>JALMQS010000807.1:0-130864 GCA_024734495.1 Forficula auricularia
TAGTAGTACTAAAATTTGAAAAATGAAACATTTCGTCAATTTTTTTAAACAATTACATAATACCATACTTACAACATTTTTACTTAGAGAAAGTGGTGTAGGTTTTAGGTGAAACATGATATTAATAAATAAAGTAAAGGGTGTGTAGTTTCACAGTGAATGAAATAAAACTCAGAGGTTTATACAAACTCAATATATTAGTTGAATAAAAGATTTCACTGTCGATGGTAACAGAATTGTTTTTATTTTAGGTTAAAAATAAAATAAAATGAGAGAGTCTTCTGTTTTTTAAATAAAATAATTTTTAATTATTTCTAGATCTCTCTCTTTCTATTTCTAGAAATAATTAAAAATTATTTTATTTAAAAAACAGAAGACTCTCTCATTTTATTTTATTTTTAACCTAAAAAAAAAAAAAAAAAAAACTCAATATATTTCAGATTATTAGTCAATCATCAGGTGTTTACAGGTTAAAAACTGTTAAAAGTTTATTTCGGATTATTAGTCCATCATCAGGTGTTTACAGGTTAAAAACTGTTAAAAGTTTATATCGGATTATTAGTCCATCATCAGGTGTTTACAGGTTAAAAACTGTTAAAAGTTTATTTCGGATTATTAGTCCATCATCAGGTGTTTACAGGTTAAAAACTGTTAAAAGTTTTTAGCCTGTAAACTCCTGATGATGGACTAATAATCCGAAATATATTAAGTTTGTATAAACCTCTTTGAGTTTTATTTCATTCACTGGGAAACTACACACCCTTTACTTTATTAATACTTACAGCAATTACAGAAGTTTGAATTCATAGGTACATAGAATTTCGTTCAAGATCCGGAAATTGTCACTTTGTATACATAAATCATCCTTAACTTAAGAGTATTAACATAGATATTTCACACATTTATATCACTCATATATAGCAATAATTCACAAAAAACATTTATTATTGACTAGAATCAATTTTGAACAATTTCCGGATCTTGATCGAAATTGTATGTATGAATTCAAACTTCTGTAATTGTTGTTTTATGTAATTGTTTTATAAAAAAAATTGACCAAAGGTTTCATTTCTAAAATTTCAGTACTACTGAAGATAGTCAACCAGTGGTGACCGAAACTGTTTAGTGAATTAATAAAATAAAATTATTGCCTTTTATTAGTTTATGACTAAAAAAACCTTTCAAATAATAAAATAAAATTATTGTCTTTTATTAGTTTATGACTAAAAAAACCTTTCAATTAAAAAAATTATTAATGTATTATTACGAAACTTTCCACATTTAAAATAAACTACTGTCCAGAGACTCTTTCTAACATCCAAGCACTACTATATAGACATTTCTAGTTAAAAAATTATATATTTTGGCAAATTATGAACTTCCGATTCAAAAATTGCAGAAAATATAATATAATAATAAATAAAATTTTAACCGATTTTCATTAAAGAATAAAAACATTCCTGAGATAATGAAATATAAGAGATGTGGGTTCTTTAAAGAAGTGAAAAAGTCAAGTGTATGCAGGTTGCGTCAAACCAGCTTTAGGACTGTATAATTGAGAGATGAGGATGATGATGATGGAGAATAAATGAATATAATTAATATTAATTATATTTTAAAATTAAGATCGTGAATTTATATAAAGTTAATTAAATTTCTTCAATTTATTCAACCTCTCTGCGGATATTATTCAACTTTCTTCAGAATTATACACAAACATTATTAACATTTAATAAAATAAAAGTAATCATTGCAGTCTGCAAGCGAAGAATATCGGTCGGCCTAAGTGTTAAATTCACTAAATTTTTATTATTATTTTTGTTTAGTTTCCCATACAGGGTTTGGTCAAGTATTGTAATCGTGCATGAAAAAAGTGGTTTTTTGCTTCTTTTTTTTTTGAGTTATATCAAAAACAGCTGAAACTATTTTGATCAAAAAAAAAAAAATGGACGAAACCATGGCATTTCAGTCTACAGAAAAGCTCTAACAAGTGACGTAGGATCACCGGATAGGAACGAAGTTCCTTATTATGAAAATATTAATTTTAAGTTCTATTCTAGGTATAAAGAAAAATAATTATTCGGGTATACATTTTTTATTATGATTTTTTTATCGATAAAAAGCAAAGAAACTACTTTATAAAATTATCTTAACACCTTTATTTTATTTACAATGATTTATAAAAATATATAATATATAATAATAATAATATACAAAAAGAAACAGGTATTTATATGAATAATAATAATTAAGCCTTTAATCATAGAAACTATAGCTTTATGGTAACTAAAATAAGATATTTATATTTGTGATTCGATTTTTGCCAAATATCTCGAGAAAACAGCATCGATAGTAGTATTGTCTCTCGTAGTGGATTCATCTTCATTATTGTTCATATTTAAATCAAATGTATTTTTCAGAAAAGTTTTAAATGACTCTGATTGCTTATCTTTGAAGTTAATATTGAAGTCACCTGCCAAAATTAGTGGAAGTTGGTCATAATTGGTACCATACTCTTCAAGTAATGCTGTAGATGCTGCAGAATACTCCAACAGTGATCGATGTATGAATCTCAGGGATTCCCGACCACAGCACAAGCCAGAGGCCCCGCCTCCAGAGTGGCGACCTGAGTGGATGCGCGCGCATGAGCATTGGCACGATTTTTTTTAACGTTGCGGACGTTTTTCACCGGCTAGGGTACCCTTCCGAGGCGTCCCATAAGGAACTTCGTTCCAAAAAATGGACGAAACCATGGCATTTCAGTCTACAGAAAAGCTCTAACAAGTGAACATCGAAAAAATTGTATTTTTCGAGATAATAATTGTTTTGTCAAAATTACTGTTTGTCTGTCTGTTATTCTGTTAGTACATGCGTTGCGAAATTTATGTGGACGAGCTAGCTCAAAAACTAGTATGAATATCAAAACCAAATTTCACACGTAGTTTTGGCGCATTGAGATTAAGAGCTGATTAGATTTTGGTGCAAATCGACCCAAAATTAAGGGGAGGGGGGGGGGTTAAAAATTAAAATTATAATATTTTCAAACTAAAAAAACAAGAAAAATGAAATATACTATAAAATGTACTTATAATAATCAAAATATTTTTTTTCTGGGGCCAAAATTAGGGGGTGGGGTCAAAAAATAAAAATCTAGGCCATTTGAGCAAACTCAACCAAATTTTGTATACATAATCCGTGGGCCCCCAGAAGCCTAAAAATGCAAAAACTAACCGCCCCCCCTAAATGATTATAAATAATTTTATTAAATATTAAATATAAGTGAGGCGACAGGTTGAATGGTAAAGTCAAGTGGATGGCCACATCAGAACGTGGTCAGTTTATTTTTATTTTATTTAAATTTATTTCGAGGGTGGAGGTCACCCTGTATCTTCTTACGACAGCTCAAGCCTTAACATTGTAAAAAGTACCGAGTCTTGAAATTTTTTTAATTTTTTCCTTTAATTTTATGTTTAGTTGTTTTTTTCGGGAAAAATCCTGGGATTTGTGAGCGTAGGTATATATACAGGAAAACTTGGTGTTTTGATTTTCGACTATATTGTTTCAAAATAACTCAAAAAGTGTTAAAAGTATTTCAATTAAAAAATAAAAAATAAAAATAATAAGCCAAAATAAGGCGTAAGAAAAAGTATTATGTGATTTAGAACAACATGTTGTCAACATCCATCTACTGTTGGCAACATTTTGTATCCCGGTTTTGTACTAAAAGAAAATTATTTTTAATAGTCCTTAAAAATATTAGAAAACAGTCCATATCAATCTGATGACCTTTTGTTAATAGAACTTTTGTTAAGTACTTGAAATTTCGATTATTTTTAAAATTAATATTTTTTCTAAATTCATTAATAATTAATAAAACTTTAGGATTAGAATGAAGTTAAATGGTTTAAATAGCAAGGTACCTTCGGAATTGTCTATTCTGATCAAATATTTAAATAATAAATATTTTAATATTTTAAATATCATAAATGAATCTATACTTAATAAAAAAATGTGGTATTAGACTAGAGAGGGAAGATGGCTATGTGGAAATCTAATAATAATCTAATCAGTAGAGATTGTGGTGTTGGTGCAAGGTGAAACATCTTTAATAAAGATAAGAGTAAATAAATATTTTATTTAATATGGATTTACTATGAGTTAAGGATACTGGTCACTTATTTCACATTAAAACTAAAAATTAAAAGATATAAAAAATTTTCTTTTTCAATATATATATTTCGGGCTATCAACCCATCTTCAGGAAATACAGAAAGTAAGTCAGTTACTTTCTGTATTTCCTGAAGATGGGTTGATAGCCCGAAATATATATATTGAAAAAGAAAAAATTTTATATCTTTTAATTTTTTAATTTTAATGTGAAATAAGTGACCCAGTATCCTTAACTCATAGTGGATCCATATTAAATAAAATATTTATTTACTCTTATCTTTAATAATATTCTTATAATAATTTATTATAATAAAATAATTAGTTTTCATACATAGTTATGGCTTCCCTCTCTAGTCTTATGACACATTTTTTAATTTACTAAATATTATAGATCCATTTTTGATATTCAACTCGGATAAGTTTTTGTTTTTGAAAAAATGATTTTGTCCTCTACATCACTATGAATCTTTAATTAAAATTTTAAACATCGACACGAATCGTCATATGAATGTTAATAATATTACTCTGGCATTCTGAAGAAAGCCGAAAAGGTGCAGAAAACTACACATACATAATTAATACATTAAATTAAATTGCAAAAATTCGAAATCTTAATTTTAATATAAAGCTAATTATAATGAACTATTTGAGGGGTTTAAAATAAATAATTATAAAGGGAAATCAATAAAGCTGTTCTAATAAACATAAATATTTATACAGGGATTTATAAGAGCATATCTCATTTATCTTTTTACTTTACTAAACAGGGTATGGTATGGTCAAGTATTGTAATCGTGCATGAAAAAAAGTCTTTTTTTGCGAAATTTCTCAAAAACGGCAGAAACAATTTTGATTAAAAAAATTGGGCGAAACCATGGCATTTCGGTCTACAAAAAAGCCCGAATAAGTGAACATTGAAAAAATTATATTTTTCGAGATAATAACTGTTTTGTCAAAATGTCTGTTGGTCTGTTATTCTGTAATTTTGTTAGTCTGTACTAGATGAAGGAGGAGGTATCAGCCAAAGATGGAATCACTGGGTTCAATAAAACACCTTTAATAAGACGTTTCGGCCTGAATTTTATTTGGCCATCTTCAGTCAATTAGGAGTTATACACAAAATGCGGTACACATATGTGATCGAACCAAGTCTTGTCAAAAATAAAAAATTTTTTAGCTTCATGTGAATTTATAACGTGCCATTCATTCTGAAACTTTTGGGTCCAGGCACGTTATAAATTCTCATGAAGCTAAAAAAATTTTATTTTTGACAAGACTTGGTTCGATCACATATGTGAACCGCATTTTGTGTATAACTCCTAATTGACTAAAGATGGCCAAATAAAATTCAGGCCGAAAAGTCTTATTAAAGGTGTTTTATTGTTCTTTGGCTGATACCTCCTCCTTCATCTAGTACAGTTTCATCACAGCCACGAACTCTAACAATATTTTGTTAGTCTGTTAGTCTGTGCGTTACCAAATTTTGTGGACGAGCTAGCTCAAAAACTAGTATAAATATCAAAACCAAATTTTACAGATAGTATATCGTATGTCGTAATTTATTCGTTAGAGACTCTATTTTCGAAGATTTGACCTTCTTTTAATAAAAAATATGTTATCTATTATTTCTTATGGTCTTAATTACTCGATTCGATATATAAAAATTCGTTTTATTGTTATAGCAAGCTAGTCACATAACAAGCGAGTTATAACTACAAAACGAATCCATCTATAACCAATCGTTTAAATAAATATATGACAAATAAAAGATGAAATATTTTTAATTAATAGACTAATAATGAACGTTAAACTCTCGAAACTATAGTCTCTAACAAATAAATTATATATATACCTACATATTTATGAGTAAATCGAACTTATTTTGCATTTTTGTAACTAAAAATATGAAAATATAACTTTATCGCGGGGTGTCAGGTAGCTCAGTCAGCTAACGCACTGGCCTCGCTTCGGCATCGATCGATTATGACGATGTTGGAGTGGAGGTCCGGGGTTCGATCCTGGCTGGCAAATAAAAATTTCTACCGGATGAAAACTCGGCTCCCTCACTAACCCTACTAACACTCTACTTATGTACTGTCTAAATGAGCTTTGTTCCCGGTGACATTAAATAAATAAAAAAAAAACTTTATCGCACCCCAACAATAATTATATAGTTTTGTGGTTCACCTATCTATAGACCAATTTCTAATAATGGTCATGAATTAAAAAATATTTTCAATTTTTTATGATTTTTCCCATTCAGGAGTGACAATCAAGGGGTCATTAGAGAGTTTTGATTTGGAAATATAGGCAGAGACTGGCTTAAAAATATAGAAGGTTACAATTTTGGTTGCAATTCACTAAAAGTACAAAACTAGACAGTTTTTTAAATAAATATTTTTATATGACTAGTTATCGCAGGGACAGAAATGACACTTATGAACGACATAATTAATCACTACCTTTATGAAGTCATTTTTCTGTATTACCATATGAATAAAATTAACACCACTGGTTGCTATTAACCAGACCAACTCACCAACTGACAATAGTTTCTCTCTTGACCACTGCAGTGATGGCGTAAGTCAAGTTAAATACTAAAACTATTTTGGGGACGGAATTGACACACTGTCTTTGGACAATTTTAATTAATTATTTATTCTAACAAAATTTTAATAACTAAAAAAACTTAATTAAATTATATAGTATTCATTCATCTTTTTTTATTTAGGTGATATTTTATTCACTCATATCTGAACATTTTTCAAATAAAAAGAATTAAACAGTCAAATTGGACAGGTGTCGGAATTGTCTTTTTGTAGATTATTTGAATTAAAAAAATATGAATTTGAGTAAAATAGGCGTTAAAAAATTTATGAGTGGAACAATAAATGTATACAATTAAAGACTATATTATTAAAAATGGAAAATTTATCTTAAATTAGAAAAAACCTAGTGGACTTTACAATGCAAAATATCTTGGATTTGCTCTTATGTGAATATTTGCATCAAGCAGAGGACAACCTTATTGATTTCTCTTTATGAATCAACAACTCTGCTACTCTTGGCAAAACAAAATCATTTCATTAATTTAAATTTAAAAACACTTGTTTGTTTTCTCGGCTTTCTTTTTTTCTGAGCTTTCAGATAATTTAAAAATCAGAAATATAATCACATCTCTATATAAAAATAGCTAATGAGCTGAAAATTGACACAGAAACTTATACTATAATAAATAATCAATCAGCTCTTTACAACTTAAATCGCTCACAGAAAAAAATGGTCAAATCACCAATATTTATAAATAGCGTGCCTAGTCTTGAGAAAGATTACTTTTTAAACTACCGTTCTGAAGAGGATGAAGAAAAAGTAGGTTTGTCATCAATGTGAAGCAAGAATATAACCACCAGCTAATTATCCAAATGACATGGCCATGTTTATTACCCACTACTGGGTACTTTATTAGTCGGACCAGTTATTTTTCGTTAACTCTTAAAAAGCGTTGCAGTCATGCATCATTCCGTCTGTTCAATTCCACTCTCTGAAATGTATATTCATTAGTTTACCTAAATTTCGAGAAAACCAGAAGAAAAAGCCGGTTTTAATCCTGTTCTTCTCTATTGTAAATACCATAAATTAATGACTCAACCATTCTTTCAAGTTCATATTTTATCATGTTGTTATTAATTTTCAAAAAAAGGGGCGAATTTCCATTACAGAATATATCATCGACTATTTTTATTATTATTATTATTATTTTTTAAATTTCTTTAGCGACGTATCTCTGATTTTTTGTTACAATAAAGGGGAAATGACTTTTTTTATTTATTTAATGTCACTGGGAACAAAGCCCATTTAGACAGCACATAAGTAGAGTGTTAGTAGGGTTAGTGAGGGAGCGAGCCGAGTAGAAATTTTTATTTGCCAGCCAGGATCGAACCCCGGACCTCCACTCCAACATCGTCATAATCGATCGATGCCGAAGCAAAGCCAGTGCGTTAGATGACTGAGCTACCCGACTCCCCGGAAATGACTTAATAGGGGGTAAATTATTTTTTTTAAAAGCCACTAATATTTAATAACAAATATAATTTATTAAAATTAGGGAATTTAAATTATTATTTTGGGATGAACTGATCGGAGGGAAGAACAATATGGTATTGGAATAATTATCGGAAAAGAGGTTTTTTTTCTTTAATTAGTTTTTTCCTCTTATTAAAAACAAGGACTAAAGATGATTAAGGACACTCGATGGTGGAGAAGTAATCTCCGGAGTCGAAGCTAAAATACAATGTATACATTAACTCATGTAAAATAAGTAATTGGTTTAATAAAAATTATAAAAAAAAAAAAAAAAAAAAAAAAAAAAAAAATTATTATTTTGGGGAATAGAGGTGAATGGGAAATAAATATTATCGAAAAGAGGTTTTTTTATTTAATTAGTTTTTTCTTCTTATTAAAAACAAGGACTAAAAAGATGATCAAGGACAGTCGATGGTGGAGAAGTAATCTCCGAAGTCGAAGCTCAAATACAATGTAAACATTAATTCATGTAAAATAATTAGTTCAATAAAATTAAAAAAAATTAAAAAATTATTATTTTAAAACCCACTAATATTTCATGATAAATAAAATTAATTAAAATTAGGAAATTTAAATTATTTCAATGAAAGGAGAGGAGGATTGGAGATTGAGGTCCAATCGATTTGATTGGGGAATAATGGAATTGAAATAATTATCGGAAAAGAGGTTTTTTTATCTAATTAGATTTTTCCTCTTATTAAAAACACGGACTAAAGATGAATAAGGACACTCGATGGTGGAGAAGAAATCTCCGGAATCGAAGCTAAAATACAAGGTATACATTAATTAATGTAAAATAATTGGTTTAATAAAATTTATATAAAAAAAAAAAAAAAAAAATTATTTCAATAACATCTACGGCTAAAGAAGGTTCACTTCCCCCGTGAACATTGTTGATATAATTTTAATTTTTAAGCCCCTCCCCCCCCTTAATTTTGGGTCGCTATGGACCAAAATCTAATCAACTCTTAATCTCAACGCACCAAAACTATATGTGAAATTTGGTTTTGATATTCAGAGCAGTTTTTGAGATAGGTAGTCCACAAAAATTTGGCAACGCACAGACTAACAGACATTTTGATAGAACAGTTATTATCTCGAAAAATATAATTTTTTCCATGTTCAGTTATTAGGGCTTTTTGTACACAGAAATGCCATGGTTTTGCCCAATTTTTTTAATCAAAATAGTTTAAGCCATTTTTGAGATATTTCGAAAAAAGAAGGGAAAAAAGGCTTTTTTCATGCAGGATTACAATACTTGACCATACCCTGTATGGTAAAGTAAAAAGATAAGTGAGATGTTAAATCCCTGTATAAATATTTATGTTTATTTGCAGAGAATAGATTCATTGATTTCCTTTTATAATTATTCATTTTAAACCCCTCAAATAGTTCTTTATAATCACCTTTATATTAAAATTGATTCCAATTTTTGTAAGTTAATTTAATGTACTAATTTAAGTATGGTTTTCGGCATCATACAAGAGATATTATCAGCTGATTTGAATAAATCAAACAAACATTCATTATAAACACTTTTAATTTACCATATAGGGTATGGTCAAGTATTGTAATCGTACATGAAAAAAGTTTTTTTTTCTTCTTTATTTCGAAATATCTCAAAAACGGCTGAAACTATTTTGATTAAAAAAATTGAACGAAACCATGGCATTTCGCTCTACAAAAAAGCTCTAATAAGTGAACATCGAAAAAATTATATTTTTCGAGATAATAATTGTTTTGTCAAAATGTCTGTTAGTCTGTCCGTCCGGTTGTCTGGTTGTTATTTACTCTGTGCGTTACCAAATTTTTGTGGACGAGATAGCTCAAAAACTAGTTTGAAAATCGAAACCAAATTTGACACGGAGTTTTGGTCCATTGATATTAAGAGCTGATTAGATTTTGGTCCATATCGACCCAAAATTAAGGGTGGAGGGGGAGTAAAAATTAAAAATCTAGGCCATTTGAGCAAACTCAACCAAATTTTGTATACATATTCAGTGGACCCCCAGAAGTCTAAAAATGCAAAAACTAACGGCCCAAAATGGGGGGGGGGTGTAGGGTAAAAAAATGATAATCTTGGCCATTTTTCAAACTCAGCCAAATTTTGTATACATAATCAGAGAGACCCCAGAGGTATAAAAATGCAAAAACTAACCCCTCCCCCTTCTACATGACAAACATTTACGGCTTTCATACTATTTATTTTTTAATTCTATTATTTTTCATTTGTATTTTAACTTATTTTATTAAATATTAGATACTACACTTTTTTTGACTCAACTGGAGCGAAAGGCCCTGCTTAAAAAAAGTGATTTTTTTTAACAAGATTTCCATTATACTAATAATAGAAACCTAATGAAGTAATTGAAATAAGAAATGCCTCGATTCAACACCTGAATTGATGACCAACAAATGAAAGCTTCGAAACCCACTCATGCACTCACACTTACACAGAGAGAGGATCTTTTGAAGCATATCAATATTTATATTAAGCGATAAGAAATAATTCCTAGTTATCTACAGGCAACAAGGGAGGAGGGAGTGTTGTTGTTTGACAGTTGTAAGGGCTTTAATTCCCTGATAAAAGAGAAGAGCCTCACAGGCATGGCATGTCTTATCAGTTTCTCATGTCACACTCGCAATGGAGTTAATTCAAAACATCTGGCAAGATATCGTCGCGTTCTATCTATTCTTCATTGACCAAATTCTACGCAACAAAATACTTAATAACAATAGCATTAAAAGGACTGGTTTCTAATGGGAAACTATGGAATTAAAGAATAAAAACTACTTAAATAATTTATTCAAGTCTAAAGGGTGTACAATGTACATCAATGGCGGGCGGTGACTGACGGATGCTATCCAAATAAAGTAAAAGGACCCTTCATTTTTAAAAATGTTATTTTATTCTTCGTAAATTCACCAATAACCGGTTAATATAATTTTTCAAATTTAACATTACTTTACCATACTATGGTCAAGTATTGTAATCGTGCATGAAAAAAGTTGTTTTTTCCTTCTTTTTTTCGATATCTCTCAAAAACGGCTGAAACTATTTTGATTAAAAAAATTGAGCGAAACCATGGTATTTCGGTCTACCAAAAGCCCTAATAAGTGAACACCGAAAAAATTATATTTTTCGAGATGATAACTGTTTTGTCAAAATGTTTGTTAGTCTGTTAGTCTGGTTGTTAGTCTATGCGTTTCCAAACTTTTGTGGACGAGTTAGCTCAAAAACTAGTGTGAATATCAAAACCAAATTTCACACGTAGTTTTGGTTCATTAAGATTAAGAGCTGATTAGATTTTGGTGCATATCATATTTTCATTTGATATTAAAGACAGAGCGGACAGTCTTATCTTCACTTTGACTACTTGCATGCGCAAGTTTAAATAATCCACTTATCTATCTTAGTTGCTCTGTCTGAGTACTTTCAATAAGTGTTTTTTTGGATGCTATAAAATAATTAGTTTGGATTTAATATGGAAAAAATTACGATTCCTATTTTTTGAGAGTACGCCTCGCATTTAGCCTCTTTGTTTTTATTAATATTTTGTCTACTTAATTATAAAATATCTTTTTGACGTTCTCATAATAATAATGTATTCAAAAAAAAAAAAGAAAAAAAACACAGATTGTAGTATTCATTTATGCTTAACTATCACGTGACGGTTTTGCTAAAAAGTACACGGGGTCTCGTCCAGAGGCCAAAAAGTGGGATTTTTTTGGAAAACAGTGATAAGGTTTCAGAATTTAATTTGATTCCTATTGTAAATTGCATTACTGCAAAATTCACATTGAATGTCATAATTACTCTTCCCACCCATCCACGACCGTATTACTATATGTTTTTATTTAATTTTAACATTTATCTGTTTTCTTTTGTTTCAGGTAAGTCAGATTCTGATCATCTCAATCGATAATATTCAACGTGTGTAAGTTTATTTTTCATCAATTTTCTATTTCCTTATAAGTAATTTGTAGTTTAGAGTCGAGTTGAGATGAAACTTAACTTTTTTGTCGTAAAAATAATAATTTCAGACTTTTTGGTTCTATTTAAGCTTCCTTAAGTTAATTTTAGGCTAATACGATCCAGAGGAGTCGTTTGGTTGCATAGATACAGGCGGACAACTTTCCTAGCCTATTCTTTACGTCGGCGACATAAACGTTATTTAAAAGGAATATATTAATATTATTTTAGACTTTGAATTCAAGTAGAAAAGTCGAATTTTATTTTCATTTTATTAGGTAGGGGTTGTTGGAGCATCGAAATAAAGGTTAATGATATTATTTTCATAAAAAATTTTAAAATTTGTATCCAGCACCTAGGACCAAACAGGAGTGTACTTTCCTCTCCCGCCAAAAAAAATTTCATCGAGTTTTTAGCAACAAAAAATCTGACTGCTCAAAGAATAGGTGAAATGAAAAATTTCTTTAAACCGCAAAAGAATCGAGTTTCATGTCACGAGTCATCGTTTTGTTTCATTTGGTTTTTTCAACAATTTTAATTACTTTAATTTCTGAATTTATCATTGAATATTTGACTTATTTTGGCACGACAATAAAGCCCTGATTACATAGGGGTTGTTGGAGCACCGAAATTATTCCCTTCGAAATGCAAATATTTATTTTCTAGAAAAATTCGAAAACTGATGATAAGGGAGATCCTTATCAAATTTCTCTTAAAATTCAAGGATACGAAACGAAATTTTTTCCAGCTTCTTTGACGAAATTATTATTTTCTATATCTTTAAAAATACTCTACTAAATAAGTATAATTCCTTCGAAATTCAAATATTTATTTTCTAAAAAACTGATGATAAGGAGGGGGACAACATTCTCTTAAAATTTTAGGGTACAAAAAGAAACTTTTTTCGAGTTCTATATATAATTAAAAATAATCCATTCCTTCGAATTTAATAGAGACACCATCTTATGATATTCCTTTTTTCTTCTTTGTTTAATAGTTCATCTTCGGAATTGTTCTCTCGTTAATGACATTCAATTTATGAATACTACCTTTCATCTTTATGATTTAACGTGATTGAAACCAAAAGAAAAAAAATATATATTTCGAAAATTTTCAATTAAATTCTATTACCGAGCCTCGAAAAAAAGAAAACATTTCGAAACGATAAAATATTTAAATCTTTATCTCTCTCTCCGTCTGCCCATATTTAGATTGAAATTAGAATTTCTATAGCAAAGGGGGACCCCCTTTTGATATAATTGAATGCTATATTTTTCAACCTAAAAACAGTAAAAATCCCGTGTGCATAATAATTAAGCCTAAACAGCCTAGGTGTAATATGTTTTTTTGCCTATAAATTTTCTCCGATGGCTTTTCCTTGCTGACATATGTTTTAATTACGGGGCGGCTCGTTAATTGGGCGGCGTTGGCTTTGGGCGGGGATTTTTTAAACGAGCACCCGGGGCCCCTCGGGGGGCAAAGCCCAACTCTTCTTGTTCTTGTTGCTGACCTCCAAGCATCAGTTCAGCTGCGGTCAGCAGCTTCGGAAGCAGTCAAATAGAAAGAAAAGAAGAAGAAGACCCCGCCCAAAGAGACCCAAGCAAAAAATGAACCCCCCCCCCACAGCCGCCCATTAAGCTAAGCCAAAGTCATTGCCTTCCTCCACCAGCGAGTGCTTTTTATATTATGGATAACTTATCACTATTATGTCCAGAGCAAATAGCAAAGCAGACACGCAATCAGACATGAATGCAGCGGCTGCTACCGGGCATACCGACATCTATTCCATCCACTTCATCCATTCAAGACTCGAATTATATTTGAGCTATTATTATTTTTTTATTTTATTTTTCGAATTGAACAAACATCCGATAGATCAGGGTTGCCCAAACTAAGAGATTTTCATTTGGTGGTATTTTTATCATATCCCGGGATTTGGGGAAAAGATAAATGATCGTCCCGAGATCCCTGGAGATCCCGTGATTTATTAATACTAACTTAAAGAGGTTCTTTCGCGACAATCCGCACAAAAAGTTTTACCCTCGTAACCACTCTATAAATATGAACGGTGCTACAATTTTAGGTTATGTTTTTTAACGTGATTGTACTTTATACACTACTATATTCTCTTTATTAATGGATCGTTTCCAAACCATTGATCTTATATACCCTCCACTAAAAATAATCGCCCAAATATGTTTATTTTATTTATTTATTTATTTATTTTATCAAAACTAGGAGGTAAATAATTTCAATTTTTTTTAAGTTATTCCGAATATATTATTCTAACAAATATTAGTTTTTCATCATGATGGTGAAAGTCCTTCAATGAAAAAAAATAAAATAATGATCATTTTCCCACCCTTTCCCAATCTACCATATGTAAAAAATTTCATTTTTAATTGCAATTATTTCATGTTTAGTATGGTAAATCGTCTTCAGATTTTAACAGTGTGTTTATTATGCATTACTGACTTATATTCTAAGTTTCGAAGACTTCTGGAATTTTTCCATTTGTAAAAGAACTACCTTAATTCAAGTATATAATTAATGGGTTTAAGCAAACCACTCATAGCAATGGATGATCATTTATTAATTAAATCATTCCAACTCAGTGTACTTAATCCGAACCCCTTTCATTCTTCAATGTAATAGAAATAAAACTAAACAAAATGTGTGAATGTCCCCTCTGCGTTTTGAAATCATAAATCTCAGAGCTACGAAATTTGTAACTTAAGCTCGATATATGCTAGAAAGAGTACAGCAAGCTTTTGGCTGAAATCGGAACAGCGGAAGTTGGCATTTACATGAACGATTTTTTTTTAAATTGGTGTAGGTACTTATCAAGTGTCATGAGTTATTAGTCGTGTATAAATTTTAATCCTATTGAAATAAAAGAAGGGGTTGTAAATTAGGAGTGTCGTGATGTGATTTAAAATAGGTGGGAATGTGAAAGTCGTGTGGTAACCACATCAGTTGATTTATGAAATTTTCCGAGTTTCTACCAATAAATATGTAAAAAAAGTATTTCACACTGAGACCCTATGAACCGGGGGTAGAATAGGTCCATAGTATCCTCTGCTTGTCGTAAAAGGCGACTAAAGGGGTTGGACGTGAGGGTAATAAGCTCACTCGGTAAAAAACCTCCCAGTCATTGAAGCAAGCATTTGCTTTATTGCTCTATTCAACAGGGTAATAATATTAAGACACCTAGATAAAATAAAAATAATAATAAAAATTTAGTCGGATTGAGAACCTCCTTCTTTTTTTAAGTCGATTAATTAAGACTCAAAAGAAAAAAGAAGCATATTTCTTCTTTGAGAAGCTTCTCGTATAACAAACTTGGATTATATGTTTACTTGGCTGCAAACATTTACAATTTTAAATTAAATTTACTTATAAAAACATAAATATTTTGAAAAATAGGAAATGCTTCAAATTATCTTGAAGATGAGATTATCCTCAAGAAAAATACAAAATAAATATATATATATATACGAAAATACCAGTTTCTTTCTAAAAATTTCTCATAAATATTCAAAAAACAGACCATATACTCGTATATGACTTTTTCTTAAACTGAATTTTTGTTACTTAAAATTTAGTGAAAACAAATTAAGCAAAAATATAATTATTGTTCATTGTATAGAAATATCGAGTAAGATCAGGTGAAATCCATGTAGATGGCCACATCAGGTTATTATTATAAAAAAAAATAAATATAATGTTTTTTGAAATATCTTTGAAAAAATATTAATCGAAATTCAAGGGAATTTTGGCCAGTCTGATTATCTTATCGAGCAACGGGATTGTTTCCATTTGGAATTTTCACCTCAGTTGGTGTCGGCCAAGACTCGAGGCAACATTTACAATTCAACCATAGGTAAATAAACCTTATTATAGTTACTTTCTAGTTTTCTAAATCACAAAATACAGGGTGGGGCATAAAGATCTACCACATTTTGAAAAGCTATAAAAAATGAAAAATTTTAACTAGAAAAAAAACTGAATATATTTTTGAAAATAAAATAAAATAAATTGTTTTAAATGTATTTTAAGCTAAACTCAACCATATTTTGTGTACATTTTCTGTCAGCCCCCAAAAGGCTAGAAATGCAAAAATTAACCAACCAAAATGGGGGGAGGGGGGTCAAAAATGAAAATTCTAGGCCTTTCGACCAAACTCAACCAAATTTTGTATACATATTCTGTCAGTTCCAAAAAGGCTAGAAATGCAAAAATTAAGTCCCCAAAATGGGGGGGGAGAGTCAAAAATGAAAATTCTAGCCCTTTTGACCAAAATCAACCAAATTTTGTATACATATTCTGTGGATCCAGAAAGCTAGAAATTCAAAAACTAACCATATTTTGTATACAAAGTTTGGTCGAAAGGACTAAAAATTTTCATTTTTGACTCCGCCCACCTTTTTTCATCTGATATAATATGTTTAAAACACATTAAAAAAAATATTTTATGTTCATTTCAAAAATATTAATTTAGTTTCTTCTATTTAAATTTTTTCATTTTTTTATACCTCTTCAAAATGTGGTAGATCTTTATGCCCCACCCTGTACTTTCTCTTACGCCTTGCTTTCGCTTATTTTTTTACTTTTAACCCTTTTTGATTTATTTTGAAAAAACCTATAATCAAAACACCAATTTTTCCTAAATATATAACCAAATTTAAATTTCCTAGCCCTCTTAATTACAGAGAAAAGGGGATGAATCAATAATAAATATGATATGTTGTAATTGTCTTTAGACAAAGAAAAACATGCAGTAATTGTTATGATATACTCATGGTATATGTTGTGGTTTATTGAGTTTTGATTCTCAATTAAAAAGTGCTTTTCGGCGAAACAAATTTTGTACAATTTATCCACCTACAAAACCCGCTGACATAATAAAATACTAATTCACAATTAGTGTTGTTCATATTGAATTACATCTTTAAAAGTTCCCCAAGGCCTCCTAATCATTTCCAAAAATATTTTTAAATTATATACAGGGTGTTCCACCGACTCGTTCATTAAACGTTTTCATGCATACATTTATACTTATCATTTAAATAAGATATCAAAGAGTTAGTATGTATAAATAATTCAGATTTGGACGAGTGGAATTTAAAATATTTTTTATTTAAAAAACTATTCATTTTAGGTATAGGGAATATTTAATAAACTTCTATTGGATTTTTATGTAGAATTCAAAAATACTAAAATTTATGCCATGTAATTTTATTTATTTTCTTAGAAAGACGGACTAGTAAGCGAAATAAGTAGGTTATAATGAAAGGCAGTCCAAATTATTTAAATTTTTTTATTCAATTACCGACGTTTCGGAGACCTTTTCTCTCCTTCTTCAGGGTAATGAATAGTTATTGATGGGTGAGTATAACTTGGCTTCCAATTTTCAGTAATAACAACAATATTTCAATACTTTTCACCATTATATCATAAGTGTACTTAGTCAACTAAATACACTTATGATATAATGGTGAAAAGTATTGAAATATTGTTGTTATTACTGAAAATTTGAAGCCGAGTTATACTCACCCATCAATACTATTCATTACCCTGAAGAAGGAGAGAAAAGGTCTCCGAAACGTCGGTATTTGGATTAAAAAATTTAAATAATTTCGACTGCCTTTCATTATAATCTACTTATTTATACCATGTTCCATTTGAAAAAACTGAGTATTAACAGCTTTTTGATTTTCAGAAATAAACGATTATTATGGTCATCCTGGATATAAAATTTGAATTTTTATGATTAAGTAAGAATCTTTAAATTCTAATTAAGAGTTATAATTGATTAAATTAATTCTATAAACAATAGTTTAATTACTATTAATTTTTAAAGATGAAGGCTAAATTGGTAGATTTTACAAACTATCTAAAATAACTCAGAAATGATCAATTTTAGACATCAAGTGCATTATACAAAATCATCTTAGTTTTTAACACTTAATTTAATGATACAAAAATATTTGGGGAGTTCCATTAAAAATAAGAGAGTTGATGGCGATTGCGGCAAAGCAGAAAGTGTCCAAAAGTTGTTAATAATTTATTTAAAAAGAGCATATTCCAAAAAATGTCAAAGTTCAAAATTTTCTGTGGAACACCCTGTATATAGATTAAATTTTATTAAAATATACTTTATCCCTCAAAAACACTATGCTTGTCTAATGATCTCCAGTATCCCATATTCAGAGCTATATTTCAAAATCATCATCATGAATTAATCATTTTATTTTTTACCTTAAAAACAGTGTTGGCTGCACAAATTCTTAAACCAGAAGCTCTCAAAAGAAAAAAAATGAATAAATAATAAAATGCACTTAAAAAGCTGAACTTGTAGTATAATTTTACGAATTAATTTTGATTTATGTTTTATTCATGTTTTTCGTATACCTATATTAACATGAAAAACAAAATATTTTTAAAATTCCAAACGAAATATTTTAAATCATCAGGATGACATTGCCCTCCATGCACGCTTCGTCATCTGTGCAAATTTAATTCGGTACACATTATTATTTTTATAAGTTAACGTAGTAGGTATGCTACTTGCTCATAAAGAGAAATTAATGATGTTGTCCAATGTATGATGCAAATAATATTGGTAGAGGCGTAGCCACGGGGGTTTGAGGTCAACCCCCCCCCAAGGGCAGGGCTCTCATAGGATGAGTAACGGCATCGACAAACCGTTTCTTATAGCAAAGTAACCGTAATTAAATATATTTTATATGTTTAATCAAGAATTATGTTCTTTTTTAATTTCTTGAAGTACCATTTTAGTCCAGTTAAATTATTCGCTAAAGAACCCCTCGCTGGGAAGTTTTGGGGTAGTTTTAATTTCTTGATTCTATGTGTTTTTTGGTGTGCTGTATCCGAATCTGAGGTTTGCTAACAAAGTTTCGTGACGGAACATTGTCAAAAATGCAAAAAAAGGTAAAGAATCTCATTTTTTGGCGTTTTTTTGCTTATAACTCGAAAACTATTAACTTTTTGTAAATAACCTTCCTATTCAAAATGAAAGTTCATAAAATTTCCTACAAATTTCATCATTCAGGTTTTTATTCTCTGACACGGAAAATGCTGGATATCTATAAATCTAAGATTTTTATCAAAAAAGTGATCCAGGTAAACGTTCAAGTCAACAAAACTTCCTAAAGAATTAGACAGAAATCAAGTTTCTAGGATGAGTGGTTTTCATTTTATGAAGGAAAAACTGCGATTTTTTGCAAAAAATACAGTTTTTCAAAATTTCAACCTCATTGCATTGGATTATCATTATCCAATTAAAATGAAACTTTTTATAAATTGTATCAAATTTAATCTAGTTTAAAAATGTATAGAGTGGTCTTTGTCAAAAACGTGATCATGGTCAAAATGGGATAAAGTCGAAAAAAGTTCGAGTTTTTGGTATTTGCGGAAACAGAAAAAATACGCCAATTTTCAACTAGAGTTTAATCTTGAACGGTTGGTTGGAGAAAAAACCTAAATGATGAGATTTGTAGGAGGTTTTATGAGGTTTCATTTTGAATAGAGAGATATTTAGAAAAGTCCACAGTTTTCGAGATATAAGCAATAAACCGGAAAAAAATGAGAATTTTTACCCTTTTTTTGCATTTTTACAATATGTTCCGTCACGAAATTTTGTTAGCAAACCTCTGGTTCGGATTCAGCACACCCAAAAATATAAAGGGTCGAAGAAATTCAACTACCCCAAAACTTTCTGGGTAACTCATTTTTTTCATAAAAAGAAAATTCCCACTATATATTTTGTTTTGTTTTGTTGCCGCCCCCCCCCCCCCTATGAAAATTTTCTGACTGGATATAGGTATATATAACGAATATAAATACGTAAAATATGGATATACGTACATAGTATTATTTATTATAGTTTCGAAGCTTTGACCTTCATTATCAGTCTTTTTAATTAGAGATAATTTATATGTTATTTCCCATGAATTTTATTAATATTCAATTGAATGTTTTCTTTTTATTGAAATAATGAGCTTCGTGTTAATTAATAGTTTTAAGGGCCGATCATAGACCCATCTCCCCCATGTTTCACATTCTGTCACATTTTCATTGAGCCACCCTACTATTGTGACGTCACACTATCACTTTTATACCCTATAATTTTCAGGTTGGAATAATAATAATCTGAAATATAAAAAAAATTTTCTTTGTGGCTGGTTATTGGGGTACTTAGACTTTAAATAAAATTAGAAGTTAAATTTTCAAAATGTTGCTACATTTCGCATTATATTTTTCTCCTTCCTCATGCAATATACAAAACAATAACAAAAAGTGTAATCATTAAACAAAACATAAATAAAATTTCCATTTTAACTTTTAACCTCCTCGTAATAAAATTGTTGTTAGTGTTTTGTAGATTGCCTGAGGAAGCAGAAAAATATACTGCGAAACGTAGCAACATTTTAAAAATTTAACTTCTAATTTTATTTCAAGTCCAATTTTTCAATAACCAGCTACAAAGAAAAATATTCATTATGGACGATAACAACACCAATCTAAAAAATAGATTTGAAAATTTTTAAAAATTTTTAATTTGACTTTTGTGACATCACAATTTTTAAGATCCTCGGGCCCCCCTTGTCACATTTTGTCACAAATCTGAGATGCCTCCTCCTCCTTACTGAGTGACGTAATTTATGGACGGCCCCTTAATAATATTACTAATTAATTTGATTAGTTGATTTCATATTTAATTAGCTGTTTTCATACTTAACTCACGGTTTAAATACTTAACTCACGGTTTAAATACTTAACTCTCAGTTTTCTTTTTTAACTCTCCGCTTTCACACTTAACTACCCGTTTTCATATTAAACTCGATGTTTACATACTTATCTTGTTGATTTCATATTTAATTAGATGTTTCCATACTTCACTACGGTTTAAATACTTAACTCCCAGTTTTCTTGGTTAACTCCTCGTTTTTCTAATTAACTCGATGTTTACATACTTATCTTGTTGATTTCATATTTAATTAGCTGTTTTCATACTTAACTCACTGTTTAAATACTTAACTCTCAATTTTCCTACTTACATCCTCATTTTCCTATTTAACTGCCCCTTTTCATACTTAACTTTTCGTTTCAATAATTAACTCCCCGTTTTCATACTTAATCTTCGGTTTAAATACTCAACTTCCCGTTCCCATACAATACCTTTTAGTCCATTTTATTTGATTTTTGAGCTCTTTTTATTTTATTTTGTTGAATTCAATTTTTTTGAAGTCGGTTTTTTTTCTAAAAATTATGCATCAAGCAATGTAATGAACCTCACTGATTTATTTTTATGAATCAACGACTCTGCTACTCTAGGTAAAACATAATCTTTTCAACTATGCTACTTATTTCAACATGTGGGAGACGTTTACGAGAAATTCAGTAGTTTGCACATAATTTCAGACACAAACAAATTTATGTTTTAATAAATGTGAAAACAGAGATATCATGCTCGAACATTTAATTTAATTCGCATGAAAATATTATGAAGGACATAAAAGCGAAATGTGTGCAAACATTCGATGTATATTTCGCAGTGTCTTAGTAGTGAATGACACCTGATCCTCACCTGGTGACCTTTGGATCACTAGAGAGACATATTTAAACACAAACAAGAGAGGTAGAGGGGGAGGATAGGCATCGGACAGGTTCTCTCTGGTCTCTGATCCTGTCACAGGTCGTATCGGGTGAAGCAAGTCAGTAAGAGAAACAATTTGATCAGAGGAGGACTCGGAATTAAAAATATGCACATCAAAACTAAATTTATAATTTTCTCATTAATATATCAAAGTAATAATTAACATATTAACGAGAATTGATTTGATCGAGCTTTTTAAACAAGATATATATCGCGAGAGCTACTGCGGTTGAAGCTATTGGAGTCTGCTGAGTCTTAAGTCTGGAAAAAGATATGATCCATTTAGCTATAATCCAGCATCATTTCGCGTTTAGCCCGCATGACACTTGGATGATAAACGCGAAATGATGCTGGATTATAGCTAAATGGATCATATCTTTTAATTGAAGGAGACAATAAAAGAGTGTGTCTTCTGCTGGAATTATAAATTTTATTTATTTATAACGAGACTATAGTTTAGAGGGCTTTGCCCTCTTCATCAGTCTATTACAATTGATTCAAAGGAATTAATTCTCGTTATAAATAAATAAAATTTATAATTCCAGCAGAAGACACACTCTTTTATTGTCTCCTTGTGTCGGCACAAAAAACTTTCAATTTAACATATCTTTTAAATTGCGATTGAATCAAATGTAGGAAACATACGATTACATCAAAACTATATAGTCCAAAGTATATAGTCTTTCACTTATCTTTTTGAAAGTACTCTCATAACCCTTCAAATTGGAAAATAAAAATCTTCGCCTGGTTATTGAAGTAAAGGGGTTCTTCTGATGGACCAATTTGAACCAAAAGTTTGCAGTACTCCTTCTAGCTCAAGTTTTGAATTTCATTTCTATATTTTGATTTATTATTAAAGATATCTTATTATTATACTAAATGAGTAATTCATGTATAAGTATATATTTATATAGAATCGGTTTCTCGAAAATGGCAATATATGATTTTGTTGAAAATCATGGTTTAGGAGGATTTTGGTTCAACCTGCCAGGGTCTCATCTTCGGGTAACTTTATTTTGAAAGGCTTTTTCTTAATTAAATTAATCATTCACAGGTGGGTGGGTAAATAAATTCCAATTTTTCGATTCCCTTTGATTAATTAATGGTTTTTTTATTGTTATAACTCACTAATAGCACATTGTAAATATTTTATTGATGTATCAAAATTAAGAAATCTAATTAATTAGAGGTACCTATTTTCTATAAAATTATTTATTATAACGTCAATTTCATTCTGTTAAAAAATTCGACGATTCCTTCATAATTTAAAAGAGTCAACGAAAGAATAATCTCCGTGTAAATTAATAATATTTTTAATTACAATTAAATTCAAAACCTTATGCACAGTGTTATGTCTTGATGATGGCGATAAGCGGGTCAAAAACGTTGTCAAAAAAATAAATTAAATTTTATTATCGAATTATCGAAACGTTGCATTTGGTCGTATGATTAACATGGTGATTAATTGTTTCCTTTTTTCCTCTGATTTGTTATATCTAATTATAATAGCTAACTCAAATTTTTTGGAAAATGGACTTAGGTCACTTTTAAAATAATCGGCTCATATTAAATTGTACTAGTATTGGTGAAGGACATAAGCAAGTAGCTCATTATCACTCTCTCTATTGTTTCAAATAATTTCCAACTCTCCCACTCACATACCTACATTGACAGAATGCCCCTTGGTATTATAGCTAGTTGATGGTTTTATTGTGTGTGTGTGTGATTCCTAGACCGTGTCTGTCATTCATTCTATGCAAATGGGGAGGTCGCGATGCGCGCGCGCTTTTTCTATCTTGGCCTCTGAGCCCCGAAGGTCGAGGCCGGGTCAATTCTTCACTCACACATATATCAACCATCATTGCAATGCATTATTCTCTCAGGCTAAACTAACCATCTATTTAAATATGTTGAAATAATTTATTGATCGATCGTTTTTTTCGTATTATATAAATACTACAATTCTTTTATGAAACAATCTCAAAACGTTTATTACATATCCAAACGTATCGAGAGAAATTCTCCCTTTATCAATTCTTCTTCTTTAAGTGCCATATCAGGTCTCCCTGAAGTTTCGGCACCTCTCCACATATACCTATTCTGAGTGTGCTTAGCTGTTTTTCACAGATATACGGGACCTACTTTTTAAAGCCGATTCCTAACGCCTAGTTTGGAGAGGTTGACTAGGCAATTATACTCATGGTAGTTTGCCATGCAACTGCAAATATCTGCCGAGACTCAGTTTCGAACCAGCATACTTTAGGACAGCGGCCCGACACTCTGACCACTTAACCACAGTCGCCTCCTTTATCAATTAAAATTTTTGATTACAAATGCCGATTTTAGTAGCTTTAAAAAAATCAAGAGAGATGGAGAACTACTAGATCCGAGATGTTATGGATTATTTTTATTATGTCAGAAGGGTTGTTTCACCAGTTGGATAATTGAACGCGAAAGCTAAAAAAATGTTGAAATTTTTTTCTGCATGCTATATAGCAGTGTTTTTCAACCTGTGGGTCGCGATATCCTGGGGGTCGTGAAGCCTATATAACGGGGTCGCGAAGCCTCAGTAAAAAAGAAAAAAAAACAAAGTTTAAAAAATATATTTGAGGCATTCCACGCAGGACGGTTTGAAAAATTTTAATTTTTTATTTCCTTCATTTTTTTGACATTTTTTTGATCACCTGTTAAAAAGATTTCGAATTTCGTTTTCACTGATAACTTCAAAAATAGTGCAAATTCAAATTTTTTTTTTGAAATCTTTATTTTTTTCATACTTTTTAGAAAAAAATATTAAAAAATTATTTAAAGTGTTTTTATATGCAATTTTTGAGTTTGAAAATTTTAATCTTGTTTTTTGAAAAGTGTACTCTTCGATTTTTTTTTTGAAATCTTTATTTTTTTCATACTTTTTAGAAAAAAATATTAAAAAAATTATTTAAAGTGTTTTTATATACAATTTTGGAGTTTGAAAATTTTAATCTTGTTTTTGAAAAGTGTACTCTTCGATTTTTTAGTTAATTTTTTAGTTTAAACTTTTATTCGTTCCTCAAATTTTAAGACGGGATTGATAGTGGTCCTAAAATAATTACTATTTTTTTCGATTTTTGAAAATTTCGAAAAAAAATTATTCGCTATTAATCATTATTAAAACCATTTTTTGGTATTGAGTTCTCTTTTTACTTTATCCAATGCGAAGTATGGGGAAAGTATTGTAATCGGCCTCGCGGCAAGCGCGACTTCCAAGGGTCCTCAGGTAAAGACTACGGAACCCATGGACTCAATTAAAGTCACAAATTGTAGTATTCAATTAGGTTGAAATTTAGCACGTGACGGTTTTGCCAAAAATTACATGGGGTCTCGTCGAGAGGCCAAAAAGTGCGATTTTTTCATTTAGTCCGTGCGGGTGGATGGATGTATTCGAAGGATCTTTCTTCCTTCTAAATTTTTTAAAAGGGTGTTCAAAGGAAACTTCTTGTTTCCTATAACAGTACTTTTGTTTGACTAGAGTTTGCTATTAACTGATATTCTGGTAAAGGAAGTTCCTTCATTGACCTAAACGTTGATTTTTTCAAGAAAGTTGTTAATAAAATATTTTATTCAGAATTTGTTGTTCTCATTATCGTTGAGCTGCCTTCCAATTCTCCATTTAATTAATTAGATAGTGAATTGCATCAAAAAATAAATTTAGAATAGTTTATTATGGAAAGCGTAACGATTTAAGTTTTCACTTTTTTCTCCAATTATAAATATTTAGATATATATAATGAATACACATATCATCTAGTACGCCAGTCAAGTGTTGGATTCTACAATAATTTAAATGTTTAGAAACGTGGAGACAAATCATTTTCAAGTATTATTTTTTCCAGTATAACTGTATGTATGGGAGTCTGATTGTGTAGATTCCTTAACCCACGATAACTCAAGAATAGAAGGTCTTAGAAAGTTCTACCGCCAAAATTTTTCTAACTATTTCTAAAACAAAGAGTTCAAGGGATGTTAAATTTGTAGACTTTTCGATCTTTTGAAAAATATGAACAATCAGAAAATTTTTGAATCATTATAGGTACTTTTTAATTTTTGTAGTTAATAGGCTGAGGTTTCACTAGTTTATATTATTAATAGGGTGACCATTCGTCCCGGATTAAAGTCCCGTCTACCGTATTAATATATGTTCCGGAAAATGTCCTGAATTAGATAATTAATCATATCATGTGAATATTATAACAAAATCGCAGTTGAACTTTGATACCGTTAAGGCAATGGTTATAACTAAGTGCAATTTCGAGTGCAATACTTGCGAAGTACTTAAAGGACAAATTGAAAATTGCAATTAACTTATTAAAGAAAAAATTCATTCCTTTTCAAAATAAATACAACTAATCATTTGTACGTATTATTATTATTATTATATTTATACTATAAATAATTTTTTTTACTGTTTCATTTTAATAATTTTTAAATATTTTTTGGAAAAAAAAATTGTTGTTTGGGGTTGGGTGTCAATGTCCCGCGCAAAAATGATTACTTTAAGGGAGCTCGGGACAGCCTATCTATCTGTTTGATCTTCGAAAAAATCTGTTGTATTTCTGCAGAGTGACAAAGTCTGCCTACTAAATTTTGTAATTAAAAAAATTGTTAATAATGAGGTTAATTTCGAATAAAAATCTTTGTTTTGATAATATTAATAAAAAGAATATTGAAATAAATTTTTTCTCATTATAAAATCATTTATTTAACACAAAAACGATTTCAACAAATAGAGTTGGAATTCTACACTAGTGCTTTTGTCATATTCTCTTGGCAGCAAATAACTTTTTATTTTTACATTTATGAATAACTAATTAACTAGTCTATCAAATTTATTGAAAAATGTATCAATCGATTCATAAAAGTCGAATTATTGATTTGTATAAATTTGTTAAAAATGATATAATTTGAATAGAAGTTATAGCCCTTTTAAAAGCTCGGTCCATTTACTTTAATGTTAAAAGGATACTTTCAATAATTTATTTCTTTGTAATCAATTATTCGGTGGTAAAAATTTGAGAATTTTCTTATAAAAATGATAAACATTTCCCAACCCCCTTAATTATTACCTAATAGTACCTCCTTATTCGTGCCAAGATATTTTTTATTAAAGTGTAGCTTTTAATCGATAATATGTTATGTTAAATTGTTACACGATATAAATAAAAGTCACGTGGGGTGCACAAGTCGCAACAGATTTTTTTCTTTGCTTTTTTAAGTTAAAAATTGAATGAGCCAGTTTGTTGAATGATTCCATGTTCGTGTCCAATTTGGCCCAGCCAGGTTTTTGCTCATAAATACTTTATTTTTATAAATGGACAGCTTTTTGCTAACCCAGGCCCGTAACCAAATATTATCTGGATCTCGAGAATTTTATGGCGATTTTATTTCGTCGGAGATCAAAAAATGGTCCTATTGAATTATCTATAAGAATTTGAAGTAATTAAGGAGAAATTTTTTTTTCAACTTGATCTATTAAAAATAAATATAATCCACAACTATTAATATTAAAGGAAATATAGTTTTAAAAAGATTAGGTGAAAAGCAAATATAATAATTTAACTAGAATTGGGAATAGAAATTTTTTTCGACACTCGGTACGCTTTCAACAAATTTTACTGGCTTGATAATATTTTTCTACGCAAACGGTTTGAAATAGACGGTATAGATTTGAAAAATTTCAGCTCATACCTAGTTCTACCTATATCTTTTGATTTTCTACATTTTCTAAGGGGAATCTCAAAATCTTCTTTAAAAAAACAACTACTTTGGCACGACTCTTAGTAAAGTCATTTTCAGAACTATAAATTTGTTTTTTCATTTCTGCTCCGGGAACTTTTCAAATGGCCTGATGTTGTCCTCTGCTTGATGTAAATAAATATTAGAAAGAAAAATAATTATTTTGTACCTTTTGTATTAGGGTAAATCTATTATGGAATCACGATTGATTCGTCCCGAAGTAAAATGGGCTATTTTGACTAGTGATGAGCAAAGCAAGACCAAGACCAAGACCAAGACTAATTCTGCTCATCACTAATTAATATAGGCAGAGGGTATGTTTGTTAAGTCTTCTATAGGGCTTTTTGAAAGTCCTGATCACTTTTAAGAAAAATATTATTATTATTTTGATTTTGAGTATCAATATCAGTT
The DNA here is from genome assembly GCA_024734495.1 of Forficula auricularia. Lineage (NCBI taxonomy): Eukaryota > Metazoa > Arthropoda > Insecta > Dermaptera > Forficulidae > Forficula > Forficula auricularia. The sequence goes on from JALMQS010000807.1 coordinate 28,092, forward strand.
TTTTTACTTAGAGAAAGTGGTGTAGGTCTCGTGGAGATATACAGAAGACTTCTAATGAAGTTTGTTAATTAATAAAGTAAAGGGTGTTACAGCTTTTAACCTGTAAACTCCTGATGATGGACTAATAATCCGAAATATATTGAGTTTGTATAAACCTCTTTGAGTTTTATTTCATTCGCTGTGAAACTACACACCCTTTACTTTATTAATCAATAACAGTGATGAACAAATCAAGACCAAAACCAATTCTGCTCATCACTAATTAATATAGGCACAGGGTGTGTTTGTAAAGTCTTCTATAAGGTGTTTAGAAAGTCCTGATCACTTTTAAGAAAATATTATTATTATTATTTTGTTTTTGAGTATTAATATTAGGGATGAGCAATGCAAAGTCTTGGTCTTGCAGTCTTGGTCTTGCTCTTGCTTTGCTCATCATTAATTTTGAGGGAATTTCACAATAACACATGTATGTAAAACATCAAAGTAGGGACGAAAAATTACTCATATTTTACGATATCTGGTTACTCTAGAGATAAATGCAATTTAGAAAGGTCGGGTAGCATTCGTTCTAGCCTAAGACCTGCAGGACGCATGTTGATTACTATTGTAATAAAATTAATTGCCCCCAAAATTGTTGAAATCTCCTCCAAATGCAACGAAAAAATTCTCAAATCAACCGAAGTCCCTGCATGTACAATGGCCCCTGACAATGGTGCATAAACCGTTCAAACAAGTACTTACATATTTAATTTATTAATTAAAGACTATAATTATGAAGGTTTTAACTCACTTTAATTTATATCTGTTATTTCTTTATACCTACGTAAGTATATGTTTATTTGCTTCAAGCAGAGGACAACCCAACCTCATTGATTTCTCTTTATGAATCAATAACTCTGCTACTCCCAGCAAAATAAAATCTTTTCAATTCAATTGTAATTATTAGAGATAAATTGTATTTAGATTGTTGATGGGGGGGGGGGTTATTTTTGACCCTTTTAAGAACCCCCTCCTTTTCTCTCCTTCTCTCACCTGGGAATTTCGAATTTGACTCGTCGATCCAATTGTGTGTCTGCGGAACAATAAATTGTATCGTGGAGAACGACCTTAACGAACTTGGAAGTTGGGAGTGCTGAAGATGGAGGGGACCAGGGGCTGAGGGGACTTGATCTGAACCCGGTCTGGCCTTGTGTCAAGGCCTCGGGCGGGCCTCGGCCCCACCCCAGCTTGATCCAGCTCCAGATCACTTCACTATGACCCCCCTAACCCCTCATCCTTCCCTTCGACAGCCGATCAAAGACCATCGGGTGAATCCCAATGAATTTTTTTCACCTTCCATTGCTACTGGCTGAGACGTACTTTGAAACGTCTTCAGAATAACCATCAGGGCTGCTGCTTGTTGCTGCTGTTTGGAATAACCATCAGGCGTGCTGTTCCATTTATTTGGATTATTATGCGGAGTCTAAACGTCACAATATACGCTAATCATCGGAAAAGATAAATCATTACTCATTGATGCCTCCAGGAGGCTGGCGAATTTGAATTTTTAATTTGAAGTTCGTTCTTGGGCTAAAATGTTTGTGTTTATAATGCGAAAAATTGATAAGATTTTTTGTCTTTCTAGCTCCGTATCTTCTGGTTCCTATATGAATTTATTCATTAATAAAATTCCTATTTTATAAAGTATAGATATCTCCAATAACATTTTAATTAAATATTTTTTTCATTTTATCATTTTTGAAAAGTTATATTGCTAAAAAATATAGCTCCAACTTCTTCCTGCAATAGAATTTTTTTTTGAAAATACATTGAATTTAAAAAAATACAAAATAAAAATTGAATATAAAAAGTCTCTCATATAGAAAATACGTTTGTCCAAAGAAAATTTGAAAAAACTTATATTCCATTTGAAATATTTGAACCCTGAAAGATAAATAATATAATCAAATATGTTAATTCTACATATTAGAAATCTTTGTATTATTTTTTGAAAAGGGAAAAATGAAATTGAACACCCGACACGATTTGAACCCATATCTCTCTCTCCTATAGGCGAAGAGCGCCTTTACCAAGTAGGCTACGGGTGATCTCGCCATGATAGCTCTTAGATCGAATGCCATTTTCCCTTTTTCCGGCTTTTTCTATTTAAAGTATAGTTACTTTTTAATTTAGACAAATGAAGATTTTAGTTTTAATTTTTCTGAAATAATTGAACCGCGAAAGATTATATTCGATTTGTTTTCAAACAGACGATAAATGATACAGTGGAACCTCGAGATACGAGCACCTCTATATAGGAGAAATTTTGAGATACGAGGAAAGTATGAGCGAAAAAATCGTCTCTAAATACGAGCATTGACTCGAGTAACGAGAAACGAGCCTTAGGTTTCGATCCTCAACCTGTGGAAAACACAGTGCAGCTAGTCGAAGAAATTGTATCTCTGGGTAAAAGTATGGATCTGGATGCGAATGCTGCTGATCTAGATGAGTTAGTGGAGGAGCATAGTGAAGAACTTACAACGGACGAACTTAAAGAACTTCACAAGGAACAGCAACAAGAGGTGGTAGAAGAACTTTCGTTAGGGGAGGAGAGAACAGGAGATAAGGCCCCCTCGTCTTGTAAGATTAAAGAAGTGCTGGCAGAGGAAAGAAGTGAAAACTTTCTTTAAAGAAAATCACCCAAATAAAGCAGTGCTTGGGCGCACCACGGACTTGTGTAATTACAATGTAGTGTCGCATTTTAGAGCATCTTAAAGAGGAGACAGAAGCAAGTGTTATTAGATAAGTTTTTTGTAAAGCAACCAAGTGATTCTGACCCAGAAGGTTCTTCCAGTGGGGTAACATTCCCAAGAAGAGAGAGCCTTCCTGAATCAGAGGGGCTCTCCTTCCCCCAGAGCAACCCGTTTTGTCTTCCCACATCCCTATCGACAGTTATATTATTTTCAGTGTTAGTTATCAGGAAAATTGATTTTTATGTTGATATTTTTGGGGGTGCGGAATGGATTAACTGGATTTCCATTATTTTCAATGGGGAAGTTTGTTTCGAGATACGAGAAATTCGCTATACGAGCTCACTGCTGGAACGAATTAAACTCGTATCTCGAGGTTCCACTGGACTAGTAATTTTTTTGAGTTATTGTGATTGAAAGAAACAAGAAATTGTAATTAAATTAGATTAAACTTCTGCAAGCCGTATGCAAGCTACTGAAAAAAACAAAAATACGGGTTGATTATTTTTTGTCAAGAAAAATAAATATATCATAATTGGTGGGGAAAATGAAAATAACACGTGAAATACTCCTAAAGTGAGTTAAAAATTAAATTAAAATTCTATAGAAAATAAGAAGCTAGGTATAGAGAGAGAGTGAGAGGGATAATAAATTTCTTTAGATTGGATTATACTCTAATCATAATTAATAAAACCTCTTCTAATCTTCCTCTCACCACTCCTTTATATATATTTTTTCATATTAATTATTTTTTATACCATGGCTCATTCATCACAACCACTTTCTTTTTTTTTTTTTTTTTTGGAAAATATTCACCGAAGAACGTCCAAAAGAAGGAAAAAAGAAAGAGATAATAAAACTATCATGTTAATAAATTAAAGAAATCTAGTTTTATTTTTCGAAACGGTATTCGGCAAGTCGGCGACCTTCAGGGTCCCTTGCGATAGTAAATAATCGGATTCTAATAGATACAGACAAATCAATTAAATCCCTAAATGAATCGATTCCTATTCGTTATTCCGATAAATTTTACTAAATATTTCCCTAAATTAATTGAACCATAAAAAAAAATCAAACTAGATTTACAACTTGTTATATATACATATATATATTTATGTAATATATAAAAAATTCGCTCGTAAAAAAACTTAATACTTAATCTTATAATTAAAAAATGAGCAACGGGAGTGAAATTCCATTGAAAGTACTTAAATTTAAATTAAGGAGTGCCGAGAATACTAAAAACAGATTTAATTGAAGGATTTACTTATTGACAAGAATAATAATTTACTTAACCTGAAAATAAGTTGTAATTATAATTAGAAATAGAATATTAATTGAATATCTTACTCAATAAGCCCGGCAGGCTCAAGGCTATTAAAAATTACTTGAATGTGGAGAAAAATCCACCCACGACATCTTAAAAATAGGAATGCGTCAAAAGTTCGTTCCGGTGCCAAATTGTATTTATGTATTTCCAATGCGGAGAACTGATTATATTTTGTAGACTTGGATCAGAGCTTTAATGATTTTATTGAGATTTTAAGAAGTTGTTATGATAAAAGCATAAACAAACAAACAGGTGTTTTCAATTTTAATTAATTAATTAATTTATTTATTTATTTTAAAACACATTAATAGTTTATTACAAATAATCATTTATATATTATTTTAAAATTAAAAATTAAATTTTACACTACCCCTTCCCGGAACATTCGAACGAAATTATCCTAGTCGGTCTAGGAATGCAGAGATTGTTGGATAACCTAAGCGACATTACCAATCGGTTCAAACAAAAGACCCAAACTAGTCTAAACCCCCTAATACTGGAACTCTACAGGACCTAACGCTCATCTTTCATCATAGCATCATCATTTTCCTCTGATTCTTTCCTTTCTTTATAAATAACTGGCAAAGAGGTTTTTTATTTCGTAAATTTTTCCTCTTACTACAAACGCGGACTAAAAACATTATCGCAAGCACGAGAAGATCAAGAACAGTCGGTGGTGGGGATGTAATCTCCGAAGTCGAAGCTCAAATAAAATGTATACGCTAATGCATGTAAAATAATTGGTTCAATAAAAAAAAAAAAAAAAAAAAAAAAATTAAATTGGAGGGATTAATGATGGGATGAAATGGGATAGAGAGGGAGGATAAACCAATCGACTTGATTGGGGAATAATGGAATTGAAATAATTATCGGAAAAGAGGTTTTTTTATCTAATTAGATTTTTCCTCTTATTAAAAACAAGGACTAAAGATGAATAAGGACACTCGAAAAAGTGGAGAAGTAATCGAAGCAAAAAATACAATGTATACATTAATTAATGTAAAATAATTGGTTTAATAAAATTTATAAAAAAAAAAAAAAAAATTAAATTATGACAAGTTAATTAATCAAATAATAAAGTTTAAATACTTTTCAGAGTTGGGTTTAAAAAACAAACGGGACCTTATTAGTTTTGGGACAATGTCTGTCTGTAGGAGCATTGTAGTTCGTGAACTATAATAAATAAAATACCAAAGTTGGAAAGTTATAAAATGAAGCAAGGAACGTGATAGGGGTATCCGAGACTCCTGAAAGGGGAAAATGTTGTCAAGAAAAGGATCTTTTTAGTAAATGGTGGGTTGGTCAGGACAACCCTCCGAAAACAAGCTCAAATACTAATAATGAAGTAATTAATAGGACAATGTTAGAAGAAAATATTTCGTTTCTTGTGCAAAGAAACCACCAAGGGTAGTAAGAGAACTACTTCTACGTCAAATACTAAGAAAATTACGTCAATTAAAAAAAACCGAAGGGAAAATGATAGTCGTGAAGACCCCCGTGGGTCAAACCCACACTCGAAAGGTGAATTTTTTTCGCGGTCCCCCAAGGGGTTTTTCCCCAACCCCAGGAAATGAAGAGAAGCAAATAATGTATATATTATCAGATATAGGCCAGCCTGCATCTGTTCTGGTTGATACCCCCAACCTAAAATCAACATTAAAGTAGGAATCAGTCTTGCCTCAAAACTAACGTAAAAGACCAACATGTTGGTGGTCGCAAAAGTTGTGATTAAAATTATTATCAAAAAAAGACAAAAAAAAAAAAAAGAAAATCTCAGAAACAATAAACAACATTCCTCATCGCAATCCCTCTGCTACCTTCAAAGTATGACACCCTTGGTGGGTTCTCTCTCGAACTACGTCCAGTCATCACTGGTTAACATGGTTAACATGGTTGAAATTTACAGGCGATGTTTATTCATTCGCTCCAAAATAAAAAATAATACATATTTAAATTTTAGTCAGATGAATATTTTGTAGATAGTCTAATTCTTTCTATGTCAAAAATAAAAAATACAATGGATCGTGTGATATTCCTGTAAAGATCATCTCTTAAAGTAGATTAAGACTAAATTTTTTTAAATTAATTCACATTAAAATGAAGATCCATTTTTGTGCCAGCTCATTTTCAATCAATACTTAAATGCATTCTTAAAATTACTTCATTCTCTCCTTATAAACGGCAAATAAGAATGAATTTGATATCTCAAGAATTTTGAAAAAAATATAGGTAATCAATCATTTTTCTGTTGTCGGCCTGCCTTTTCCGAAGTATGGAATTCACCGAGTTCAATTACCAAGAAATATATGTTTTGAGAAAATATTGCACTTACGTATATACAATTATACACACCTAAAAACGTCGAGAAAAATCATATTCAACCATGAATTTTTTTTAGACGTAAATCAGAATGGAAATTAGATTAAGTTTATTCTGATACTATGCTTATTGAAAATTCACAATAAAAACAGATTTGATTTTCGACTTTCTAGCTTCATATAATTCTCTATATTAAATGCTCTCTATATGGAAAACTTTTGAACAATATAGTAGGTACTTATAACAAATAGGAATTCACCAAAAGAGAACTTTCTGCTGAAATCATCTTGTATGGTCTCATTTTTGATGAGATATTCTCATCAGGCTGCCCAATGTTGTTCCCCCTGTGGACCGGGGTTAGAATATGTCCACAGTATCCCCTGCTTGTCGTAGAAGGCGACTAAAAGGGGTTGGACGTGAGTCTGTAAAAAACTTCCCTGTAAAGGCCTTCGGCATGCTACAACTTTTTACTTCATCTTTCATCCGTAAAATGTTGGAATAATTGAGCATGGTAGCTGTGTTTACACGCTAAGTCTTTCCTATGCGTATGGTAAAAGACGTAGCGTGTAGAAGGCCCTTTATTGAAGCAACATATCGTTTCAAAACCGTATGAATCTCATGGAATAGGGTAGGACATGTTTGAACATTGACTTGAAAAATGTTCAAAGTATTTATAGAAAGATGCTGGAGCAAGCACAGGACCACTGGAGTCTTCAGAGGCAAGCAAAGAAGAACCCAACTAGCAAAGTAGCTTTATAATTTTTAGTTAATGACTTAATGCCCCTACTATGCTTTGTTGATCCTTTATAAAAGCTCCTATTGGTCCTATTCAAGTTTCGTAAAAAACAAATGTTCCCTTTTCTTAGGGGTTGATTAAGACCAAGTTACTTTATTATTACTATCGGAACAATGTCCGTATGTCATTTTATTAGAGCATTGTAGCTCCTTGTATAAATAAGATAGAAAACGTGAAATTTATAAATGATTTATTAATAAGAAATTTAACTGGCTTGGTTCGTACTGGATATGTTAATTTTTAAAAAAGGATGAATAACAAACATTTAATGTTAACAAATATGGTTGTCATCTTGTACTGTGAAATTGTATATATGTATATAGTGTATTATCAAGCTTTTTTCGTTGATTTGTGCAGTGATGGGATCGATTTATTGGTGAGAGGGTGGTTTCCAGTGAGGAAGAGATGGCGTAGTGCTTTGGATAAACCACTTAAATTAATAAAAAATTACTAAAAAGGAGCAAGTGAATTTCATTCATCCTTTTTTAAAAAATTTACAAATTATATTTATTGAAAACAAGAAGCATATTCGAATTTTAAAATGACACAGGTCTGTGAAATTCAACTTTTGAAAAGTTGTTGGTATTGTGGAGTAATATTCTGTTTATTTCAACACTTTGTACAAATACATTGTTACTATTACTGGCTATATGAGTTCTATGGCATCATCGCCTAGAATACATTCTATCATTCTAGGTGAAATTGCCTATGCTACAGATGTTGGCCCACTAGCTCTGACGTCACGAGAGGGTAGTGACGAGGCCTTGTATTGGGACGACTCGCACTTGACTGACTTATTATTTTAATTTTATTTTCCTGAACACTTTTGTAATCAAACGCCAATTGTTATTTGATGTTCAGCATAGTAATATCAATTGTGGATATAAAACAGAATTAAAGGTAATTAATTTCTTGATAAAATCCTTGAGCGACCGTTCACTTGGAATGTGTGTGTGTGTGTGTGTGTGTGTGGGTAAGGGTGAGGACAGCTCTATTATTATATTACCTGTGCCAAGTGGCTGGCTTGGCATACTTACTGAACTTTAATTGGATAAAATAAAAATTCTCCAATGTCTTAATACGTGGGTGATTTATTGACAGGGTATTAAAAAAAATATTGGGAACTTAGGTATAAGTACTACAGCAAAGTTGCATTTGTCCATTTCAACAGATTATTACAGAGAGAGACTCGACGTATAAAAATGTCAATTAAATCAAGATTATCAGTTATTTTTACGAATATTATTCTGATATGAATAGTGAATCAATTATTAAGAGATTCATAGAACATTTATTAGCAATTTATTATTATATGGCTAACTACTTGTCTACTCTTAAAAATCACTAAAGCCAGGTAGCCAGTGTACTTACGTGGGTATCTTTTTACAGCCCTTCATTTCTTTAAATAAATTAAAAAATAAATAAAATTTACTGTTGCTTAAATTCAAATAAATAAATATTTTATTGGTATTTAATATTTTGAGATAATCTGAGTATTCATTAAATTCATCGAAAATTCCAATTATTCGGTACAAAGCCTGCTTACCGTCTGGTCCTATAATGAATTTGCTCAAATTTTTTTTTTTTTTGCTAATTGTTTAATGGTAAAGTGAAAAGTGGATAAAGATCATTTTAAACTATGTTTTTTTTTATTTCCATGTCATACGAACATTCAAAAACGAAACGTTGTTGTAAGTCTGTTTGGTTGCCAACATGAGTTTTAATTAAGGAAAAATCAATGAGGTTTTCCTCTGCTTGATGCAAATAAATATATACCTATATGTAGATTAGTGGCGAGTTGTCCATGAATGCTGTGGATGCGGAGCATCCCTAAAATTTAAGCTAGCAAATTTAAATAATATGGAAAGACTTTTCCAGATTTCCTATTTTCAGCTTCTTATAAAATATTAGCTGCAAGCTCCGCCTTCGGCGGCCCTCTTGCACAGGGGAGAGCCCCTGACCCCCACCTCACGAGCCTCACCCTCACACCCTACTCCTCACGCACCACACCCCCCGAAACACACCCACCACACCCTCCGAAACCCACCCCAACACTCCATCCCGCACCCCACCCACCTCGGACCCCAAGCCATGACCCCCCCCCCCAACACACCCAGCACCCCACCCCCCGCACCGTTCACCCGTGACCAACCCCCGCGCCTACACCACCACCCAACACTCCACCTCGGACCCACACCCCCGTACCACCCCACTACGCCTCTGGACCCTCACCTGAACCCTCCAATCCACCAACCCTGCACCAAAACCCCCTCACCCCATCCATCCGTTTTATGTTTAGTTTAGGAGTTATTTGATATTTCTCATTTGTGCGCCACCCCCCCAAACACCTTTTTGGGGTCAAAATATCAAAACGTTATATAGCTATAAACGTAAGTTAAAAGATATCTGATTCAAATATGAAATTTCATAATAATCCCTTAAGCCGTTTTTACGTGAATCGTGAGCAACTTTTCGCGGAAACCACGGAAACATACAGACATACATACATACATTAAGGAATTTTGTTCAGGGTGTTTTCGTTCATAACTTTGCTTGAAATGTGTGCAACCAAACTTTGGCGTGATTTTGAGCAATGTACAGACAAAACCTTAATTTTATATATTGTACATAAATTATTTTATTTTATGAGGTTAAAAAGTGAATTAGTTTACATGTAGGTGCCTACTTGAAGCCTGACTTTATAAATTGCAAAAAAAAAAAAATGGTGTAAAATGAACTAAAATATATTTTGGCAGAAGTATTTTATTTAAACGAATTAATTCCTCTATATCTTCCAAGATGAAAAGAACTATGAAAAGAATTAAATCACCAGAAGTATAAAAGTGAAAATAATTAATTTAAAAAATCTAATTTTAGTTTTTAAAAATAACGAAAAATTCTATAGTGCGGTTATGAATTTTGCCATAAGGAGCGAGAAATAAAATAATATTTAAAAAATTAAGTGAGTCTCTTCAGCATCAGTTGGTTAAAAAGTCACCGCCCGCCTCTGATGTAAGATTTATTAATTAGAGACTACAGTTTTGAAGAGCTATCCTTCATCATCAGTCTTTTTAATTAATTTTATTTCCCATGAGTGAAAAAAATCCGGTCGGATTGAGGTCAATTCTTTTTGTTGTAATATAAGCTGGTCACTTCACAAACGAAACCACCATTTTTAAATAAACTAATTAAAATGTGTAATCTAAGTGGTTTCAACAAAAACATATTTCATGATATCTATTACACCTTAGAATAAACAGAAGAGAATCGATTTTAAAAAAATCGACTTTCCTACCCTCGGTTATATCAACTTTCTAGATTTCGATAACCAAAAATATACGAATTATTAGAGATCATACTAAAGAAAACTAATATGGCAAAATACAGATAAAAGTAAATAAATATTTTATGAGTTATTAATTTACTATGAGTTAGGTTTTCTAGGACACTTGTTTCACGTTAAAAATTAAAAAAATAAAAGAGATAAATTGAGTGGATATTGATGAGGCAGTCCAAAAAAGAAGAAGATAATTTACAGACTATCTTTTTATTAATAAACCGACGTTTCGGAGGCTATTCCCTCCTTCCTCAGGGTTTTGAAAAGTCAGTGAAGGAAATGACTGACTTTTCAAAAGAAGGAGGGAATAGCCTCCGAAAAAGTCGGTTTATGAATAAAAAGATAGTATAAATTATTTTCTTCTTCTTTGGACTGTCTCATCAATATCCACTCGATTTCACTTATCAGTCCGTCTCAAAAAATTACTTCAATCTTATAAAGGGGTAAATTTTTTCAATATATATATATTTCGGGCTATCAACCCATCTTCAGTTATATTCTGTAATTCCTGAAGATGGGTTGATAGCCCGAAATATATATATTGAAAAAATTTACTTCATTTATTTTTTAACGTGAAACAATTGACCTAGAAAACTTATAGTAAATTAATATCTCACAAAATATTTATTTACTTTTATCTTTATTATAGATGTTTCACCTCAATCTCTATTAATTATGGCAAAATACAATTACTCACTACGCCCGGGAAGTAGGCAAAGCCTACCCGCCGGGGGAGCTTTGTATAGAATTCACGTCAAAATTGTCAAATTTGGTTTCTCATTGTGATGTCTGTAACGTGGAGAAAAATGAATTTTTTTGTCTTGTGTCTATCTGCCTGTGTGTATGGATTCAGATACCCACAATATAATAATAACTTAACCACAAAGAGTCATAAAAAGTTCGTTCTTGTGCTAAAATGTTTAAATTTCCAAATTCAAAAATGTCTGTAACGTGGTGAAAAATCATTTTTTTTCTATTTTGGGTCTATCTGCCTGGGTGTCTGGATTTATATAACCACGATACTTAAGAGAAAAAGTCATAAGCAATTTCTTGTCCTAAAATAAATAAATACACAAAGAATTGATTACATTTTGGGCATTCTTGCTTTAGAAGTTTTACTTCAAAAATGCAGAAAACATTTTTGAATGATTTTATTGTGATTTTAAGGCTCTCTCTTTAGAGCTAAGGCAATGCAAGGTGCTAAATACAAGTCCAGACCTGTTAAAGACTTGTAGAGATTAATTTCTCAATTTATATTATTGTCGGAACGGTCTTTTGACTCTATAGGTCAGTGGTCTTCAAGCTGTGTTCCTCGGAACCCCAGGGTTCCACAGTATACCTCTGGGGCTTCCTTGACCAGATGACACCTGGACAACGAGTTGATGCAATTAATAAGTCAATTATATTAATTTTATGTTCAAATTTTTTAGTAAAAAATACAATACTATTCTTTAATTGTTTTTACACATAAAGTACATAATATAAAATATTGATTATTTACTTTAAATATTCTTTCAAGATATTGAGTGTATATTGATGAGGCAATCCTAAAAAAGATGATATTTTAGACTATATTTTTATTCATAAAGCGAGGTTTCGGAGGCTTATTCCCTCCTTCTTCAGGGTTTTGAAAAAAAGTGAAGGGAATCTAATGCGACATATCCACTTATCAGTCCGTTTCCAAAAATTACTTCAATTTTATTTTAAGATATAATTTCCTAAGGGTGGGACGGGTTCCCCGAAAAACCCTTATAGTTGTTCTAAGGGTTCCGTGAGTCGACAAATTTTGAAGACCAATGCTACAGGAAACAGAAAACAGCCTATCAAGTCTTGAAAAAGTTTCACTTTTTGCTCCAATTTAATTTTTATTCGAAAGATAGAAAAAAAGAAAAAAAATCAGCGAAATATAAATTTTATCCAATATGACAGAATAATTGGATATTAACTTTATGAAGGTGTAAATTTGCTGATAATTTAGTAAAAATAAAAAATATATAAAAAAAGAATGATTGATAAGTTGGAGAAGAGAACTATAAGAGGGTCACGCCCCGGGCTGGTGACCCCGGGGTCGTCCAATGGCAGTGTTCCTGACGTCACCAGACGACCCGTGACCCGGGACCTAAGACCCTCTGGCTGCTTTGCATTCGCTCAAGGCCTATTTGTCATAGGATTACTAATGTAGTTTACACAAGGGAAAGAAAGAGTGGGCGTGCAGAGCTAGGAAAATGCAAGCAGACGTGACGATCACTCGAATCAAAGGTAGGTGCAATTGGAACTTGAATCGTGACACTACATTAAGTACTCTATTAATAACTATAATACGTGTTTGTTTACTGCATTGATAATCAACTAAGTGCAATATGATAGCAAGAAAATACTTCCGGATCCCGATTTGACGTTTTTACTTCTTTTTTTCAAAGAAGGAAATAAATACAGAATATGGGCGTATTTGTTGAAGAGGGCCGTGGCACCCCCCCCCCTCCCCCGCTTTATTCAGTTTTTTTTGGAAATTAGAGAAGTACATTTTTTTTATAATATAGGTTTTTTTAACTTCAAATTCGAACTTTTTCATATCAAATTAAGAATTTTAAAAATCAAAATCAAAATTTTTCATATCAAAATCAGACTTTTTCAAATCCAATTCAGAATTTCTATAAAATCATGCATATTTTACATATTTAATTATAGCTTTTTACCTGAAAATGTTTCCTGAGAGTACAAAATTCTAATCTTGAAAAATTTTAGTTGATGAGCTGAAAATTAGTATACAAATATATTAGAATGCACCAAATTTTAGCTTTTACCTGAAAGCGTTTCCTGAGAGTTAAATTAAATTAAAACTTTTTCTTAATTATAAATTTTTTCTATTTTTTCAACTGTTTATTAATAAATTCTGAATTTGATATGAAAAAGTCAGAATTTGAAGTTAAAAACCTATATATTATATTCGGTCTTAACGAAAATTAAATTATTATAAATTAAATTCGAATTCTTTATTTGATTTCAACAATTTAGACAAAATGAAAAAAGTTATGAAAGAATAGTTTTCTTTATTTCGTTATATAGTGTGAATTTTTGTAAGATAATTATTCTTCCAATGAATTATTCTAAAGAGTATCATCGAAAGAAGTATATTTAATAAAAAAAATGAAAATCAGATACTACTTTCGCCCGGTGAAACTGATTTGGTATGTGATAATAGGGCAAAAGTTGAATTGCTTATTAATGTTTTTGGAAATAAAGCTTAAGAAGTGAAAGCTTTTTTTGATGATTATACACTATCCCCAAATTTTGCATATGATTGAGAGGTGACTTTCCGTAGACAGCTAAAGCTAGAGCTTTTCTATGGTAGAAATTTAAATATATTCAACTATTCATAATATGGTATATTTTTTTTAACTTATCATTCATAATTTAAATATACAAATAATTATTTGTCATAAGCTATTAGTATTAGCACCGCTCTGAATGCACAACATCATTTAAAAGCATTGGTTGCACCAAAGGCGGTAATTTCGCCCCATGTGAACTAAGTATTAGAGAATTTTAAAATAAACATTTTTATTAATTTAATCAATTGAAATTGAAAATAATCAAATTTTGACAACGCGAGAAAGCTCAATAAAATAATTCAAAAAATATATACTTTCTTCATTTTTGAACTGAGCCTTTTAAGTTAGAGAGCTCAAAGTTAAATAAGTTATCTGCATTAAAAGGAATATTTTGGCACTAGAATGAACTTTGGACGACTATCCGTTCTTGGGGTATCGTGAGTATCGGGATCCCTATAAAAATTTTAAAATAATCATTTTTAATAAGTTTTTTTCTCCACGTTTCAGACATTTTTGAAAACAATGAGCATATCAATTTTTTTTGAGTTTTTTCGCAACATCATAGGTCGCAGACAGGTGGTATGATTTTGAGTGTTTTTATTGCATATTGAAGGGGTTCTCTATCTTTTTCAACCCACGTGCCCCTTTTTGTGTATAATTAACTATGGGTTTTATTTTTTGCCCCCCCCCCCCCCCCCTTAATTTTGGAGCCAGAAAAATAATAATTTCGTTATTATAGGTGAGTCATTCCGTGCCAAATCAACACACTTTAAATAAAAATTTTATCTCACCACTTTAGATTTTCTTGAAATTTGGTACACTGATATATTGTGCTAATATGAATGAAAATACAAAATTTCAAATTTTTATCTTGAATAGTTTTTTTTATACGGCCTTGTGAAGTTTTCAAATAATCGCAAAAAAACCACGAACAAACAATTTTGAAACTGCTCTAAAAGCTGTCTTAATTGAGTTAGAGAGGTGGGACCAGGTGTCATTTTGCAGCTTTTTTAATGCTCTTTTCAGAGACATACAACATGACATAGGTTGTAATAAAGAAATTTTTTCAAAATGTAAATCAAATTTTTGATTTTGATTTTTTCTAAAAAGTACCACTTTTAAAATTTTCAAAAAAATTCTGTAAATAGATAGTACTTTCATAAACTACTATGCAAAGTATAATGATGGGATGGTAATGGGGTCTATGTTTAAAAAAATTATTACTGACTCTTGTTTTTCATAAATACCCAGTTTTGACCAAATAATAATGATTTTAATGTAGTGAAACGACATTTTATGAAAAATCACTTTGTGTATATTAAACTATGGTTATGAAATAAACACTCTGTGCTAGTTAAATAACTGTTTAATAATAAATTCATGAAACATATATTTCTTAGGCTATATTTAAATGGCGGTTTCGGGCAAAATTGCTAGGGCTGTATAACAAAATGACATTATAAAAATCTACAATTCAAGTTGAACATATTGTTTTGTTGTTTGGTGAATACATGAATAATTATTTCATTAGGTCAGCTTTACAATAGTTAGCAGATTTTATAACAAGACTATATATTTATGAGTGATATTGAAGGGTGAGATTTATTTTAACTTCATTAAAAATTTACACAGAACTAAAAATATTAATTGTAAACCAATAAGAAATAAATTAGCTATTAAAACACACAAAAAACACAGAAGTTTAAAGTATCAATTGTTTTATGTAAGGTATAACAACTATTTTACATTATGGAATTGATAACTTAAGACATTACTAACATTTAAAACACTACTTGTCAGCAAGGACTCTAGTCACTGAATGAATGCTTGTGGAGACAGCCTGGCTTTTGGCAGACTGGTATTTGTTTTAACTTGCTCACAACCACAGACAGGTTCCAACTTGCTAGACCTGCAGAGACTGGATCAAGTGAATGCAAGGGAAATTTCTATTTAAGATAACCTGTGCTTATCAAACTATTTAGCCTACAACAATATTTATTGTAAATTAACTAACTTTTCATGACATAGCATAAATTGATTTAATTTTATTTAAAATGTTGGTATTTTATTTGTCTTAGTTTTTACTAATACTTTTATAAGACTAATTTAAAGTACAATCCATTCATATTTTTCATGAAAGCATTGATAGGACTATTATTAATCTCTACTATTAAACACTTATTTAACTAGCACAGAGTGTTTATTTAATAAACATATATGTTTAATATACACAAAGTGATTTTTCATAAAATGTCGTTTCACTACATTAAAATCATTATTATTTGGTCAAAACTGGGTATTTATGAAAAACAAGAGTCAGTAATAATTTTTTTAAACATAGACCCCATTACCATCCCATCATTGCATAGTAGTTTATGAAAGTACTATCTATTTACAGAATTTTTTTGAAAATTTTAAAAGTGGTACTTTTTAGAAAAAATCAAAATCAAAAATTTGAATTACAATTTGAAAAAATTTTTATTAGAACCTATGTCATCTTGTATGTCTCTGAAAAGAGCATTAAAAAAGCTGCAAAATGACACCTGTCCCACCTCTCTAACTCAATTAAGACAGCTTATAGAGCAGTTTCAAAATTGTTTGTTCGTGGTTTTTTGCAATTTTTTGAAAACTTCACCGTATAAAAAAAACTATTCAAGATAAAAATTTGAAATTTTGTATTTTATTCATATTAGCACAACATCAGTGTACCAAATTTCAAGAAAATCTAAAGTGTTGAGCTAAAATGGGTGTGTTGAGTTGATATGGAATGACCCAGGTTTATTTTATAGTATATTTCATTTTTTTTTTTTTTTTTTTTTAGTTTGAAAATATTATAATTTTAAATTTTAACCCATCCCCCCTCTTAATTTTGGGTCGATATGCACCAAAATCTAATCAGCTCTTAATTTCAATTCACCAAAACTAACAGACTAACAGACTATTTTGACAAAACAGTTATTATCTCGAAAAATGTAATTTTTTCGATGTTCACTTATTAGGGCTTTCTTTTGTAGACCGAAATGCCATGGTTTCGCCCAATTTTTTTAATCAAAATAGTTTCAAGCCGTTTTTGACATATTTCGAAAAAAGAAGCAAAAAACCACTTTTTCCATCCACGATTACAATACTTGACCATACCCTGTATGGGAAAGTAAAAACATCTACTTCATGAAAAGTAATCTACTTATAAAATTTCTTTTTATTAGCTCTAGCAGTTCTGGATCAATCGTGATAAAACGGTGACTTTTTAATTTTTAATTTTTCCCCCATTAAAAATTTAAATTTTTAAAATTCATTAGTATTATAAACACTGAATATCGACTGACATATTCAGACAAATTCTAGAGTTTTCAAAAAGATATCCCCAAAAATATTTCATGAATATTCAGCGGTTCCTATAAGCAAAACGTTTTCGTGATTTTTCATCTATTCTTAATGATTTTCATCAAAAACAATTTTCTGAAATATTCATCAACTTTCTAACTCGTGCTGGGTGAATCCAGGTCGTTCCCCAGGTGTCTTATTATTAGTTCCTCAACTTTGACTTCTTTTATTAACATCCGATTGAATATTAATAAATATCAGACGATCTAAACAAGAAATATATATAATAGAAATTGATCCTCGTTTTAATTACTTTTACATTCTAAATAAAAACTCATTTAATAACACCTCCCCCCCTGATTGGAATCAATCTCGGAAGGTGATTTGACAACATGAACGGCTATTAATCTGAGATACTTTACGAGGAATAATATTAACGCATGATTGATGGCCCAAACTATTTAATCGTTTACTTTCACCTCCTTTCTACATTATATTATACCGTTAATAAAATTTCATCTTTTTTTTTAAATTTTCCAATAAATTTTTTAACTCTTTAATGGGGCAATCGAATCGATAAATTAATCGAAAAGTAATTGACGTGTGAGGCTACTAATCTTTGGGGTAGATGAGTAGGTAAATCATCATCTTTGGGTAACCCGTTCTATGAATGCTTTGATGCAACTACATTTGACTTTATCCCATGCCAAATTTGCTAAAATCCCACTTCTTATACCAAAAAGGTGCAAAATCTATAACAGTGACTAAATTTAAAATTTTTACCACCACCCCGTAAAATATTATTCGGGTCCTTAGGGGCCGTCCATAAATTGCGTCACACGAATTTCAAGATATTTAGACCCCTCTCCTTCCCAGTGTGTCATAATCTGTCACATTTTCATTGAACCCCCTTGTATTGTGACGTCACACTATCACTTTTATCTCGAATCACGGTGGTGCTGAGGATTCTTATAAGTATTAAATGAAAGGCTTATTTTTAAGCAGTTTTTTATAAAAAATTTTAAATCTTGTTTTTTTATTTTTTATTAATTTAACCAAATATTTCGGAAATTTTGTGCAATATTCCTTCTTCAGTGGACCTCACCCAAAAAATCACCTTGTTCAGTCTTCACAAAAATTAGAGCACAGGGCAAGGGCGGATTCAGGGGGGGCGGAGGGGGCGAACGCCCCCCAATAGAGGCCCGTGCCCGGCAAAAAAATTAGTAAAAAAAAACAACATTTATTTTTTTTAAAATTTTAAAATTGAAAATAAAGTTCTATGTGCGTGTGTGTGTGAGGGGGCGGCGTCTCTGACCCCCCCCCCCCCCCCCCACCCCGCTTGGACAATTCGATCGCGATACACTTTCGAGATAAAAAGTAAGATCTTATATACATCGGGCACCTTATATACATTTTTCTCCCCATAAAAAATTCCTGGATCCGTCCTTGACACAGGGCCACAGAGGTATTTCAATTTGTTATTTCTAATTCTGCCCTCAAAACAATAATTTTTTTCATTTACTCTGATTGTATTGATTGACTTGATTGATTATAATTGATTTATATAAATGAAAAAATTTGATATTGTTTTGAGGGCGTAATTAGAAATAACAAATTGAAATGTCTCTGTGGTCCTGTGTTCTAATTTTTGTGAAGACTGAACAAGTATGGTGATTTTTTGGGTGAGATCCTCTGACGAAGGAATATTGCACAAAATTTCCGAAATATTTGGATAAATTAATAAAAAAAAAACACCATTTAAAATTTTTTAAAAAAACTTCTGAAAAATAAGCCTTTCATTTAATACTTTTATATCCTATAATTTAATAATTGTAGATGTTTTTTATTTTACCAACATTTTTAGGTTGGAATAATAATAAGTAATTTGAAATTTAAAAAATATATTTGGAAATTTTTAAAAAATTTTAATTTGACTTTTGTGACATCACAATTTTTAAGATCCCCGAGCCCCCTGTCATATTTTGTCACAAATCTGAGATGGCGCCCTCCCCCCCTTAATCGTAATTTATGGACGTCCCCTTACCAGAAAATCCGCTACAAAATTCTCTCTATAAAATTTAGGGAACGCGGTGTTGGTTTATAGTGAAACATTGTTAAAATTAAATTACACCAACTCCAACCTAATTTAAAATTCTCTCTAGATATTTTTATTAGAAAATAAAAAAAAAAAGAACAAAAATTACATCATTTAAGACACAAACTGGAACCCTATTCCCCTGTCCGTCTTCCCAGCTACATATAACCTTCAGTATTTTATAACCCGCATCCACAGATATCTTCAATTCCGAACCAATCCCTGAAATCTCTTCTTATTTTCACGATACAAGGACCACCTCGGACAACAGAGATTGTACCTTTTTGGTGTACCTTCTTATCAAAATAAAATATATTCAAATTTCAATTATTAGGTATAACCTTTCGAAAATTTATGGAGACCTGAAATTTCATTGTCAGAACCAAAAATAAAAATTTTTTGAAAGAAAAAACCTCAAAAATCCCAGAAAGAAGGTGGTTAGAAATAGAAAATGTTACAAAAAGAAAACCCTCAGGAAATTTTTTTAAATTTTGTTAAGAAATTTATAATTTATTACCACTAAAATTACATATTTTTGAATAAAGTATTTAATATAGAAATGAAACTATTTATTTTCGTTTAAATATCTCGAAAAAATCACTTTATACATTCTCCAAAAAACAACAGGGTGGACCTTAAGAAAATTTTTTAGGTGATTTTGAAAAAAATTCCATCTATTTTTTCAAATAAAAGCAGTCAAATCTTGGTAAAAAATTTTAAATTTCGATAGAAAATAGAATTTCATTTCCGCGAGAATTATATTTATTTTGAATATATTTAGTATACCTATATGTTTTATATAGAAAAGAAAAAATATGAATAATTTCGTTTAAATATCAATATAAAATTACTTTTTTTATTAATATAATACTAGCTGCAAGGCCCGCCTTCGGCGGCCCTCTTGCTAGCCAGGGCGCACGCCCCCTGGACCCCCAACCCACGAACCCCCCCGCACTCCTACCCTCCACAACCCCGACACCCACCCAGCACTCCCCAACCCCCGGAACATGCCCAACCCCTGCCCCCACACCACCACCCCAACACTCCATCCGCACCCTCACACCCCACGACCCCCGAAACCCCTCCAGCACCCCCCGCACCATGCAACTGTGCCCAAGCTCAACACCACCACCCGCACCCCACCCACCTCGGACTCCGGACCCCACCCCATGCCCTCTAACCCTTCGCACCCCACCCCCGCTACGGCCCCTGGACTCCACCCCGCACCACCCCTCCACCCCCACTCTGCTTCGCCTCACTCCCTCACTCCACCCCGCGCACCCCATGCCCTAACCCATCCCCACTCCATTCCACCACCGCACCCACCCTTAGCACCCAGTTTTTGCATTTCTAGCCTTCTAGTGACCCACAGATTATGTATATAAAATTTGATTGAGTTTGGTCCAAGAGAAAGAATTTTCATTTTTTGACCCTCCCCATTTTGGGTGGTTAGTTTTTGCATTTCTAGCTCTCTAGAGGCCCAGAGATTATGTATACAAAATTTGGTTGAGTTTGCTCCAAAGGCAAGAATTTACATTTTTCACCCTCCCCCTTTTTGGGTGAATTTTTAGGGAATTTTTTTATATAGCTAAAAACGTAAGTTAGAAGTCATCTGATGTAAATATGAAATTTCATAATAATCCCTTCAGACGTTTTTACGTGAATCGTCAGCAACTTTTCGGAAACCACTGAAACAGACAGGAATTTTGTTGAGGGTGTTTTCGATCATAACTTTGCTTGAAACGTGTGCAACCAAAATTTGGCGTGATTTGGAGCAATGTACAGACAAAACCTTAATTTTATATATATAGATTCCCCCAGGAACCTATCAACTAATTGAATAAGTTATTTATTCTGAACATAATAATATGTAAATGATAGCCAAAGCCAAAATGTAACATTTTATTTCGAAAACCAGAAATTTAAAATACATAAAAATAAATAAAACAAGTTTGTTATAAATTAAATAAAGAAGAATCGATCCCCATATAAAAATTTTACTATTAAATTTCCTTTATAACAAAAAATAAACAGATGGCTGCAACAGCCAACTTTCACTTACTTTTAGAAAAATATATCAATTAAAAAAAAATACTTGAGACGGAAGTAAAGGGGTACTATCAAATGACCGATTTGAATCAAACCTTTCTTGTAATGCAATTTGAACCGCGAAAGTTGAATAATAAATTCAATCATTTCTTATGTTAATTCTACATATTTATATCTTGTAATCTTTTTAGCTCATCTCTAGTGTAATTTTTAAATTGACTTGTTGAGAATACAACTTGTTAATCGTACCAATTATTTAAAAAATGTTCGCAATTATATTTGAGAAAAAAAATAATAAAAACCACCCTCATCCTTTTTAATTTTTGAGCCTCCCCTCATTTTGGGTGGTTAGTTTTTGAATTTCTATGCTTTTTAGGGCCAATAGAAAATGTATACAAAATTTGGTTGAGTTTGGTAGAAAGGGCTAGAATTTTCATTTTTGACCCCCCCCCCCCCCCCTCCTTTTTTGTCTGATAAAACACATTTTAAAAAAATATTATGTTCTTTTCAAAAATATATTCAATTTTATTCTAGTTAGATTTTTTCATTTTTTATACCTCTTCAAAATGTAGTAGATCTTTATTCCCTACCCTGTACTTTAACGTTCACGAAACACTATGTGTATGTGCAAGTGAAAAAAATACGCGGTATTTAATAAATCACTCATTATTGAAATCATATTCAAAATATCAAAATATACATACCTAAATTAAATAAGTTTTTTTTTAATTTTAAAAATATGAATATAAAAATAATTTTTAAGAAAAAATAAAAACCGACTTCAAAAAATTAAATGCAACAAATAAAATATACTAAAAGGTATAAAATAATTATTATCTTATTTAGTTACAACTAAACGACTAAATATTAACATGAAATTACTTTTTGAAGTCGGTGCCAAACTAACTATACCTATAAGCGAGCATACCCTCCAAACGTACTAAGTAAGATCCGTCGAGTGCGATTCATAAAAGGTATATGTTTGGCACCAACTTCAAAAAGTAATTTCATGTTAATATTTCGTCGTTTAGTTGTAACTAAATAAGATAATAATTATTTTATACCTTTTAGTGTATTTTATTTGTTGCATTTAATTTTTTGAAGTCGGTTTTTATTTTTTCTTAAAAATTATTTTTATTTTTCTCTTTTTAGTGATGTTATTAATAGTGATCATATCATCAGAACTTGACCAAATTAATATGACACCATCCCTAAGACATCCCCTATCGGATAAAAAAAGAACCATCGAAATCGGTTCATAAACAAAGAGGTTAGGTCTAAACAAACCTAATAAAAAAGGTCTAATACCTATGAAAAAATACGAAAAAAAATGGGACCAATCGGAAGCTAGACTGGACCCAATGCAAAAAAAAAATTTTAAAATCGGTTGAGAATTGGCGGAGATATGAGGTAACATAGGCACAAAAAAAAAAAAAAAAAAAAAAAAAATTCAATCGAATAGAGAACCTCCTCCTTTTTTGAAGTCGGTTAAAAAAACAGATTCCGATAGTAAGAAGGAGCTTTAAAATTTTTATATAAAATCAAAAGAGATACTCAACTACTAAATCCAAGGTGTTTCTGATTATTTTTATTATGTCAGAAGGGTTATTTTCACCCCTTCAGTAATTGAACCCGAATGTCAAAAACTGCAATCCATATCAGGTGTGTTTCGTTTCTGTGAGCAAATCAATCAATGCCCGGATTCCATTAATTTGGTATTTTTAATCGACTTCAAAAAAGGAGGAGGTTCTCTATTCGACTGATTTTTTTTTTGTGTCTATGTTACCTCATATCTCCGCCAATTGTGAACCGATTTTGAAAAAAAATTGTATTGGGTTCAGTCTAGCTTCCGATTGGTCCCGTTTTTTTTTATTGGTACTAGACCTTTTTTGTTAGGTTTGTTCAGGCCTAATTTCTTTGTTTATGAACCGATTTCGATTATTCTTTTTTTATTGGAAAAAGGGTATCTTAGGGATGGTGCAATATTAATTTGGTCAAGTTCTGATGATATGATCACTATTAATAACATCACTAAAAAGAGAATAATAAAAATAATTTTTAAGAAAAAAATAAAACCGACTTCAAAAAAATTAAATGCAACAAATAAAATACACTAAAAGGTATAAAATTATTATCCTATTTAGTTACAACTAAACGACGAAATATTAACATGAAATTACTTTTTGAAGTCGGTGCCAAACATATACCTTTTATGAATCGCACTCGACGGATCTTACTTAGTACGTTTGGCGGGTACGCTCGCTTATAGGTAAAGTTTGTTTGGCACCGACTTCAAAAAGTAATTTCATGTTAATATTTCGTCGTTTAGTTGTAACTAAATAAGATAATAATTATTTTATACCTTTTAGTGTATTTTATTTGTTGCATTTAATTTTTTTGAAGTCGGTTTTATTTTTTTCTTAAAAACTATTTTTGGTTCGAAACAACCCTTCTGAAATACAGAGAAACCTCTCAAATCCGAACTAATTGGGGCTGTAGCCTGTTCGGATTAGCCGGAAGCAGCTTCGACAATTGAAGATAACTGATATCAAGTGAAAGATCAAGTGATATTTTGTGGATTTCTATTATTATTTCATTGTTTTTGCAAAATGATTAACGAATTAAAGAATTTCAATAACCAAGTTTTTCAATCCTAGGTGACGTAAGTATGTAGACACATTTACACTTTGTTAGGTATGCTATCTGTATTTCTTTGTTAATTTTTTAACTAATTATGTAAAAGAAGGTTATAACGTAGAATATATACATAATTGTTTTATGACTAAATAAATACCTAAGTTTCTCTTTTTTGAGTTCGGATTTCCGGGGTTCGCATTTGAGGGGTTTCACTGTAATAAAAATAATCCATAACACCTCTTATTTACTAGTTAACCAACTCTTTTGATATTTTATTTAAAAAATATTTTTTCCTAATAAATTTAAAAGTTATTCCATATCTACTATAAATATATTTTATATAAAATTATAATGTAGAAAATGCTTTGATAAAATACTTCCTGATAAATATAGTGGTATATAGGTAATATATATCATTCCATTATACCTCTATTTATAATTAGATATAGCAAGCAGCCTGTCATAAGTCATTCGACTCATCTTATGATCTTATTTGAATATAAAATAAAAAAATAAAAAAGCAATTCAATACAATATTCAAGGGAAATAACATAATAAATCACCTTCTTGTCAAATTGTCCTGGAAAACATGAACAGAATGTAACAATATGGAATTCAAAGCGTTCCAAGTCAGCGAACCAGCTCGTAAATTTCACCACTCTCTAGGCACCAATTATAAAGAAGGGTCAACATTTCTTATGATAAATATTTATTTTATTTTTTATTTACCTTATTTATTTATTTATTTATACACCGTGAGGAACATTAAGATAGACCTAGATGATTTTTTCATGTTTTTTTCTATTTTTTAAATTGATAATTTATTGGTATAAAAAAGAACTTGGTTTTATTGAGGTCCAGAAGCCATTTTACGCCTACTCTTCAATTTTTCACATTTTACTTACCGAGGCCATCATATATTATAAAATCAATGCAGAAATTTATTCGCTTTATAATTAATAGAGATTGTGGTGTTGGTGTAAGGTGAAACATCTTTAATAAAGATAAAAGTAAATAGATATTTTATATTATATTAATTTATTATGACTTAGGTTTTCTAGGGTCACTTGTTTCACGTTAAAAATTAAAAAAATAAAAGAGGTAAATTTTTTCAATATATATATTTCGGGCTATCAACCCATCTACAGGAATTAAAGAAAATAACATAAGATAAAAGTAAATGCATATTTTATGAGATATTAATTTACTATGAGCTATGTTTTCTAGGTCACTTGTTTCATGCTAAAAATTAAAAAAATAAAAGAGGTAAATTTTTTGAATATATATATTTCGGGCTATCAACCCATCTACAGATATTTTCTGTAATTCCTGAAGATAGGTTGATAGCCCGAAATATATATACCTAGAAAACTTAACTCATAGTAAATTAATATCTCATAAAATATTTATTTACTTTTATCTTTATTATTCACTTTATCTACGAGTATTCGATTACATATTTAAAGCTTTAATGGTTGAACTGTTTATCAAAAAAAAACGTTTCAGTTGGAACTGTCTAATTTGTTGTTGTCTAACGTAATAATTTCATCAGAATTCCCAACGTTTCTAGACCTAATTCTGGAGTCATTTTCAAATGCTTATAAAAGACCATTCAGTTAGATAAGGGATGATTAGACTTCATTTCTCGAGTGAGTTTGTTATTTTCTCTAAAAATCACCAGGATATCTAATCTACGTCTCAAACCTTATTATCAGAATATTTAAAAATTCATTTACACATCAGCTTAAAAATTTCAGAATAAACCAGTCAGATCGCATATTTAAGGTTCCTTCATCCAATCGGGTATTTAAACCCATAAGAAATATCAGATAAAATATTTTTAATTACAAAGACTGAAAGTCAAATCCTATAGATACATATGAAAGATTTTTCTTTATTTTATTTATTTACTCAAAAACGACATTAACGATTTTTTTTTAAAATTGGTCTACTTATCAAGTGTCATGAGTTATTAGTCGTGTACAAATTTTAATTTAATGAAATAAAGGAAGAGGGTGTAAATTAGGAGTGTCGCAATCATTTAAAATAAGTGAGAATGTGAAAGTCGTGTGGTGATCACACCAGCTGTATTATGAAATTTCCTCACTTTCTACCAATAACTGCTAATTGTAAAATAATTATTTCACACTGAGACCCCTATGGACCGTGGGTAGAATAGGTCCATAGTATCCTCTGACTGTCGTAAAAGGCGACTAAAAGGGGTTGGACGTGAGGCTAACAAGCTCACCCCGTAAAAAAACCTCCCAGTCATGGAATCAAGCATTTGCTTCCATTCAATAGGGAGAAGAATATTAAGACACCTATGGTAGATAAAACAAAAATAATAAATTAAGATTCTAAAGAAAAAAAACATTTCTTCTTTGAAAAGCTTCTCTTATAAGAAACTTGGATTATATGTTTAACTTGGCTGCTTCGCATTATTCATTTATTTATTTATTTTTTATCTTAAATTTTTTTTCTCAATGCTTGTGACCATTGCAACGTATTTAAAATTTCATCTTCTAGCAATCTAAGCAAATGACTAGCTTTCCTAACTCGAATTCTGAGTAGCTCTCAATCAAATATTCTAAATTCACTTTTTATACAAGTGAATTGTTAGCGCTTACTGTCCCTAAAAGTTATTTTTACTAAAATATTACAAAAATATTTATTCAGCTATTGATTCGTTTAAATTTCTTTCTATTAATACCATCTATAATCCTTTCTAAACGCCCTATAGAAGACTTTGCAAACACACCCTCTGCCTATATTAATTAGTGATGTGCAGAATTGGTCTTGGTCTTGAAGTCTTAGTCTAGATCTTGCTTTCCTCATCACTAATATTAATACTCGGGAGTCGGGTTGGTTAGTCGGCTAACGCACTGGCCTCGCTTCTGCATCGATCGATTATGACGATGTTGGAGTGGGAGGCCGGGGTTCGATCTTGGGTGGCAAATAAAAATTTCTACCGGCTAAAAACTCGGCTCCCTCACTAACCCTACTAACACTTTACTTGTGTGCTGTCTAAACGGTCTTTGTTCCCGGTGACATTAAAGAAATAAATAAAAAAAAAATATTAATACTCAAAAACAAAAAATAATAATATTTTTCTTAAAAATGATCAGTACTTTCTAAACCCCCTATAGAAGACTTTACATACACACCCTCTGACTATATTAATTAGTGATTAGCAGAATTGGTCTTGGTCTTGTTTTCCTCATCACTAATATTAATACATACTAAAATCAAAATACTAATAATATTTTTCTTAAAAATGATTAGTACTTTCTAAACCCCCTATAGAAGGCTTTTTGTTCCCCCTCTGACTATATTAATTAGTGATGAGCAGAATTGGTCTTGGTCTTGTTTTCCCCATCACTAATATTAATACTCAAATCAAAATACTAATAATATTTTTCTTAAAAAATGATCAGTACTTTCTAAACCCCCTATAGAAGGCTTTACATACACACCCTCTGACTATATTAATTAGTGATGAGCAGAATTGGTCTTGGTCTTGTTTTCCTCATCACTAATATTAATACTCAAAATCAAAATACTAATAATATTTTTCTTAAAAAATGATTAGTACTTTCAAACCCCCTATAGAAGGCTTTATATACACACCCTCTGACTATATTAATTAGTGATGAGCAGAATTGCCCTGCCTTGTTTTTCTCATCACTAATATTAATACTCAAAATCAAAATAATAATATTTTCTTAAAAATGATCAGTACTTTCAGTTCCCTATAAAGGCTTTACATACACACCCTCTGACTATATTAATTAGTGATGAGCAGAATTGGTCTTGGTCTTGTTTTCCTCATCACTAATATTAATACTCAAAATCAAAATAATAATAATATTTTTCTTAAAAATGATCAGTACTTTCCTAAACCCCCTATAGAAGACTTTACAAACACACCCTCTGCCTATATTAATTAGTGATGAGCAGAATTGGTCTTGGTCTTGCTTTGCTCATCACTAAATGTATACCATATTTCCGGACAGAGGAAGTATATAATATCTAGAATCCTATCTGGCTGCCCCTGCGTAATTCGCGGAAAACGTACCGGGTGTTGGAAAAAGTTTTAAATTAATTTTCTCTTTTTAATGTAAATTGAAATGTGTATTCTAGCGAGGAGAAGAAATTTGCCTCTCCAATTAAAAAGACAGATGTCTTGCCTGTTGATCTATAAACGTATTAAAAGCCAATTTAATTTTAATAAATTAAAAAAACATTAATTTCGTTTTTACATAAAACCCTACCGTTATTTCCGCACAAGGAGAACAATTATAAATTAAAGAAAAATGGTCTATAAATATTAATTACCAATTTTTCCGTCACAATTGACCGAGAGAGAGTGTATTCATATATTCTTTATTAACGTTGGTTGCCTGCATGTTCTCTCTAATATTAATTAGGATAATACATAGGTTCAAACTCATAGAATATTTAATCCAAATTCTTTATTTTTTTTTTCGGCTCTGATTGCATTCAACTCTGCGTTTGCGTGACAATAGAAATAAATGTACCAAAATCTTTGAAACGGAAAATTTCCGGGTCAACGCTGAGAGCTGCGTTGTAATTAATTCAATTAGATTTATAGACACTAATCATTTCTATATTTAGACAAGGTTTCTTAAAAAAAAAAAGTAGAATAATGATCTTTTTACAGTTCAACTACTAATTAATTCATCAAATTCAGTACATATAGCATAATACTAAGGTTAATGAAATAGTTTAGATGGGTTTTCATTATAGTTGTACATTCCATTACTCTAAAACATAAAAATGGAGTTTCTTTCTTTAGTAATAGAAATTTTATTTTAGAGAAAAATTAAAAGTCGACATATTTACATTAAAGATTCCTCTTCATTTGTTATGTGACCAGCTTGCTATAACAACAAAACGAATTTATCTATATCCAATCGGGTTATTGGGCCCATGAAAAATAACAGATAAAATATTTCTAAAAAAGACTGATTAATAAAATCAAACTTTCGAAACTATAGTGTCTTGCAAATAAATTATATATATACATATAAAAAATTAATTGTCTTTATCAAAATATTTAATTTCTTAATGTTGATTTTAAAATCTTAGTAAAAGCAACTTTAAACGAGAAAAATATGGCAAGGGATCTATCATTTATTTAGGTTAAGTAAAAACAGTACTAGCCCCTGTCAAAAAACAGCCCCTGGGAGCACTTTTGAATATCCCTAAAACTCGTACTTTTTTCGATTTTTCCACATTTTGACCATGAAGGAGCACGTTTTCGACAAAGACGACTCTATACATTTTTAAACTAGATTAAATTTGCTACAATTTAAATAAAGTTTCATTTTAATTGGATAATAGTAACATGAGGTTGAAGTTCTTAAATAATGCAATTTTTTGCGAAAAATCGAAGTTTTTCCTTCAGAAAATGAAAACCACTCATCCTAGAAACTTGCTTGATTCCTATCTCATTCTCTAGTAAATTTTGTTGAATTGAACGTTTACTTGGACCACTTTATTGATAAGATTAGATTAGATTTATAGATATCCAGCATTTTCCATAACGCTTTTGAGGATTTGGATCATATCCTGTCCGGAAATATAGGATATCTATAAATCTAAGACTTGTATCAAAAAAGTGGTTCTTCAACTTCAACCTCATGTTATCATTATCCAATTCGAATGAAACTTTATTTAAATTGTAGCAAATTTAATCTCGTTTAAAAAATATAGAGTCGTCTTTGTCTAAAACGTGCTCCTTCATGGTCAAAATGGGGAAAAATCGAAAAAAGTACAAGTTTTAGAGATATTCAAAAGTGATCCCGGGGCTGTTTTTTGACAGGCGCTAGTACCGGTTATACTGAACCTAAATAAATAGAAAATATATCATTTTACGCATAATTTAAATCGCTTTAATTTATCTAAAAAATGTCTTTTTGATTTGATAAGCCGTTTTAGAGTTATTCAAGAAAAACTGAAAAAACTCCGAAATTTTCTCATTTTGAGGCGCGTAGAAAAATTTCCATAACACAGATTTGGGGAAACTTTAGGCTAGTAATATTGGAGTACCAATAAAGGTATCCCAACAATAAAATCTTTATCAGGAATTATTTCCGGTTAAAATCGTAATTTGGCTGGACTAAAAATAAAATTTCAAAAAATGAAGGGTACTTTTTTGGACAGCATCCCCTGTTTGAAAAGTCACCAAGCGCCACTGATATACACATATTTACATTTGCATTAATCATAGGACAATAGGACAACCTCATTGACTTCACTTTTAGTTTGACAAATTTAATCGTAAATCGAATGACATATACCCGACATACCTATATAAATGATTAAATATCTCTTTTGACACATTTGAGCGATATTATTCATTTTTTTCGGGGGGTCTATGTGGGCGTCGCGCATTCTGATTTCCTCGTCCATGTGTGACATTTTTTTCTTCCCTGATGAATAAATTATATTAAGTAAATCTATGAAGCATGAAATTAAAACACGTTTCAGGCTGAACAGGACAAGTGGCCCCTGCAAGCTCAACAGTTGACATTCTCACTTGTTCAATATTCATCAGATAAGCTGCGCTTTGCTCTTTATCCAACCTCGAACCTCTAAGCCTATTAGACCAGTCGACTCCCTCCATTAGATATTCCTACAACTCAAATATAGATTTAGTGTACGAATCCACATTTTTTTTAAGAAAATAAAAAGTTGTCAAATCACAAGAATTTAATTTTATAACCTCTACTCTTTCTTATAGGTATTCCTTTATAGTCTAAGACTTAGGTCGACGTATCGAGATTCCTAATTAAATTAATATTTTGATAATATAATGTATTAATAAGCAAAATTTGATAGGGTCGACATCCAATTTCCCTGCATAGCCATTTTTACTAAAAAAATCTAAGTTCTTAATTTTACTACATAAATGTAGTTATCAAGTTTCCGCATAAATATATTACCAATCGAGAGCAAAATATGTATATAAAATGCCCAAGTTTGGTCGCCATCTTTTTTCCCTGCATAAGTCCAGGTAGACAGGGTATAAACAGGTAACTTTGAATTAGTATTTTGTAGTTATAGTTCCTTTTATTGTTATACCAGGTATACCACTATGAAATGAGCGTTAAGATACAAATGTGTCGATAGGGAACATTTAATGTGAACGAGCCTTAATTTTTGTTTTGTTTGGTTAGTATGACATCAGTTAAACATATTTAATATACATCAAATCATTGAACAAACAACATCATATTTTTTCATCGTGTTAAAAATGTCGAATTTTGTACCACAAAGTGATGATTTGCGGAAAGCATTAATTTTTTAAGAAAAAGTGCTGCAGAGTCGCATCGAATGCTTGTCGAGGCATATGGTGATCATGCTCTATCAGAAGCAACATGCAAAAGATGGTTTCAACGGTTCAGAGATAATGATTTTGATGTGACAAATGAAGAACGTGGAAGACCACCAAAAAAGTTTGAAGACGCCGAATTGCAAGCAATATTGGATGAAGATGATATTTTGAGTCAAAAGGAAATGGCAGCAATATTAAATGTTGCACAGCAAACAATTTCTGACCATTTAAAGCCTATGGGAAAGATCCAAAGTGGAAAATGGATGCCACATGAATTGAACGAAAGGCGGATGGAAAACCGAAAAAACACTTGTGAAATTTTGCTTTAAAGACACGAAAGAAAATCAGTTTTGCATCGAATTGTTACTGGCGATGAAAAATGGATTTATTTTAAGAATCCTAAAAGGAAAAAATCATGGGTTAATCCGGGACAACCATCAACATCGACTGCAAAACCAGATCGATTCGGTAAGAAGGCTATGCTCTGTGTTTGATGGGATCAGTAAAGTGCGGTGTATGATGAGCTTCTAAAACCTGGTAAAACTGTTAATACTAATCGCTACAGACAACAAATGATCAATTTGAACCAGGCATTGATCAAAAAACGGCCAGAATGGGCCAGAAGACACGGCAAAGTAATTTTGTTACACGACAATGCGCCTGCACACAAAGCAAAACTGGTTCAGGATACAATCAAAGAACTTGGCTGGGAGCTGCTACCCCACCCGCCGTATTCACCAGACTTGGCCCCTTCCGACTACCATTTGTTTTCATCGATGAGACACGCATTGGTTGAGCAGCACTTCGATTCCTACGAAGAAGTCGAAAATTGGGTGTCTGATAGGTTTAATTCAAAATTCAAACATTTCTATTGGCGTGGTATCCACAAATTTCCAGAAAGGTGGTCAAAATGTGTAGAAAGCAATCGTCAATACTTTGAATAAAAAATTTTTACTTTCCCATTAAAAATTAGTGTTTCATTTTCACAAAAAACGCTCACTTCATACTGGTATACCTAGTATATGAAAATGTAGATAATTTTATTGCGAATTAATTATTTTTTTTTTCAATATTCAGCGAAATTGGATGTCGAGCCTATCAAGTTTTGTTTATTAATACATTATATTATCAAAATATTAATTTCATCAGGAAACTTGATAGGTGAAGGTGGACCTAAGTCGGGATCTTGTACTATTAGTAATTCATACATTTTATAAACCATCTATAATATCTAGTAAGTGGCCTGCGTATTTAGCTCACTATGCGATAGAGATAGAGAAAATGACGAACTAAAAAATAATTTTCTGAGTTCCGGGTCTTAATCTACGATTTCTATCAATCGTTCAGGTTTCTTTTACGGGCAATGTTCAGAGATTTGTGGGGCAAACTATAGATCTATGCCTATTGTTTGGGAAAGAGAAGTTTTTTTAAGTTGACTAAAGAAGGAGCATTAAATACACCTGGTCAGTAACCTGATTCGTTGAGAAGTTTAAAGTTTTAATTTATATTTTAACAAATAAGTGATGTAAAGGCACCTTAAGGATAGTGAAACAAATTATCTCCAATAAAATAGATTTATTGGATATTCATTTTTTAATCACTCAAAAATTAATGTTTCGGAGAATTTTCCCTTCTTCATCAAAGTACATTTCAATATTTCAGTTATTTTTAGAATTCCGTTCAAAAATAAAACGGAACCTTATTATTCACACTAAGAGGGCTGTCTGCTAGGGCATTAAGGGTCACAAACTAATAAGAAACAAATTTGAAATTTACAAATTATATCGCTCATTTTCTTCAACACTGACATAACTCAAAAACTGTGATTTTTCAAAAAGATCAATTCAAATGTTGAATCATTCGTATACACAATAAATTTGTAGCAGGCATAGTAGGGATAAAATTAAAAACAGAATTTTTATTAAATGTGCCCGACGTTTCTTCAATTTATTTTGACTTCTTCAGTGGCCCATTTTATCACACTTTGTCATAAAACAATTTTAATGTTTTCTGTTATAGTGAAATTGTTCTATGACAAAGAGTGATAAAATGGGCCACTGAAGAAGTCAAAATAAATTGAAGAAACGTCGGGGCCATTTAATAAAATTTCTGTGTTTTTAATTTTATCCAATTTCCTGCTATTCCTGTTATAAATTTAAAATTTTGACGAGTAATAACTTGATGCATTAATTCGTAAATAAGTTCCTCTTTTATGCCTATAATATTATATTATTTCAATAAAATACACTCTATTGATGACTTATTTTCGAATGAATGTATCAAATTATTACATGTCAAAAGTTTGAATTGATGCACCTGCAAAATCACAATTTTTGAGTTAGGTCAGTGTTGCAGAAAATGTAAGATACCTTCATTTAATTTTTCTCAAAATAAAAATATATTTATTATAATAAAGTCGAATTTACTTGAGGTCAAAAATAAAATTTTATTATGGGATTTAGAATATTTCTGTAAATATCTATTTAAGTAGAATTAGGTTTAAGTATTTCTTCTTTGAAAAATATCATTTTCAAATTTAAATTCAAACTACATATATTATCACGTGCTCTGAGTCTACAATGTATGTCCAACCCCTAACTAACATATAAATTATACATAGCTCTCTTGTAAAGTTAATAATTTTAAATCAAGCAGGTTATCAACTATCATCTACTTTAAACTAGGAACCCAAAATTGGAATTGGAAGAATCGAAAAAGTCCATTTCTGCAGATATTAACACACTATTCAGTATAAGAAATATGTAATCAAACCATCTCATGACTTTACTATAGCTCTGTCCACAACCCTTAAATTAAAATTAAAACCCGGCTTAGATTTTTATTATTCACCGGGGGGGGGGCCCCCCCGCCTACTTCATTTTTGATAGCTTATTTGTTTATACAATAGTTTTACATGTTCCTAAAGAGTAACTCAGCAAAATTTGCTCCAAATCGGGCAAAGGGTTCAAATTTTTAAAAAACCTCTCCAAGGCTAATTTTTGGTCCGATTTCAACCAAAATATAAACACGGCTCTTAATATCAATAAAAGAAATATCTAAATATAAACTTTCTTGAGTGGTTTTTATTCTATAGCAGGACTTCTTAAACTATGGGTCGCGAAATTGAATTTTGGTTTAGCGATACATAGTGCAACAATGACTTCTCAGTCAAAATGGGGTCCCCAATCAAAAAAAGTTTAAGAAGCCCTGATCTAGAGCAGCGCTTCTTAAACTTTTTTAATTGGCGACCCCATTTTGACTGAGAAGTCATTGTTGCACTATGTATCGCTAAACCAAAATTTAGTTTCGCGATCCCATATGGGGTCGCGACCCATAGTTTAAGAAGCCCTATTCTAGACCGTACACAAAATTTGGTAAGGTCCACATCCACTAACAGAGATTTTGACATAATATTTATTTTATTTTAAAATATTAATTTTTTCACTATTCAAGAGTTTATTACAGACCAAAACGCCGTGATTCGTTTAATTTTTATATTAAAATAATTTTAGCCATTTTTGAGATATTTCGAAAGTATGATGTAAAAAAAAAAACACTTATTTCATGCCCGATTACAATACATCACCATAACCCGTATGGTAAAGTAAAAAGAGGACATTTGCGTTGCTGCATGACATTTCGGAGAAGACGTAGCGGCCTAATATGGTATACTGGCTTTTTATTGTTGTTCACCTGGAGAAGAAGAAGTCTTCGGAAGACGTGATGCCTTCTTTAAAACACGGATTATGTCCTGTCATTTTAGGCAAAATTTTCAATTTAATTTGCTTCCGAGAAACGTAATCACCCAAAAGGCGTTTTCTCATTCAATTATATTAATAAATGTTGGTCATTTTCATTCACCTCTGTAACAACAAGAATGGATGGATGTCTTCACGAACTCAATTAGCTGCTTATCCTTTGAGTAGGGAGTGAGTGAGTGAGGGAATCCTGGTAAACATTTTTACAATAATCTAGTTGCGAGAAATGAAATTGTATTCAAGATGTATCATTTCCTTGCGTTTACAGAGCTATTTTATCTGATGGTCACCCGCCCACACCTGTCAGCCTGGCTCAAACACATTTATTAACACTGATAAGATTAAATGGCGATGATTCATCAATAATTTGCATATAAAAGACAAATGCCGATAGTGGTAGCTTTAAAATTTCTTAAATATAAATCACTGAGGTTGTCATCTCCTTGCTTCAAATAAACATATAATATATAGCAATGAGTAAAAAAAAATCAATAGCTAATGATGGCATTATGACAATAAATATACTAATTAATAGACATTGTGGTGTTGGTGCAAGGAGAAACATCTTTAATAAAGATAAAAGTAAATAAATATTTTATGAGATATTAATTTACTATGACTTAGTTTTCTAGGTCATTTGTTTCAAGTTAAAAATTAAAAAAATTAAAATGGTAATTTTTTTCAATATATATATATATATATATATATATATATATATATATATGTCGGGCTATCATCCCATCTTCAGGAAGTACAGAAATTAAAGTTAATATAACAAGGTTTGTTTGGGAACGCATTTTTTATCTAATCGAACAGAGATCATAAACCGAACCTATTCAAGTTGTTTTTTGACAGAGAGCATCTGGTCTTCGCTTTAGCCCATTTTATTTATCAATTATTAGTGAGTTTTAAGGGAGTCGGGTTGGCTCAGTCAGCTAACGCATTGGCCTCGCTTCGGCATCGATCGATTATGACGATGATGAAGTGGGAAGCCGGGGTTCGATCCTAGCTGGCAAATAAAAATTTCTACCGGCTGAAAACTCGGCTCCCTCACTAACCCTACTAACAATTTACTTATGTGCTGTCTAAATGGGTTTTGTTCCCGGTGACATTAAATAAAAAAATAAAAATAAAATAGTGAGTTTTAAAATTAAAAATAATCATGTCAGCGTCGTCGCGCAATCCGATTATAATAAGTAAAGATATAGATAGTCCAATTTACACCCAAAATTTTCATTTTTACCTCACTTGGGGTAATTTACCTTGGTTCGCCAACCCCTGTCTTAGATTAAGTAGAAGTCAGTCAATCTTTGATTTTCTGCTAAAATCAACTCTGATACTCTTGGTAAATACAGTGAAACCCCTGAAATCCAAAATCCCGGGAAATCCGAACGCAAAAAGAGAAACTTAACTATTTATTCATAAAAAAATTATGTATATGGTATATTCTACATTATAACCTTATTTTACATAATTGATTGAAAAATTAGCAAAGAAGTACAGTTAATATACCTAACAAAGTTTAAATGTGTCTTCTACATGCTTATGTCATCCAGGATTGAAAAAGTTGGTTATTGAAATTCTTTAGGTTAATCACTTTGCAAAAAAAATGAAATAATAATAGAAACACACAAAATATCATTTAATCTTTTACTTGATGATATCAGTTATCTTCAATTGTCGAAGTGCTTTCGGCTAATCCGAACAAATTGAAATCCGAACAGGCTACAGCCTCAATTAGTTCGGATTTGAGGGTTTCACTGTATAACTATGTAATTTACAAAATAGGATTAAATGAAAGTCACGTGGTAGACACAAAATACACGCCAGTATTTTGTTGTTAAGATGGCGTCGAAGAGGTGCAGACGGGAGGGGCGGTGTTTTAGAATTTGTCCCCCCAGGCGATGCGGCTTCCTTCTTTCTGCATGCAAAATGCAAAAGCCAGGTCGTAAAGTTTGTTAAGAGTGATTGCAACCTGGAGCCCCTAATTGCAACCTGCTAAGCTGCAAATGTAAAATGTTGTCGCGCGCGATAGAAATACTTTAACCTATCTACCTACACACGGCCAATCCATGTTTTCTTTCAAGTAGAAGTGTAGAAGTAGATGTAGAGGTAGAGAAGAAATTACATTGCAATGAAACACTCGCTTATGAATTATTAACTTTTACCTAGGTACGATTAAACGTAAAGTTTATTTTATTCTGACTCGACACTGAGAGAGAAAGAGCAAGAAATTAAATTATAGGGATTGTACAAGAGACATTAATTAATGATTTTATGTGAGAATTTTAATTTTTCTAATTGGTCCAAAGGACGTACGGCAAATTTAAGCCATGCGGGCAATTCCATCTAATTTATTTGATATGCACCTATATATTCTTTTTTGGCAAGAATTCAATTTTAGCAAAAAAAACTTTTCATTTGATTAAAAAACAATGATGATTGGCAGTTTGATCAAAAGACTTAATTATTCACATTTATTTATATTTGATTTATTTAGGCTCAAGAGCACAGCTCATTTTGGCCAGGTGGGACTTTTAACCTATTTTACTAGAAATTTCTACGTACCCCTGGGAGATAGGCAAAAATATATAAATGGGGTATTTTTAATTTTTTCCTCGACCGATTTTAATTCAATCGTGATATGTTATTTCTAGACAAAAAAACATATGTTTTTTTGTGGTTTCATTTTTATAGATTTTACGGCTTTTTGAATTTTAAATTTTGTATGATTTGCGAATTCTTACCATAACAATAACTCTGTACTGAACTCAATGCGAAAAAATCATCAAAATCGGTTCACATGGTAAAGAGAAATCGACAAACAAACATAATCAGAACTTGACCAAATTAATAAGGGACCACTCCTAAGGTATCCCCTTTCCAATAAGAAAAGAATCATTGAAATCGGTCCATAAACAAAGAAGTTATGCGTGAACATACATAACAAAAAAGGTTCAATACCAATGAAAAAAAAAACGGGACCAATCGGGACTGAACCCAATGAAAAAAAAATCATCGAAATCGGTCAGATGGTGAAGAGAAATAAATGTTCAAACACAAAAAAACAGACATTCCGTAGAATTGATAACCTCCTCCTTTTTTCAAAGTCGGTTAAAAAATTACTCATTTCATTTTTTCCTCAGTTTGTAATGTAGTTTCTAAAAATGTCCAATTTGATAGCAAATTGTTATAAGTTTTATTTTACATTTTTAATGAGGGACATTTTTCATATTCAATTTTTATCTTCTTTCAAATTTTTTGTATATCTATAAAAAATTCTAGCATAGGAAGAAATTGGGGCTATAATTTTAGAGACGTTTTAGATATATAAAGTAAAAATTAAACTAACTTGATTTTATTAATTTATATGAATCAATTCTTTAATAAAATAAAAATAAAAATTTTTAAACATAATTTGAAAGTTTTTTTATGCCTAGAGTAGTAGAATTTTTATAAATTAAAGGAGACAATAAAAGAGTTTCTTCTGCTAGAAAAATAAATTTTTAAATTTATTTTTCTAGCTATCTTTCAGCGAGACTATAGTTTCGAGGGCTTTTCCCTCTTCATCAATCTATTAAAATTGTTTAACAGGAATTGATGTGTAAAAGTGAATTATACACGTTAGTGTTTTATACACATTATAGTCTCGTAATTTAAAAATTTATTTTTCCAGCAGAAGACTTAAAAATTTAAAAATATAATTTACTCCCAAATAAAAGACAAAATGCTCCTTAGCAAAACTCTATATATAATATATTTCGTCTTACGAGCCCATCTTTAGGAGTTTACATAGAAAACTCTTCTATGTGAAGCCCTGAAGATAGGCTCGTAAGCCGAAATATATTATATATAGAGTATAATAATAAAACTTGAGTAAGATACGAGGTAGGTTTCACAAAAAAGAAATAAATCAAAATTGAGTTTTGAATTCGATATATTTCGGGGGTTAGCCCATCATCAGGAGTCTACGAAAACTGATTATATATTGGAAAAATAATTTTACAAGTAACAATTTTTAAAATTTTTTTATTTTTTTTTTTAATGTATGTGGTGAGGGGGAAAGTCACCACATACATTAAAAAAAAATAAAAATAAAAATAAAAAAAAAAAAGAAGAAAGTCCTGAAAAAGTTGTCGCTTTTGTCCAATTTGATTTTTAAGTTTCCTTCCTCTTGATTTTGCCCACAGCAAATAAAACTAACTTTTCGACATATTTGTGAGCGCGATATACTGTCTGGATCAGAATAGGTATATTTTATAAAGTGTCATAGACAATATTTAAAGTTTTCAAAAATGGTAAAAATCAAACTAACCTTAATGATTATTAATGAAAATAAAAATAAAGATTTAAAAATATAAATTACTAGGTAGAATTCTCCAAATAAAAGACAAAATACTTTTTTAGTAAAACTCTATATATAATAACTTTTAAGGTGTTGGTTCTAGGTGAAACATTTTAATATAATAATAAAACTTGAGTAAGATGCGAGGTAGGTTTCACAAAAAAAGAAATAAAACAAAATTGAGTTTGAATTCGATATATTTCGGGGGTTAGCCCATCATCAGGAGTCTGCGAAAACTGATTATATATTGGAAAAATAATTTTACAAGTAACAATTTTTAATTTATTTTTTTTTTTTAATGTATGTGGTGAGGAAAGTCACCACATACATTAAAAAAATAAAAATAAAAATAAAAAAATAAATAAAAAAATTTTAAAAATTGTTACTTGTAAAATTATTTTTCCAATATATAATCAGTTTTCGTAGACTCCTGATGATGGGCTAACCCCCGAAATATATCGAATTCAAAACTCAATTTTGTTTTATTTCTTTTTTGTGAAACCTACCTCGTATCTTACTCAAGTTTTATTATTATATTAAAATGTTTCACCTAGAACCAACACCGAACTCCTTAAAAGTTATTATATATAGAGTTTTACTAAAAAGTATTTTGTCTTTTATTTGAGAATTCTACCTAGTAATTTATATTTTTAAATCTTTATTTTTATTTTCATTAATAATCATTAAGGTTAGTTTGATTTTTACCATTTTTGAAACTTTAAATATTGTCTATGACATCTTTATAAAATATACCTATTCCCGATCCAGACAGTATATCGCGCTCACAAATATGTCGAAAAGTTAGTTTTATTTGCTGTGGGCAAAATCAAGAGGAAGGAAACTTAAAAATCAAATTGGACAAAAAAGCGACAACTTTTTCAGGACTTTCTGCGAAAAATCGCCTATTTTCAGTTTTCAAGAATACTTCAGTTTCTTATTCAATTCTTCACAAAGGATTTCTTTACTTTAAATTTTAAGCACCCATTAGAAACTCTTTGATTGAGTACTTTACCCTCTAGAGAGTTTGTGCTATTAATTTTTTCTATTCTAATAGAAAATAAAAATATTGTTGATAAATTTTTTTGATCAAAAAATATCTTTCATAAAAGTCCCCCATTTGGCGATTTCCTCAGTCAAGGACTCCTTGAAAAGCATCTGCAAGCAAAAGCAAGTTTGCAGATTAAGCTAATTAAATGAATCCAGTTTTGCGTTGAAGAAGATGACAAAACTCGATAGAAAAAAAAAAGATTGATAATAATTTCGAAAGTCATTTGAAACCCCTTGGGGCTTAACCACTTAAGTCCCAAGTGAGGTATTTCTTAATGACATTGTTTTATAGCGCCGTTTTACTTCTTTTTTTCTACCTTAAAGATAAAATGGGCAAAAGGGTCTCTGAGGGGTGAACGGAGTTAAGTTGTGCCTTTTTTTTCACGGCCCGAATAACTCTTTGTTGTCACAATCAGATAAAAGTTACTGTTTTACTCAGGAGAAGAGAAAAATGGATTCAGATTTAACTGGCAACATTTTTAACCTTGGGGTAAGATAGCCCTTAAGCTTTTTGAAAAAGTTAGTCCGTACTTAAAATTGCGAAGATTGAAATAATTTTTAAGCAAAATGCTATAGTGAAAAATCAATTTCAAAATAATAAAATAGAAATTTCATTCTGAAACCGAAATGTTTATTTTGTTAAGGGAGAATGGTGTGGGTTCTTGGTGAAACATATTTGAAAATTTTTTAAAAATATAAAATTCTAGATAGGTTTTACAACAAAAAAATCTACCTAGAATTTTATATGTTGTTAAATTTTCTTTACTTTATCGAAATGTTTATATTTTCTCTGCGAAAATGTAATTAAATTTTGGGCTGTTTCAAGTACACCTACTTTATCCAAAGCTTTTGGAGTATTTTTGAAATTTCTTAAAATTGGCTTTAGGTCATTCATAAAATATGTTCGCAAACAGGGCGGGACGTTATATTTGTTAGAGGGGTTCCTGAAACTGCGACGCAGCGTGAAGAAGGGGGGGGGGGGGGGCAAAATTTTGCGTGAAATAGATTTATGAATGATCCTTTAATCTATTTTGATAGAAAAAAAATTGATTGTACAGAAATTCATTAATACATTTTTATTCTAAAATTGAGAATAGCAGAAAGTTGTACCTACACCACCAATCACCAGAAGTTGACATTTACAATTTTTTATTTAATCAAAAACACATTATTATTTTTATTATAAAACGTTATTATTATTAAAAAAAAAATAAATGAACCTACTTAATGTTTTTTTGAAATATCCTTGAAAAAATATTAATCGAAATTCAAGGGAATTTCGGCCAGTCTGATTATCTTATCGAACAACGGGATTCTTTCCATTTGAAATTTTCACCTCAGTTGTGTCGGGCAAGCCTCGAGGCAACATTTACAATTCAACCATAGGTAAATAAACCTTATTAATAATATATATATGGTGTATATATTTTTTTTTCAAATTATTTTAAAATATTGATTTGTTTAATTATTATTTTAAATCCATTACCACAAGTATTTCGATTTTTCAAATAAATTTTAATTAAAATATATATTTTGCTGAAAAGGCGAACCTTTCTGACATATAAATGTACACTTAGCGTTTGCTTTACGTATATTACCCATGATTTCACGATTGCCTGCAACGTCGGCAACCATGAGTACTCTTATTTATTTATGCGAGTTGTATTTTCGGATTTTTACGTTAAATAAAACCATGAGAATAATTTTTAAATCAAATGTTAAAAAGACACTATTCTAATATCTGGTGAATAAGAGATTACAAAAAAATTCATGTCCCCAACTTACATAAACTCCGAAATAATAGATCAAAACTAACAATTAATGCCATTTTTTTTTTTTTGAAAATCTCATTTATATTGAAGAGGATTACTAAAAAAAATCCAATACACTTGATGTAAAAAATATATAAAAAACATCCTCGTTTTATAAACTTTCATTTTCTATAAATGAACATTTCCAATTCATATCAATTTTAAATTAAATTTACTTATAAAAACATATAAATATTTTGAAAAATAGAAAATGCTTCAAATTATCTTGAAGATGAGATTATCCTCAATAAAAATACTAAATAAAAATATATAAGAAATTTAGTTTCTATTTCTAAAAATTTCTCATAAATATTTGCAAAAAAGACCATATCTGACTTTTTCTTAAAATGAGTTTTTGTTACTTAAAATTACGTGAAAAAAATTAATGTTCATTGTATAGAAATATCGAGTAAGATCCGGTGAAATTTATGTAGATGGCCACATCAGGTTATTATTAAAAAAAAAAAAAAAAATTGAACAAATTGCTTTTTTGAAATATCCTTGAAAAAATATTAATCGAAATTCAAGTGAATTTTGGCCAGTCTGATTATCTTATCGAGCAACGGGATTCTTTCCATTTGAAATTTTCACCTCAGTTGGTGTCGAGCAAGCCTCGAGGCAACATTTACTATTCAACCATAGGTAAATAAACCTTATTACTAATATATATATATATATATATATATATATATTTCAAATTATTTTAAAAGATTGATTTGTTTAATTATTATTTCAAATCCATTACCACAAGTATTTCGATTTTTCAAATAAATTTTAATTAAAATATATATTTTGACTGCTGAAAAGGCGAACCTCTCTGACATATACCATAAATGTGTTCACTTAGCGTGTTTTACGTATATTTTCTATGATTTCATGATTGCCTACGACGTCGGCAACCATGAGTACTCTTATTTATTTATGCGAGTTGTATTTTCGGATTTCTACCTTAAATTAAACTATGAGAATAATTTTTAAATCAAGTGCTAAAAAGACACTTTTCTAATATTTATTTAATTATTAAAAACATTGTATCTGTAGGCCCATCTAGCACCTTTAATGTACAATTTTCGACCAATTTAATTACATAAAAATTAAATAATATAATACAAAATGAAAAATGGAAAAGCTAATATAATATATAATAATAAAACTTGAGTAAGATACGAGGTAGGTTTCCCAAAAAAGAAATAAAACCAAATTGAGTTTTGAATTCGATATATTTGGGGGGTTAGCCCATCATCAGTAGGAAAACAGTTTTCTTGGACTCCTGATGATGGGCTAACCCCCCAAACATATCGAATTCAAAACTCAATTTGGTTTTATTTCTTTTTTGGGAAACCTACCTCGTATCTTACTTAAGTTTTATTATTATATTAAAATGTTTCACCTAAATCCTTAAAAATTATTAATACAATATATGTTATCAAGCAAGAAAAAAATCAAAAAGGAAAACATATATTATTATTACATAATAATTATATTAAACATAAATACTAAAAATACAGTATATATAGAAAGAGAGTAAAATAATAATAATAATAACATAATATATGATACAAAAACAAAAAATAAAAAATAAAATATTAAGCTAGATGCTTGAGTAGTTCTGCCTCGAATGCTTCAGGTCACCCAATCTGGCTAATATCTGGTGAATAAGAGATTACTTTAAAAAAAAGTTTCACGAGTAGGTATTAGTCCGGTATAAATTTTAATCCGATTGAAATAAAGGAAGGGGGTGTAAATTAGGAGTGTCGCGATGATTTCAAATAAGTTTGAATGTGAATGTCGTGTGGTGACCACACCAGTTGATTATTTATTCTGCTCAATTTGAATCATTAAAAAGAGAAGAATATCCGATATAAACAATTAATTAGCTCTTAATTTGAATATGGACTCATGTTGTAAAATTTATAACAGATAAAAACTTTCTCTTTAGGTGGTCTTTTTTCTGATTCCCAAAAAAATAAAAAAATAAAAATTTGAATTTAAATATTTTTTTTCTCTTTTGTTTCAGGTGAGTGCAACTGTAATTACAATTTCATCGCATGTAAAATTTACATGACAACTCTCATTATAATAAAAGTAAGTTTATT
Source organism: Forficula auricularia (assembly GCA_024734495.1). NCBI lineage: Eukaryota > Metazoa > Arthropoda > Insecta > Dermaptera > Forficulidae > Forficula > Forficula auricularia. The sequence goes on from JALMQS010000807.1 coordinate 72,457, forward strand.
TTATTATTTCTATGTGAGAGTATTAGAATATGATTTTATTTTATTTTTTGAAATTTAAATATTCAAATTGAATTTGGCCGTTGGCAATTGTATAGAATTTTGTTTCATCTCAATTAAACCATTAACGAAAAAGTTTAGATCATTTAACATCTAATGGACCTGTATAATCAAGTAAATTACTTGTACTTCATACATTTTATTTCCTACTATTAAATTTTACAATATTTGTTTTTTTGTTTGAATTAAATTAAATTGGAGGGAAAAAAGAATAAACTTTATCAAGGGTAGCTCTTAGGTAATTTAGCAATTTTTTCTTACCGAAAGGTTTGAAATTTAGCACAGAATTAATAGATCCGAAACAGAATGGATTATTTTTAATTTTATATCAGAAGGGTTGTTTTTTACCCCCTCGTGAATCGAACCCGAGTACTACCATAGTAATAGCAATCCGGGTTAATTGGCTACCATGTCATCTGAAACTCTCTGACATATGTAAACGCACTAAATACTTTAATTAAATAAAATTAAAAACACAGAGTTTTTGATTAAATGGCCCAGACGTTTCGTCAATTTATTTTGACTTCCCAAGTAGATCATTTTATCATTCTTTGTCTAAAAACATCATTAATCTTTCTTTAACATATTCTTGGCTCAAATTAATCAATAATCTTGGAAGTGACTTTTCTTTAACAAAAAAAAAAATAATTATTAAAGAAAAGTCGCTTATAAAATTGTTGATTAATTTGAGCCAAAAATATGTTAAAGAAAGATTTTAATGATGTTTTGTCGTATAGTGAAATTGTTTTTTGACAAAGAGTGATAAAATGGGTCACTGAGCAAGTCAAAATAAATTAACCAAACGTCAGGCCCATTTAAACAAAAACTCTGTTTTAATTCCCTACTAATCCCGTTGCTAATTTACTATGGATACAAATGATGCATCATTTTAATTAAAAATTTAAATCTTTATTTGTAAAAAATTGCGGTCTAACTTAAACACATAGCCACGCCATCTATTTTAAATAAAAGGTGGTTGAATGTTTCGTATTTTGAATTTATCCAAAATTCGAAGGTCATTACTACTTGCTATTACTAGTACTCAGGTTCGATTCCCGTGGGGGTAAAAAACAACCCTTCTGATATATAATTAAAAATAATCCATTCGATTTCGGAACTAATATATGACACAGACATGATTTTCTTAGAAAAATTAAATCTATTTCTACCGTTAGTCAACTTGACTCTCATATAGACTTAAGTTTTATTTTTATTTTTTAATTTATTTACCTTTAAAATGACGATGTGAGCCAATTTTAAAATAGCAGAATTTAGGTGATGTTTGTACCTGTCAGCGTTCAGAAGTGTCTTGACTTGAAATTTTATCAAAAAAAAAACTCCACAAATTGCCTTATTTTCTTTCATCAACAACAATATCTCATGTATTTTGGAAGTTATATGGTGCGGAACCATACTATAATAACCTTTGCTTGCATATCCTACTCCATACTAAATTTCAGCTTTCTTGAAAATTTATTATTTTTATATTATGACCCTACGCTCCCACACTATTATATTCTCCTTCATGAACCCAAGTCTCTGATCAAAATCCGGGTATAATTTAAATAAATAAATAATTGGGAAACACTGTGCAGACATTGCCTCCTCAATTAATTTAGACTTATGCAAACTTAAAAACTGGGGATCCCAAAACTTAGTTAACTTCAATGCAGTGAAAACTCAGTGTTGCCTTATTTCTAGGCGCGTCGACAGAAACCTCCCAAACACATCATTCGACTCAAACTCACTAGAATTCAGGGATAAAATTTCAATGCTAGGCGTAACTCTATGGTCTGACCTTTCATGGAATGACCATATCTCAACCACTGCTAAAGCTGCAGCGCGCAAGCTTGGTCCCCTATTTAGGTCTAGACGCTATTATACTCCCAGTCAACTTCTTATACTGTATAAGGCTCAAATTCGTCCCTGTCTCGAATATGGCTCTCATCTGTGGAGGGGTGCCTCCAAGCATTCTCTTGCTACACTGGATGCAATTCAGAAGCGAGCAATTAAACTAATAGGAGACTCGGCTCTAACCAACTCACTCGAGTCCCTGGCTCACCGAAGAACCTTTTCTGCCTTTTCCCTGTACTACAGATACTATGACGGTGTCTGTTCAGTCGAGCTGAAATCAATTATCCCTCCTAATGCCCTCTTTGCGAGAAACACGCGGTTTTCTAACGCTCAGCACCCCTTCGCTGTCAAATTGGATAAAAGTCGTACAAGCGCTTTCGCCAACTCTTTTATCCTTATGACTTCCAGAGACTGGAACTCGCCCCCTGCCACCATCTTTCCCACGACTTATAACCTTTAGCTATTTAAGACCCGTATTCACAGATACCTTCGAACCCCGCCCAGCCCATAAAATTCTTTCTTCTTCTTTTCACGATGGAGGGGCCAACCCAGGCCTTAAGGGGTTGCACCTTTTTGGTGTAACTCCTTCTCTCATCATTTTCATTAAAAAAAAAAATACAAAATTTTTTGAAAAATAATTAATTTTTGTTACGTTCAACCAGAGTAAATAAAATGAGCTAACACAAATCAGCACCCCTTCGCTCTCAATTTGGATAAAAATCGAACCAGCGCTTTCGCCAACCCTTTTACCCCTATAACCTCCAGAGACTGGAACTCGCTTACAGCTACCCTCATCCCTGCGACTTATAATCTTCAGCTGTTTAAGACCCGCACTCACAGATACCTTCAACTCCTATCCAGTCCATAAAATTCCCTCTTCTTCTTTTCACGACGGAGGGACCAATCCAGGCCTTTCGGGAATGCACCTTTTTGATGTAACTCCTTCTTTCATCAATTTCATTAAAAAAATCCCACTGTCACTGAGAAAGAACCGAATAAAATTACTATTTTTACTTGCCTGGACTAAAAATTAAATGTTTATTTTTCAGCAAAGATTTGTTAATTGGTTGTTTGTTTCTTTTATAAAAAATATTTATACAAAAGAATTTAAAAAATTCCACTCTCTTATAAAATGCGACATGTTAAAGAAACATGGACAACAAAATAAATAAATAAATAAATATAAAAAAAAACTAGAGCGGAACTATTAGAGCCCGAAGACGGAATATTTGCACGGTGTCCTGAACAGATTTGAGAAATAATAATAAAAAAAAAAATAATAATAAATTACACCAGGGGTGTCCAAACTTTTGCCTTACATAGGCCATATTTAAAGAGAAAAAAATTGCCTCGGACCGCGTATAAAATATTATAATTCTATTGATATTTGTTATCCAAAAAAGATAGTTAATAATGTGGAAATAAGAACTTAATTATTTTTTTAGCTCATAGTGAGCTTCTAATTTTACTTTTCGTAAAGTTTATACTTCAAAATACCTTCTCATATAAGTAAATATGTAAATACCTACATACTTACAAAAAGTGATATTTATTAGAATTTGTTTATATGTTTTCCTGGCTAGATAATTAATTTAAAATTCTAATAAAGAGGCAATATTCAATTTTTCTTAATTTTATGGCCTTATGTAGGCCTCGGGTTGGACAGCCCTGGTTTAAATCAAATGGGATTAAAGAAGGATATGAGGAATGATAATTTATTTTTTAAAAGGGTCACGAATTTAATAATCCCTGACGTTCGATTAACTATTGACATGTAAGAACGTATAAAGATCTAAAAGACAAGTCCTGACAAGTTTTAACCAAGGAGATATATGATTAATTAATTGTGATTGTTCTAGAAAACCCCAATTACCGCTAAATTGCATTTATTTCTAGAGTAACCAGATATCGTAAAATTTGGTTAACTTTTCGTCCCTATTTTGATGTTCAACACACATACTAGTATGTTATTGTGAAATTCCCTCAAAATATCCCATTTTACTTCGGGATAAATCAATCATGATTTTTTAATTAATAAACCCTGATACAAAAGGTACGAAATAATTATTTCTTCTTTTCTAAAAATTCCTTGAATTTTTGGCTTTTGTTGCTTTCTATCAACCCGTGGTGAGCCCATGTTACAGTTACGTGCCGGCCCCTCTGTCTACCATACTCCCAGAAAGCAAAAATATCAGAGAAGGGCGGAGCAATGAAAAACTCATATTATTCATTCGGGGGAAAGCCATATCGGGGGCTCTTAGTATTAAAGGAACCAACCAATTCCCAAAACCCCCATTCATAATAGGCATTACCATGAAAAAAATCATCTTGTCTCCTTGTAATAAAATGATAACTCTATAGACTTGGTTAGTGTCGTAGCATATAAATTACTGAAATAATAAATATTTTAGAAAATGGTCCTAGTATGTACAAAAATAGAACAAACGAGACAGGAATGCATCAAAATTAACCAAGAAAACCTAGAAGGAGTTAAGGAATTCCGCTACCTATGAAGTAAAATAACATGGGATGGGAGGAGCGAAAACGAAATTAAATCAAGAATTGCCCAAGCAAAAATGGGGTTTAATTCAAAACAAAAACTACTATGCTCCTCCTCAATCAGCTTAGAAAATAGCATGTGCTATATTGAAGATATATGTATGGAGCAGCCATGTACGGGTGTGAGACCTGGACAATTAGAGAAGCGGAGAGAAAGAGATTAGAGGCTTTCGAAATGTGGTGCTACAGAAGAATGATGAATATCAAATGGATGGATCAAATTACAAATGAAGAAGTTCTTGGAGGAATCGGAGAAAGAAGAACCTTGTGGAAGAGTCTGAAGAAGAGAAGAGGTCAGATGATGGGGCACACACTGAGACATGGGGGACTGCTTAGGGATATCTTGGAGGGGGAGGTGGGAAAGAAAAGGGGAAGGGGAAGTCCCAGATTAGAATATTTCAACCAAATAATTGGGGATATGGGATGCCAGACATTTAGGCCTGGTTGTATGTCGCAAAGTAAATGCTTTTTACCACTAACCAAGGGTAGATGGTAAATGGAGTGACTGGGATGGCCAATCAGATAACAGGCACTGAAAGTTCCTGTCATCTGATTGGCCAACCCAGCCACTCCATTTACCATCTACCTATGGTTAGTGGTAAAAAACATTTACTTTGCGACATACAACCGGCCCTTAGAGAGGTCAAACAGCTGGTGGGGGACAGAGTTGCATCAAACCAGTCTTAGGACTGTATACTCAATGATGATGATGATGAGAAAATGAAAATATGAGAAGAAGAATTTTTAAATATTCGAAACTTCATTATTTTTTTATCTTATATAGTTGAGCTTATTATTTTCCTTTTAGTGAATTTTTTTCTTTAAAAAAGCTTCACGTATTTTACAAATGTATATTCATATTTTGAAAAATGCAATAAATATATCTCTACATATAAATCTCAATATTTTACGGAAGTTTATGATTTTATGTTGGGACATAATCAGATTGCAGTGGCCGAGGGGTGAACCGCGATTGGAATTAGGTGTACACCGTCTTTGGAATTCATTAGATAATCTATTGTCATCTATTGTCTTCTACTTGGAAATGAAAGTAGAAGTGGAAGTAGGTGTCAGGTGCTCTGATGAGATAAAATCAATAATTCCCCCCAAAGCATGCTTATCACGTAGCACGCGTTTTGCCGACTCCCAACATTCTTTCGCGGTCAAATTAGAAAAGTGCCGGACCAATTAATTCGCTAATACGTATATCCCCATGACTTCAAGGAACTGGAACTCTCTTCCAGCCTCCATCTTACCCAGCACTTATAATCTTCAAACCTTCAAAACCCGAGTGCATAAACACCTAATTCTCCACCCTCCCACTTAATCAACTTTCCCTTCTCTTCGGTAATGCAAGGGTCTTTCAAGATCCATAGGGGATGCATCTTTACTGGTGCACTCCTTCTTGCATTCAAAAAAACGATTTTAGGTCTCGGTTTACCCCTCGGCAGTGGCTATGACTACTACTACTAATAGTTATTTTAAAATATAAATTATTTAAATATATAGTATTTTTAATAGTATAAAAATATATTTCCAAAAATTTTAAATATACTCGTAAATAGAAAAATACATTAATTTTATTATTATTAAAGATTAACATAAATAGAAAATTTATTGGATAAAAATTGCAACCACGCAAACATTGAATTAGACTAGATATTGACGAATTAATTTCACTCAAACTCAAAAGGGAGAAAAAAAATCAAGATTACGCTTTTCACAATTAAAGGAAACATTAAATTTAACCGGAGGTTTACATTAATTTATGATAACTTTATTAAATAAGCCTGGGTAGATGGAATTTGAATTTGTTAAAAAAAAGCACGCTATTCGCACACGGCAACGTTATATATTCATTCAGGGACGTCCGCAGAAAAATTTTAAAGGGGGGGGGGGGGCAAAGCTTAGAGACAAAAAATTACATTATTAAATTTTTGTTTTTGTGTTATTTTTTACAAGTAGAATACACTATTATAGTAGGACTTGAATACAAAAAAACAAACAGTATTTAGATAGCCTGCTATGTAAACAGATTTTCAAAATCCACGCGAGATAATGACGAATTAACGTAAATATCTAATTCTTATGAGCAAATAATCGAAATTATAATAAATAAAATCTTTTATAAAAAAATCAATCTTAAAACGTTCATTTAAAACCCGCAAACGTTTCTAGAGAATTTCTATATTTATGAATTTAATTTTATTATCATTTTATGCTTCATTCGCCCGACCCTTTCTCTTACGAGATGCATGCAAGGTATTATATTAAGTCACTATTAATAACATCACTAAAAAGAGAAAAATGAAAATAATTTTTATAAAAAAAAATAAAACCGACTTCAAAAAAATTAAATGTAACAAATAAAATAATGAGAACTCAAAAATAAAATAAAATGCTCTAAAAGGTATAAAATAATTAGTTACAACTAAACGACGAAATATTAACATGAAATTACTTTTTGAAGTCGGTACTAAACAAACTGTATAAGCAAGCTTACCCGTCAAACGAACTAAATAAGATCCGTCGAGTTCGATTCATAAAATGTATATTTTTGGCACCGACTTCAAATTTTCATGTTAATATTTCGTCGTTTAGTTGTAACTAGATTAGATAATTATTTTATACCTTTTAGTGCATTTTATTTTATTTTTGAGTTCTTATTATTTTATTTGTTGCATTTATAATTATGACATCACTCAATAAACAATTGATTAAATTCTTATGTTGTAGTATTTTTATTACTGTACTTCTAATTCTAAGCCTTAAGTGAACATCTCTAAATATTAATTGTCTTTTTTGCTAGTGCAGTGTTTTTCAACCTTTTGTAGAGCGAGGAACACCCTAGAGCACTTATATTTATTTCTGAGGAACCCCCTAGCACTAAAATATGAGAAATTTAATAAAATCAACATAATATCTACATCATGCTACTTTTATAGCGTCATTAATAATAAAATAATTTAAATGATGTTTTCATTTTGTTACTAATGTAAAGTAATCGTTGTAGGTATTATAAGAAAGTTAAGGAACTTTAAAGCAACAAAAATGGTATCACTGAGACAATAATAGTGATGTCCTCCGCATTCTTAAGTATCAATGGTTTTATTAACCGACTTCAAAAAAGGAGGAGGTTCTCAATTCGACTGAATTTTTTTTTTCTTTGTGTCTATGTTACCCCATATCTTCGCCAATTGTGAACCGATTTTGATGATTTTTTTTTGCATTGGGTTCAGTCTCGTTTCCGATTGATCCCGTTTATTTTTCATTGTTATTGGACCTTTTTTGATTTGTTTGTTCAGGCATAACATCTTTGTTTATGAACCGATTTTAATGATTCTTTTTTTATTGGAAAGAGGGTACCTTAGGGGTGATACCATATTAATTTGGTCAAGTTCTGAAGATTTTATCAATGACGAAATAACGTAAATCTCCAATTCTTATGACCAAATAATCGAAATTATAATAAAAAAAATCTTAAAAACATTCATTTAAAACCCGCAAGCGTTTCGAGAGAATTTCTATATATATATGAATTGAATTTTATTATCATTTTCTGATTCATTTGCCCGGCGCTTTCTCTTACGAATGCATGAAAGTTATTATATTAAGTCACTATTAATAACATCACTAAAAAGAGTAAAATAAATATAATTTTTAAAAAATAAAACCGACGTCAAAAAAATTAAATTCAACAAATAAAATAATAATAACTTAAAAATCAAAAAAATACACTAAAAGGTATAAAATAATTATCTTATTTAGTTACAACTAACTGACGAAATATTAACATGAAATTACTTTTTGAAGTCGGAACCAAACATATACATTTTATGAATCGCACTCGACGGATCAAAAAGTGATTTCATGTTAATATTTCGTCGTTTAGTTGTAACTAAATAAGATAATTATTTTATACCTTTTAGTGTATTTTATTTTATTTTTGAGTTCTTATTATTTTATTTGTTGCATTTAGTTTTTTTGAAGTCGGTTTTTTTTTTATAAAAATTACTTTTTTGACTAAAAGGTAATACTTAAAAGACTCTAAATTTAGTATTTTTTTTCTTTACATGACAAATTTTTTGAGGGATGATACTACTAACTAGTATTTTTGCTTTTCAATTTTTTTCTTTTATTGATCTCTAGGCGCGGGGAACCCCAAACCTCCCTTTGTAGAACCATGGGGCTCCGCAGAACCCAGGTTGAGAAACACTATCCTAGTGCATTTCAGTTGTTAGTACTTTCCCCCCTGCCGGCTGATTAACTGACCAGGCCTGCCTTGAGAGTCAGTCAGTCTTCCTGCTCCTGTTCATAAACATTTTTCTTTTTCTTTTGACCAACACGATGTTTCGTGCAAGAATAATAAACACTTTAGAATCATTTCTTTTCTGGTCTGTAAGGAGAACAAAACCCTTGATTGACAGACTGATAGCTTCAGAAGTTATCATCATAAACCGCATATTTCATCGTTCTTCATATATTGCTAAAAACTTATATTTATTGAACGCATTACTTCAGAGCCCTTTAACTTTGACTAAGAATAACTTCAATTACTATAAGGTGAGTAGTTGAATTCTTAGGTCTCGTTTATGCTAATGACCATAGCAGTCCATGCGCCTTTAAACCTCCAATAATAATAATAATAATAACGAATTCGATATTATTTTTAATAAAGTATCAAGACATTCATAAAGCATATTCGCTCTAGAAAATGTGTTATTGAGCGCTTTTTAAAATTTATTGTAAATGTAAAATATTCCATATATTATTGAATTATAATTATATATAATTAGAAAATTAAGCTTTGAACTTATTTAAAATAGTTATTTGATAAAAAATAATTAAAGGAATCGTAAGCTTTTTATATTTTTATTATTATTATATTTATTATTTAAATAATAAATAATTTTGAGTAAAGAAAGTATCTTATTGAAAATTTCCAATCTAAAATTTTCTTGACTAAAGAAAATTTGTTTTCATTAAATTTGAAAGTGATGAAATAAATGAGTAGTTATAATTAACGGCTACATGCATTGGTTCGGTGATTCTCCAATTTTTTAAATTTTTATATGGTGGCGTTAATCTTTCTTAATCTTTAATAATTGAATCTCCGGTCAATTCGCCCTTGCGGCGCCCGTTGTCTCCTGGCGTCCCGGGCGAACAGCATATTTATTATGGATGCGAGTGATATACCATTAAATAAAAAGTTTTGTCATTGTCTGTTTGAAGTTTAACTTAGGCTAATTTAACTAGTAAGGAATTTCAAAACACATTGGGTTCATAATTACCTACTATTTTCAGAGGCTTTACTATGGTGAATTCATGGTCGTGTATAAAAATCTCAGATGTGACCCAGTCAAGTTATGCAACTACTTAAATATGACAGAAAGAGCGTTTGATTTTCTCTTGGAGACTATCAAATGTGATTTAGAAGCAACATCAACGAATTGCAAGACGATATCTGCAGAAGAGCGACTGGTAATTACTCTCAGGCAAGTATTGTTTCATGTATTCAATTCAACTATTACTAATGAATTTAGTCCGGCTTTGTTTGCGTTAAAAAAATGATTCGATATCTGGATCACTTGAACCATTGTCTAGTCTTTGGCCTTTGGTCACTCTTTTCAGCATCGTGGTTTGTTTATGTCAAAAGACTCGCATTTCTGAGTTAATTATTATTATAAAACCCGCGGGTCATTGAGTGATCCACTTGGTAATTATATGTGACACATTTAATTTCCCAATATTTAGAAATCAATAATTGTGTTACCATTTATATATATTTTGATTTACAAAAAAGTATAATATACTGGAAAACAAAACAGTTTAAAGAGTTTTCTCACCAGCCACAATTATGCTAAATCTGCCAGCTTCCTAGCATTATAGTACTCATATATCTATATATATATATAAAATTATGATTTTGTCTGTACATTGCTCCAAATCACTCCAAATTTTAGTTGCACACGTTTCAAGCAAAGTTATGAACGAAAACACCGTCAACAAAATCTCTGTCTGTATGTCTGTATGTTTCCGTGGTTTCCGGAAAGTTGCTCAAGAAAAACAGCTGAAGAGATTATTATGAAATTTCATATTTGAATCAGATGTCTTCTAACTTCCGTTTTTAGCTATATAACGTTTTAATATTTTGTGTGGGGCGGGGGTGTGAACCGGGGGGTGCAGGGTGAAGTGGAGGGTTCAGGTGAGGATCCAGAGGCTTAGTGGTGTAGGGCGGAGAGGGTAGGGTGGGATTGGACTTGGGTGCATGGTTAGGGTTGGGGGTGGTGGGTGGGGTTCGGGGGTGTGGTGGGTAGGAGTGGAGTATTAGGGTGGGGTTCGTGGATTGGAGGTATAGGGGGGCGTGCCTTGCAGCTAGTAATTTATATTGTTATTGTTATTTTCTCAATAGAATTTATCTTAGGAGATAAAAATACCCACTGACCCCAAACGTTTTGTTAACTGTCACATTTTGCTTCCTCTTGATCCATAGCCAAAAATGGTTGCTGACACTTGGGTTAAAGTTTAACCATGGAATGAATCACTAGATAAATAACTCCTGTAATTTCACTTCTTGATTTTTCACTAAAACACAGCTCTTTTACAAAGTAGTCACGTAAATCCTTCCATTCAGCATTTTACCATAATCAGGAGAAAATAAAAAATATATTCACAAAATTTTAAAATAATAACGTACTTTCTTTAAATTTGTTTCAGATTATTAGCTAGTGGTGAGTCATTTAGCTCCTTAGCATTACGTTTTAAAATGGACGAGATTTTAGTGGTAAAGATATTTAATGATACATGTGTAGTTTTGTCTTCTGTTTTGATACCTAAATATCTTCCGACTCCTACAAAAGACACATGGCTTGAAGTACAAAAGAACTATTTGGAAAAATGGAATTTCCCACACTGTTTAGGAAGTATTGATGGAATTCTCATTAAAACTATAACTCCTATATACCAAGAAACTGGAAACTATTATCAATGTGTTCAAAAATATCTGAACTCTATTTTGCTTCATGCAGTAGTGGATGCTGATAAAAAGCTTATTGTTGCTGAAATGAGAGTTGCGAATGAACAAACCGTTGAGGAACATTTCAAAAAATCAAATTTTTTCTTCTTGTTTTTTTCTCCAATGTCACCAGATATTCCTAAACCTAAACCTCTCGATCCTACAAACAGTGATGTTGTTCCTTTTGTTATACTTGGGGATCGAAGATTTCCATTATTAGAATTTTTGATGCGACCATTTAATGGCATATTTTTGGACAGGACAATGTCAATTTTTAACTACAGGTTACAATGTGCACGACAATGCGCCGATGAAACATTCGGAATAATGACCGCTAAGTGGAGAATATTGATCGAAACTCTTGATTTTGAAGAAACTAACGCCTTTCAAATAATAACCGCCGTTTGTGTTTTGCATAATTTTGTTATGACACAAGAAGACAGTGCCTCCTTATATATGACGTATGATAAGAAGATCACCGTCCCAAATCGCATACAAGAGCCCCAGAATGGACACAGATCATATCTAGGGATAGATATAAGGGAACAATTCTGCAAATATTTCATGGGCCTTGGTTCGATTGCTAGTCAGCTTCTCTTATTTCCTCAAAATTAATATAATTTTGAACAGAATCTGAATCAAATATGCCAATGAAAAACCAAACATCTAAAATATAAATATATCTACTATATATTTGTGGTTCTTGTTTATGTTTTTAAATAAATAATAATTTTATAAAAATTAATATTCACTATAATCGACAATTTATATAAACATATAAGTATGTTTAACTCTATAAATAAAAATGTATACAATTAAGTTTTTATTTATTTATTTATTTTTATTTAACAATACGGTGTATTGATAAGTACAGTAAAGTGCCGGCCGGCATTTGTAGATAATTGCGGCCGAGGGGTATCCGCAATTGGAAGTAGGTGTAGATCTCTTTGGAAGTATTTTGGAAGTACTTGGAAATATTTGGAAGTATTTGGAAATATTTGGAAGCACTGGGAAATATTTGGAAGTACTTGGGATTATTTGGTAGTGCTTGGAAATATTTGGAAGTACTTGGAAATATTTGGAATTACTTGGAAATATTTGGAAGTACAAGTGGAACTAGGTGTACAGCATATTAGGTCGCGGGTCACCCTTCGATTGCGGCTAAAGACTTCTCAAATTAAGAAAAAACAAAATTCGATGTACACGGAAATAAGAACTTAACAAATGGTCAATGTAGGTAGCTTAATGAGAAATCAATGAGGTTGTCCTCTGCTAGATACATACAAACATATACACATATATAATATATTTGTTAGACACTATAATTTCGAAGATTTGGCCTTCATCATCAGCCTTTTAATTAAAAATATTTCATCTGCTATTTCTCGTGGGTTCAATTACCCAAATGGATATAAAAAAAAAATCATTTTGCTGTTATAGCAAGTTATTCACACAGGAAAAAAAAACAAAAAAACGATTTTATTTATTTCGAGTCTGGTAATTGAATATACTTACATATGTTTATTTGCATCATGCAGAAGACAATCTCATTGATTTCTCTTTATGAATCAATAATTATGCTACTCTCGGTAAAAGAAAATGTGTCATTACTGCTTCTAAAAAGGTGGTCATTTTAGTAAATTAATTTTAAAAAATATTTATTAACCTATTTATTATTTAGCCTATAATAATTTGCTTGAAAAGGTCTAGAAAATCTAATTTTGAAAACTCACTTTCTTTATTGAATTTGTATTATAAGGGGAAATCAGTGAGATTGACCTCTGCTTGAATATATAAGTATATCTAATTAAAACATATTTACAATGATTGTGATTTGTATATAAATAAATACAAATCTTTTATAAAAGAATCTAGAATCAACAGTAATTAAAAATCTAGACGTTTTTTATTTTTATTCAAGGTAATTTCATTTCCAAGCAATCTGTATTGTCTATTTTTAAAATATTTCGAGTGAATTCAATAGTAGGTTCGTCAGGTAGGGTAAAATTGAATATTTCAGCTAATAACTGGTCGACGAAAATTTGTACCCGTAAACCTAACAATGGATTCTTTTAGAGTTTTATACGATGATTTGAAATCAAAATATTTTGGTGACGTAATAGAAAAAGCTTCCTCTTTGATTTTCAAATTGCAACTAGTTTTAGCTCAATTTGAACTCGAGTTATAACTGAAAAACTAAAAACTACGTGATTAAAACGATAATAAACATATTTTACTTAGGGAAAGTGGTCTAGGTTTTAAGAGAAACATGATATTAATTAATAAAGTAAAGAGAGTGTAGTTTCACTATGAATGAAATAAAACTAAAAGAAGTTTATACAAACTCAATATATTTCGGAAATTAGTCCATCATCAGAGTTTTTAATCTGTAAACTTCTGATGATGCACTAATAATCCGAAATATATTAAGTTTGCATAAACCTCTTTGAGTTTTATTTCATTCATTGTGAAACTACACTCCCTTTACTTTATTAATTGAAAATAAACATAGATAAAAACATAACCTCAGTGTTTTAGTTATAACTCGAGTTCTAATTGAGCTTCAAACAAGTGGTTGAAAATCAAAGGAAGAAGCTGTTTTCGTCAACAAAATATTTTGAATTCAAATATTTCTATTTAATATCTAATGGGACTCAAAAATAGGTCAAAATTGCCCTTTTCGTTGTTTTGACCGAGAATATCTCAAAACTCTGACCTGTTGTAAAAAATCGGGAAATTGCATGATAATCAGGAAGGGTATAAAACTCTACTGAAATCCATTGTTAGGTTTACGATTAGAATTTTTGTTGAGCATCAACTATTGAACTCATTAATTATAATTTGTTATTGCTCCTTGAAATAAAACTTGGGCGAAAAAATCATGTTTTCTAAAATGAAGAAATTAGTCTGGAATACCCAGTACTAGTAATATCTTTCAAATGGCTTTATTTTCCATCCCAAATGAAGTTGTCTTGAAAGCTTTGATTGTATCTCCCCCCGTCTAGCGTCTCCTTTAACTTTAAATATGATATTGAAAGCATAAAGTTCACTAATTTATGGTCGGTTTCGTGGACACCCGTAAACGAACTGAACAACTTGTCAGGGTCCATTAAGCGAGCCAATTTCCAGATGATCTACACAAACTAGAGCAATATGAGATGAAATTTGACCCTCGCAAAATGCCTACATAAAACGTGGCTTGGCACGCGTGCACAGGCGGATCCACCAAGTACCAAATTAAGTTATAAATTATCCCTACCTGAGCGTGGTGGGTGCCGGGCCCGAAACGTGCGGCCCCCTGGTGATCGGGGCCCCGTCAATAAACAGTAGGCTTTATGGGCAAACCAGTTTCCATGACAACGATAGAGAGATCTCTCGGGTCCATAAAAATCTCTCAACAGAAATGCTATAATGATGTCCGCACCAGACTCGGGGGCGGGGATTCCCGTTCAGTTCTTATCAGAAATTAACAGAATTCACTTTAATAGAGAAGTCGCTCGCTCACTAAAGGAATTTATGTTACAAATAATAAATAAATAAAGGGAATAACTTGTTGAAGTGAAAAATTTCTACATATTTTATATAATGTAGTTATAAATTTTCTCATCTATCAGCAATTTATTTATGTTCTAGTCCTAGTATTTTTTCCCCAAATATAAACTGAAAAAGTAAATACTGGATTTTTTTATTTGTGGGGGAATTATTTCTTAAATCCAGTGTTCTCAACGACATTGTGCCGCTAAAAATTAAAAAGAATTGTTTTTCAGTAGGTCTTATAATTTATTTGAATAAAAATATTTTTGGGACAAAAATTTTAAGGGAAAAAATATAACTATCGATATATAAGTTCTAGACCCTTTCTTTGATCGATTTGTCGCATATACTAATTAGGGTGGTCCTTATTTTGGCTATTTTCAAATTTTTAGGCTGGAAAAGGGTCATACGGTTCTAAATAAATAAAATAAAAATATCCCCCAAGTTCCAAGTCTCTATCTCAATTTTAATCTGTTCAACACAACGATGCAAGTTTCCCATCTAAATAACATGGGGTTTTTGGCTTCGAACGATCAATTTTTTATTCCGGCCAAAGCAATGGTTAAAAAATTTGAAACTCTGTAAACTTTATCCTTATAATAGTATTGAAGGAGACAATAAAAGAGTGTGTCTTCTGCTGGAATTATAAATTTTATTTATTTATAACGAGGGCTTTGCCCTCTTCATCAGTCTATTACAATGTATTCACAGGAATTAATTTATGAATCTTATAATAGTAGCTATCACTTAGAATTTTTACAGATTTTTAGCTATTATAATTTTGGAGTCTATAACTTACTAACACTAAGTAAGATATAGAAATAAATTATCTAGCTGTGACTCCAAAATTATATTATAGTAGCTAAAAATCTGTAAAAATTCTGAAGGATAGCTACTATTATAAGGATAATGACTACAAAGATATCCCCTAAGTTTCAAGTTTTTAACTCAATTTTAACCGTTGCCGCACAGCGATGCAATTTTCCCATCTAAATAACATTGAGTTTTTGGCATTGAACGATCAATTTTTTATTCTGGCCAAAATAATCCTTAAAAAAATTTGAAACTCTGATAACTTTATTCTTGTAAAATTAGTTATCCTTCTGAATTTTTACAGATTTTTAGCTATTACAATTTTGTAGTTACAGCTAGATAAATTACTGCAATATCTTAGTGTTAGCAAATTATAGACTCCAAAATTATATTAGATAAAAATCTGTAAAAATTCTCAGGGATAGGTACTATTATTAGAATAAAGTTTACAGAGTTTCAAATTTTTTAAACAATTACTTTAGCCGGAATAAAAAATTGATCGTTCGATGCCAAAAACCTCATATTGTGCGGCACAGGTTAAAATTGAGATAGAGACTTGGAACTTGGGGGATATTTTTTTTATTTATTTCGAACCATATGAGCCTCTGTCAGAGTAAAAATTCGAAAATACCCAAAATAAGGACACCCTAATATGGGCCCTATACGACCTTACGGAAATGACTCTCCATGTGAAAATAAAAGTGGACCAAAGGAGGGGGGGGGGTCAAAAATTATTATATTTAATAGTAAATATAAGAGAGGGACTAATTGTATGGTAAATTCTTGTGGATGGTCACATCTTTTAATTTTTAATTGTTATCCACCCCCATATTTTCAATGGCTAAAAAGACATTTATAGCTTACAATCAGAAAAAAAAATTCTACTGAATTCAATATATTTCGACAGATTAAGTAAAATTTATTATATTCTCTCTCTCTCTCTCTTGAATAATATTAAAATAAGAAACTTTATGGTGTGTAATGTTTTAATTTATGAATCGGCTAGGCAGCCAGCCAGGCATTTTGTGTTCGCCTCTTGCCTATTTGCATGATTAATGAAATTGATTGGCTGGTTGGATTTATTTAGGAACTTCGAAACCCGCCTGGGGCATTTCGTCATGCTCGCTATTGCTTTTTAAACAGAGATACAATATTAATAATATTAATATTTAGTCAATGTCGGTATATCAAACACTTGCATTATTTATATACAAAATAAATAATTGTTTCAAATAATGAAATTATCAACGAGCCTGGCTGGCTTGTTATCTAAAATCTATGATTATATTAGAGTGCCAATGGAACATTAGATATTAATATACCTAGTATAAATTAAAGTAGTTCTTTTGCGACAATCCACACAAAAAGTTTTAGCCTCGTAACCATTCTATACATATGAACGGTGGTAAAATTTTAGGTTATGTTTTTTTAACGTGACTGTACTTCTCACACTACTATCTCTTTATGAATGAATCGTTTCCAAGCCATTGTTCTTATATCCCCTCCACTAAAAATAATCGCCCAAATATGTTTTTTTTTTATTTTTTATCAAAACTACAAGGTAAATAATTTCAATTTTTTTTTTAAGTTACTCCGAATATATTATTCTAGCAAATATTAGTTTTTCATCTTATGAATGGATCCTTTCCAAGCCATTGATCTTATATCTACTCCAATAAAAATAATAGCCCAAATATGTTTTTTTTTTTTTTTTTTTTTTTATAAAAACTAGGAGTTAAATAATTTCAATTTTTTTTAAGTTACACTGAATATATTATTCTAACAAATATTAGTTTTTAATCAAGATGGTGGAAGTACTTCAATGAAAATAAATAAAATAATGATCATTTTCCTACCCTTTCCCAATCTACCATATGTAAAAAATTTCATTTTTAATTGCAATTATTTCATGTTTGGTGTGGTAAATCGTCTTCAAATTTTAACAGTCTGTTTATTATGCTTTTAATGACTTATATTCCAAGTATCCAAAACTTCTTGAATTTTTGCATTTGTGAATGAACTACCTTAGGAAAAAAATAATTAATTTTTTATTCCTACTAACATTTCGGCACAATCTTACCATCATCAGGACATTGCTGCTTATCGTTAGAATATGAACCATTTATATTCATTCACAAACAAAACTAAATTAATTTTAAAATAATTAACCCGAAGGTTTGAGTATCTTTTTTTGAAAATTAAATGAATTTTTTTTTTCAAAAAAACAACTCAGCGTGAAAACCTAATACATATATCAAGAAAGGATTTAATTAAGGTCAAAAATCAAAGATTTTAGTAGAAATATTTTTTACATTGCATATCAGAGGGCTTCGTCCCCTCAGGAGTTGTACCTGAGTACTAACACGTTTGTCGGGCTTGTTAGTTCGACTCTCAAGAGAATATATTGCATGCCAGAGTGTGTTTTTGTCTCGATCGAGGGTCGAACTAACAAGCCCGGCAACCCAGTTAGTACTTGGGTTCAACTCCTGAAGGAGACAATGCAATGTAAAATCATTCTAGTAAAATTTTAGATTTTTGACCTTAATTAAATTATTTCTTGATAAATTAATTGTCTTTCGATTTTATTGAACCTGGCTACAAAAAGAACTTTGTCCTTAAATTCAGGGGTGCCCTGGGGGGGGGGGGGGGGTTAAGACGTAGAGTATGTCATTGGAATTGCAAAATTAGTATTATATGCTAAAAAATAAAAACGGTCAAGTTAATATAACTTCAACAAAAGCTAATAAAAACTTATTCTATTTCTTTAGAAGTGAATAAAATATATAATGTATAAGGGGGTTACTTTTCATGAAAATGGAAGGGGAGGTGAGTCATGATGCTAGGGAGAATGGTCACCCCTGTTTAATTTAAATTTATAAATAGAGCCAAAAAAAATTTATAAAAAAATATTAAAGAAATAATAAATAAACAAAAATAAAAATCAGATTTTTCTCATAAAAATCTTATATTACATAAAATATTGTTTTTTAGAGTTCCGTTCAAAAGTATATAATCCTATTAGTGTCAATACATAGTCTGTTTATCTGTCTGCCTGACAGAACATTATAGCTCGTAAACTAAAATTAAAAAAGATATAAACTTGAAATTTATACAAATTCATTATTCCCGAAAAAAAGTAAAATTTCAATCGAACGATTATCTATGAAAGAGTCAAACTTAAAAAAAAATCGAAAATCATATTATACTAGATCTCTCTATAAAGGTCCTTTTAATGGGAATTTGAATTTGTTTTTTAATTTGTTTTCCTTTAAAATGATGCTGTTATAGGCCTCTAATGTGGTCATGTTAAAATGTGATTTTTGTATCTGAAGGTGTATAGAAATGCCTTAATTTAAACTTATGGAAAATTTTACGGATTTGCTCATTTCATCCTTATCAGCGAAAAATAAGAACAAATTTTATAGTTCAAGTATTTTCCAGGTTATAAGCTATAAATTATAAGGTATTAAACCTTAGGTATGCGGTCCCGCTCTCACTTAACCGCCAATTTTTTAATAAATGAATAATAAATCAATTTATTTTACTTTTATTGTGTTTGTTAAAACATTAGTAAAAAGTCCATCCATAAAAAAAATATTTAAATATAATAATAAAATTTCATTATACTATACAACTATCTTCTATATTTTAGAAAATCACTTAAAAACATCTTTAACATTATAATAAAAAAAAACATATCGCGTGTAAAACAAGAAAATTATATCTAATTAGTTTTCTCATTGCACCATGGGTGGTACAGAGCTAGAGAAAATATTCCAAAACATGTATTTATTTATTAAAATTAAGAACAAACTGAATAAGACTTGAAAGATACTTCATAGTATGCGGGGATCTGGAAATTAATATCATCCCCTAAGATTTTGAGAAATATTAAATTTCTTTATCAGGATTGGATTTGAAGTCCTTAAATAAACAAGAAGAGACTACTTCCAACAAATAATATTTATTGGAAATATTTTTCCCTTATAATATTGTTTCGAAACCGAGGTTTCGGAGGATTTTCCTTCTTTCATCAGGGTTTAAAAAGGTCAATGAAGGAAATCTTCCTTTTTGCCTCCTCTCTCAGTATTAGTTGGTATGTAGAGAATAATTTAAGCCTTCCCATCATCAGTAGAACAGAATAAAAATGGAAAATCCTCCAAAACATCGGTTTCGAAACAATATATCAGCCCGTCTCCAAAAAAATCTAACGTATTAAATTTCTTTGATTTATTAGAGTAGAATTTGAATTATGTTTCTATACTTTTTCTTAAAAAAACAGAGTAAAAAGAGGCAAGGCGCTTAAGGACGTTCCCTAAAAAATCGATTTTCTTGCAATCCTTTTAAAACTATGAATACACATATTTATAAGTCTCCTTTATACGTAGAATTTTTTTTCAATAGACCTTGCGGCACAAATTTTATAAATATTGACCATTGAAATTTGCATATTTAACACGCGAACCCTATCCCGATTGATGTTAAAGCGACTGTTTCATTAAATAAAGATCGTAATTTTCTTGATGTTATTTTGAAAAACTGAGTATCATTAACTGAAGATATAAAATATTTTCCTGTTAAAATAATTGTATCAAGCGGTATTCGTTTTCTATGAAAAATATTAAAAGTTATCTACTTTTGATGGTTTTCATTTTTTCTCTCATGGCATGACAAGTGAGAGATGGTGACTTGGC
Organism: Forficula auricularia; assembly: GCA_024734495.1. Taxonomy (NCBI): domain Eukaryota; kingdom Metazoa; phylum Arthropoda; class Insecta; order Dermaptera; family Forficulidae; genus Forficula; species Forficula auricularia. The sequence continues at coordinate 92,983 of JALMQS010000807.1, forward strand.
AACGTCGCACTAAAATCACTAAATTTTTCCATATCTGAAAGACTTCTGCAGCTGGTGGATTTGAGATTTTTAGCTAATTCACTCAACCTAACTATACTCTTCTCATCTGAAATTTCGCATTTTCACCAAGTGTTTTTTTTTATCCTTTGTCTTTTAGCGTCGGTAAGAATTCAATGTTGCCAGATCCAAGAAACGACGCAGTGAACATATTTTTGTCTTTCTGCGCATGTGAGAGTAGGGGAAAGAGCGAACCACATCTGATCTATATTAGGGAACGTCCTTAACCCTTTTAAAAAACTAGAATTCACCTTTAAAAAGTACAAATAATTTTCGGACAACTTATACATACTTATGCTTGACTGCATTAGCTCCTGAGTTTGTTAAAAGATTTAATTTGAGCTCTTTTCCCCTGAAGCTATTGCATTTAGTCGGGAAGAGCACGGCTCAAAGCAAAAATATTCTCGAATTCTTAATGACTCTCATCTACTAAGAGAGAAAAAAAAATGGTTATTTTAATTCCAGCTTAATTATTAAAATGAGTTGACATTTAGGATCGTAAGGGAAAAATGATAATATATAACCAGCAGTAGCAGCTTATAATTAAAATCTAATTATTATTTTTATTTATATCCATTGCCTTTTATGGAGGCGCAATTTATTTATTTATTTCCATTTCCTTAGGCGCTCTTTTTTTATTTCTTCCTCCTCCTAATGTTTTAGTATATATAGAGCAAAAAGTTATATATATAATAGGGCAAATACCTACTAGCTAGGATATAAAAAATCATTTTCAAAAAAATGAATTTTTTATAATTAGCTATCAAAGTTGAAACTAATTAACCTAGGGTTAATTTATTCAAATTTTCACCTTGAATATGTAATTTTTAAAACACATAAAATTTGCCTTAAATGTCTAAATTTAATAAAACTGACCACTGACTTTCATATTTAAATTGACCAATTTCCTAAATTTTGTTCGTTATTATATTCAATTACCTTGATTTGGAGTTGCTCCTTTGCAGAAAATGTCAGCTTAGATGAAGTTGTTAGTCGTGTATAAATATTAATACGATTGAAATAAAGAAAGAGGGTGTAAATGAGGAGTGTTTCAAAATAAATATTTTAATCGTTCATATCGCAGAGCTTTGGGATTTGAAACTTAAGCTATTTAAAGGCTACAAAAAGTACCATCGAAGACCGGAGGTAGATCATGTTTACTAGAAGATTTTATCCCGTATGGAAATAAATAGATTTTCGAAATATGTTTTTTATATATTCTTTGAAAATATATTAAAAATATAAAATTTTTGTGTTAAATTTATATAAAATTTATACTAGAGCGACATAAAAATAGTTTATATTATAAGAATATATAGAAAACATAAACTTTATATAAATTTAACACAAAAATTTTATATTTTTAATATATTTTCAAAAATATATAAAAAAGATATTTCGAAAATCTATTTATTTCCATACGGGATGGTATTTTTCAATTTCGTATTTTTTTTTTCAGTTTTCTCAAAACGGCTTGAGCCGGAAACCAAATTGAAGTAATTTGAATGAAGAAAATTGGTATCATAATTTTGAAAAAGAGAGAAACTAATGTGAAAGTCGTGGGGTGCCAACACCAGATTTATACAAAAAATTCGACCCTTCAAAAATAAATATCTATTAAACTTTTGAAAAGCTATAAAAAATAAAAAAAAATATCTAGGAATATATTTTTGAAAAGAACATAAAATAAATTTTTCATACATTATCAGACAAAAAATGGGGTGGGGAGGGGGTCAAAAATGAAAATTCTAGGCCTTTCAGCCAAACTCAACCAAATTTTGTATACATATTCTGTGGGCCCCAAAAAGTCTAGAAATTCAAAAACTAACCACCCAAAATGGGGGGGGGGAGGTCAAAAATGAAAATTCTAGCTCTTTCGACCAAACAATGTACTTATACAAAATTTGGTTAGTTTTTGCATTTCTAGCCTTCTGGGGATCCACAGAATATGTAGGTATACAAATTTTAGTTGAGTTTGGTCAAAAGGGCTAGAATTTTCATTTCTGACCCTCCCTCCCATTTTGGGTGGTCAATTTATGCATTTCTTGCTTCTTTGGGGCCCACAGAATATGTATACAAAATTTGGTTGAGTTTGGTCGAAAGGGCTAGAATTTTCATTTTTGACCCCCCCCCCCCTCTTTTTTGTCTGATAATGTTTAAAAGATATTAAAAAAAATATATATTTTATGTTCTTTTCAAAAATATATTCAGTTTTTTCTAGTTAAATTTTTTCATTTTTCATACCTCTTCAAAATGTGGTAGATCTTTATGCCTCACCATGTTATTATTAAGAAAGATTCTAAATTTAAGGTCAAAATTTCAAAGATTTTAGTATAAATAATTTTATATTGCTTATCAGAGGTGGTTCATCCCCTCAGGAGTTGAACCTCAGTATCAACATGCTTTCCGGGCAATTGATCTAACTCTTGAGATAAAAATCCCTCCGACTCGCAATATAAATATAAGAAAAACCAAAATTTTTAAATTTTCATTACTTTATTTAAATATGTTTCACCAATAACCTAGACCCGCAATTCTCCCTTAACAAAATCTGTGAAATAATTGTGCAAAAAATTCATTAGCTCTTACTCTAAATTATCTCGAATTAGTTTTAATATCTAGTTTTTTTTTTTCAATTTATTTTCTCAGTAATATTTATAAATATTTTTTCTAATTATTATTATTAACATTCCTTTAGTTTGAGTGATCTTAACATGAACCGGTTTATTCAATGAAACCGCGACCGTTGCGCTTCCAACTATATCCATATATTGTATGATAAATGGATTTCTTAAGAACAAGAAGGATCCGTGTAAAACAACTCCTTCTCGCATATGTGTTGTGCTTTGTCTTTTGTTATATATTATGTATGTGTGTGTGTGTGTGTTTTGTTTGGTGAAAGGTCGCTGGGACAGACAGACAAGTGCTCTAGCTTTTACACTTTGACTTCGAGGTTACAGCAACGAACAAACGACCTCGATCCGGGAACAAACATTGGAGATCAGTTTCAAATTTATTTTAATTTAAAATTATAATAGGGAGAGTTCAGGCGTATCAGGTTATTTAATCGTTAATCCGGTCTTTGAAATTCGGGTAATAAAATCTTAATATTTACTATTGTGTTTCAAATCAATGTGTAGGATTAGTGTTGAATAGTGTCATGTTTTATAATGAATAATATAGTGAAAACATTTTAGATTTAAGGTTTGATTCTTATATCGAACGTATGACGTAATATAATATCCAATGGTTGTCACTTCTCCACTAATTAAATACTTTAACGTATGAAGTATGGTGGAGTATTGAAATCATGCAGGATAAAAGTGAATCGGTCATTTCAAAAACCATAAGTAAAGATTTTTCCAAACATGCTTTTTTTGTCGCGAACACTTTCTTAAAGGTGAACCCATAATGTTTTTTTTTATAATGATATTGATACAAGAAGAAGTTGCACCAAGAAGATACAACCTCTATAGTCCGCGGTGGACTCTTGTATCGTGAAGATAAGAAGAGATTTAGGGATTGTGTAGGAGTGGAAGGTATCTGTGGATGAGGATCTTGAAAGATTGAAGGTTATAAGTTGCTGGGAAGACTGTCGGAGGAAGAGAGTTCCACTCTCTAGATATCATAAAGATAAATCTGATTAAAAACCATGCACGTCAGTACATTCCTCCCTCTTCAAACAGCACCCGAAAGTCGTTGTTCATTGCTTAAACCACACAAGTCAGTGACTTAAGTTTGATTCCTGAAAAGTTTGGATTGTGTAAATTTGGTGGATTTTGAAATGACAAGTGTACTTTTTGATTCGTCTTTTCGGAATGTCTCAAAAACTACTGACACAATTATTCGATACGCCAAGGAGCCAGCTCATTGTATATACATTCCTGAAACGTGGAGAAAAATCATTTTCAACAACACTGACCGATTTTCTGTGGGCTCGATATCTCAAAAAAGTCGCAGAACCTGACTTCAAAATGTTTGTATTTCTAATCCGAAGAACTGTTTTGATTATGGGGTCTATAATTTCAGAAATTCATGTTCATAAATGCAGATAATATATTTTTCGAATAACTTTATTGATATTTTAAGCCGTTTTCATGATAAGCGCAAATACAAATAAATAAGTATTTTTTTCAATTTAACCAATGAATTTATTTAAATTCATTACAATTATTAGGTACTATATATTCAAACATGCAGCCAAGCCATATTAATAGTTTAAATGGAAGTGTTTAGAGTTTCGATTTTTGAAAAATTGTTTCCCTTGAGATAACAAGTCATTTGCTTTTTGACTCTCGAGCTTAATTCCCGAGGGGGTGAATACAAACCTGACATATAATACAAATCAACCATACCATTTCGAATTCAGTAAGCTATAATTCATAACTGAGTCAATTTTTGGAATTTTTGGGCTGGACAAAAATCGTTTTGTTCAGTTTCTCTAAAAAAATAATTTTTAGAAAAAAAAACGACTTCAAAAAAAAAAAAAAAAAAAAAAAAAAAAAAAAAAAAAAAAAAAAATTAAATGGAACAAATAAAATAAATAAAAATATGAACTCAAAATGTTAATAATATGTTGTGTCTTAAGATAATATTTTACATGCATCTTGTAAAAGAAAGTATTGGCCGAATGAATCAGAAAATGATAATAAAATTCAATTCATAAACAGAGAAATTCTCTCGAGACGTTGGCAGGAATTAAATGAAAGTTTTAAGATTGTTTATTTTTTGTTTTTATATATAAAAGATTTTATTTTATTCATTATAATTTCGATTATTTGTTCATAAGAATTGGAGATTTTTTCAGAACTTGCCCATATTAATATGGGACCAACCCTAAGGTACCCATTTCCAATAAAAAAAGAATCTTCGAAATCGGCAAAAATTTCTTGCTAAACATACATAAAATAAATAAATAAATGAATAGTTAGGTATCTTGACTACCTTGGAGCTAGAGTGAGCTGACGCCAACCGAACCGTCTAAAAACCAGCCCGAAAAGGAGCTATACGAACCCAACCGAGTCGAACTGAATATATATTAACCGAATCTCTGAAAGTTTAGTCCGGGCGGGGTGTGTTTCGGGCTCCCATTTTTTTTCTAATCAAACACACATTGAAAACCGAACCAGCCAATCGTCGGGCGGGGTGTGTTTGGGGCGCTATATTTTCGCCCAATATTATAATAATAATTAATACTATAATGATTAATAACACTTTTAACAAACAATCAATAATTGTGTAATGTAAACATAAACGATAAATAAGTAAATATAGATGATAAATACTATAGTATAGATAGTAAAAATAATAAATTGTTAGCTAGAAAATCTAACGACAGACAGCAGCACTTTCAAACGGCTAATTAGCCGCCAAAATTTGAAAGTCTGTTTATATTATTCAAAACTATGATTATAAGCTTCTCACTTAATCTCTTTTGTATTCTCCCTTATACTGGGGAATATTTTGTCAGAAGATATTATGTCGGGGGATATTTTGTCGGGGGCTGAAATGTCGCGGTATCCATCAATAAAAAGAGAAAAATTAAAATAAATTTTAGAAAAAAAAACGACTTCAAAAAAATTAAATGCAGTAAATAAAATAATAAAAACTAAAACATAAAATAAAATGCAGTAAAAAATTTTCTAATTTAGATACAACTAAACGATGAAATTGTTACATGAAATCACTTTTTGAAGTCGGTGCCAAACAAACTATATAAGCTAGCTTAGGTGATGTCGTCGCCAATCGTACTAAGTAAGATCCGTCGAGTGCGATTTATAAAATGTATATGTTTAGCACCGACTTCAAAAAGTGATTTCATTTAACAATTTCATCGTTTAGTTGTAACTAAATTAGATAATCATTTTATACCTTTTAGTGCATTTTATTTTATTTTTGAGTTCTTATTATTTTATTTGTTGCATTTAATTTTTTTTTATTTTAGAGTTCTTTTGTTATTAAACTCGTGCTAATTGAAAGTCATGTCGAGGACATATACTACCCTGTAATATTTTGTATATGATTCTTACAATTTGCCTTCTTTCATCTGTCAATTCCAATCCATAATATTATGTTGATTTATGATTTAATTTCCTTCTGGAATGGAATTGAATGCTGGAGATGAATGAAGGTGTGAACAGAATCGAGAGTGTTGCATTCAAATTAATCTTTAAGAGGGGGCAGGGGGGCCGGTGAAGGTGCAGAGGCACCTGCAGGTCGTCAAGTGTCCTGGAAGGTCGTCTTTCTTTCCGACTACCTGCCCCCCCAAGCCTTGCCCATGTCCATGCCCACGCCCATTGCGCAACACAACACGCTCTCATTTCCAATTTTATACTCCGATTTGATTAACAATAACTCAGACACAATGTCAAACAGATAATTCATCTGAATGTCATGAAGAGAAAACTTTTCAAGTGAATTTTTATATAATTTACGGTCCGATTATGACCATGTTTAAATAATTAAATATTTTAGCCTTAAATGAAGCTTAAAGAGTGTTTCTTAAAGAGTTTCTTAAATTATTTAACAAAAACATATTACCTACTCTTTAAGTCAGTGTTTCTCAACCTTTTGTAGAGCGAGGAACCCTAGAGCAGGGGTTCCCAACCTTTTTGCACCTGCGTACCACTTGACTTTTTGAGAAATTTTGGCGTACCACCAGACCTAAATATTTTAATAAACGTATAATATTTACTCTTCTAAAAGTGTTCAAAGGCTTTTTCAATTAAATTTCTGAGAAAACTTCATATTTAATGGTTAGATATTTGTTTATTTATAACATGCTTATAATAAAGGAGAAATAAAAAGATTAAAATGGTATTATTATAATTTGCAGTTTTATTTATTACCCATAGGTCTAAAAACATACAAATAAAAAATTAGTACAAACTCAGCAAAAAATTAATCATCATACAAAATATACTTTTATAGTTTTTTAGTGCCAAACTTGTTGTTGTTTGCCTGTGATTAAAATATCAATATTAGGAGTAATGGAACTTATCTTCACTTTTAAGTCCACTTCAACACTTATTCTGCTTCCATGTTTATTTTTTATATACAAGAGTTCAGAAAATCCACTCTCACACAGGTAATTCGTAACAAATGGCATCAAAAATACCAGAGCTTGTCGGAAGATCAAAGGGTACTCGATTTTACATCCGATCCAGAAGTTAATTAAAGATTTATCTTTAAAATAATCTATCATGGAACTATCTTCTATAAGATCGATAAAACTTTATTTTAGTTCCAATTCATTTGGTGCGGTTCCCGAAAAAGGATTTGATCCAGTCCACTTTTGAATAATCTTCAGAGAACTACTTCTTAAAGCTTTTTTGAAGGCCTTCCAAGTGAACAATAAGAGTACAGAAGCTATTAATAGCATGTTGCTCACATCACTCACGTGTACCACCTGAAACGTTCCCGCGTGCCACTAGTGGTACCCATACCATCGGTTGGGAACCCCTGCCCTAGAGCATCTATATTTATTTCTGTGGAACCCCCTAACATTAAAATATGATGTATTTAATTTTTCGTCAAAATATCAACATCATGCTACTTTTATATTATAGCTTCCAAATATAACATATCGCCGTCGACGACGGTTATGGCACATTTTAAAAATTTGCTAGATTTTGGGGAAATTGGGTACAAAAAATGTTCAATTTAATCTAACAATTTTATTTTCATGAATAGTATTTTTATTTAATTTTTTTGGTAAGGTTATTGGGATACCTATTTCCCCTTTCGGATCGGACAAGTTTTTTTTTACATATTCAATGTATACTCATAAATAATATTCTCATCTATTTGAAAAACAATGTTATTTCGTCCTTAATAACAAAATAATAATAAAACAATTTAAAGGATATTTTCATTTTGTTACTAATGTAACGTAATCGTTGTATATAAGAAAGTTAGGGAACTTTAGAGCAACAAAAATGTTCTCACTGAGACCATAATTGTGATGTTCATCACATTCTTAAGTATCAATGGTTTTATTTGACTATAAGGTAATACTTATCTAAATTTAGTATTTTTTTTCTTTACATGACACATTTTTTGAGGGGTGATACTACTTGGTAAAATTTTATAATTTTGGAAACAGCCTTTCAGTAATTAATCTTAAGACCGAAATGTAGCAGCGTCAGGTAATTTAAAAGCCGCGCCTCGTTTAAAGGGAGCCCCTGTTAGTTAGACAACTAAATTGCCATATCTGTAAAGGGTAACCAAGGCGCCGTCGTGCACCGGGCGACCTTGCACATAAGGACGCGATTCTTATTTCAAAAATTTACTTTAAAAACATCTGTATTTGGCTCGAATCATTCAATATTTGTAAGAATCCTTAAATTATGAAATTTTATCAAATATTCAAAAATATGCATTATAAAATTTAACCTATAATATCGTAAATTGATGATTCGGATAGATAATTGATCTCCTGGGTCGTATGTGGGGTCAAACAAAATATAGGAATCCGGTCTCTACTTATTACCAAACAGAAAGTAGGTATAGGAAGTCTTACCTGCTTACCTCCAATTTTTAGTATTAACAAATTTTAAATTAAATTAAAAATAATAGAAATAGAGAGGAGTTTAAATTTCGAGGAGAAGTATTTCTCTGCTTTAACTACTATATTATAAATACGGGAGAGGAAAAAAATAATATTTAAACGAAAAAATGTTCATTCATTTATTTATCCATTCATCTGATTTTTCATGAGATTTCTCCAGCGATTATCAAAAAAAAAAAAAAAAAAGTTTATAACTCTCAGCTGGGGGCCATTTGTTTTTTGTGTCTTTTCAAATTACCTATGTATTTCAAAACAAAATATTTTTTTAAATGAAATTATTTATTATATTTATTCCTGCTTATCTTTTTCCATCTACAGGTGTTCGGTTCAGTTAATTTCTTTTAAAAGCTCTTTGACTTTCATAATTATAGCGTTAAAAAACTTAATTTTTTTTTTTATTATTATTAATATATTAATGTTTAATTTAATTTTTTGCTCGGCTCTCTTCTTTTTAATCGATAACTTCTATTTAATATTTTTTCATACAAAATGAATAAAATAAAATTTATTACGATTTTCTAGATTCGAAATTTTTTTCAGAAGACTACCGTTCATGTGATTGACCTTCATAAATCGTTAACTTAGAGGAATTCTCATTTTTTTTAAACTATAGGTATTGGTTAGATTATTTGTATTTTTTTCCGAAACTAATTCTTAAAAAGGTGTAGTCAATTAAATTGTGTTTATATCAGGAAAGTTCGTCAATGAAAAATGCTGGGTATCTATAAATCTAAGACTTTTATAAAAAAAGGTTGTCCAAGTAAACGTTCAAGTCAATAAAATTTCCTAGAGAATTAGGCAGGAAGTAAGTTTCTAGGACGAGTGGTTTTCATTTTATGAATGAAAAATTGCGATTTTTTGCAAAAAAATGCAGTTTTTCAAAGCTTCAACCTCATTGCGGCACGGATTACTATTTATCCCATTAAAATGAAACTTCGTTTGAATTGTATCAAATTTAATCTAGTTTAAAAATGTATAGAATGGTGGCTTGACCCCGAGCAGTTGGTCGGAGAAAAAAGCCTAAATAATGAAATTTGAAGGAAATTTTATGATCTTTCATTTTGAATAGGAAGGTTATTTACGAAAAGTTGATAGTTTTCGAGTTATAGGCGAAAGACCGCCACAAAATGGAAATTTTCACTTTTCTTGCATTTTCTACAATGTTGCGTCACGAAATTTTGGTGGGAGACCTCAGATTTGGATTCAACGCCCCAAAAAACAGTAATATTCAAAAAATCAGAACTATTCCAATACATTCCCCATAGGGGCCCATTTGAGCACAATTTGACTTGATTAGTAGTCAATTTTAAAATTTATAGAAGGAAAAAGTGAAAATATTTTGAGACTCCAAATAATTTGCAGCACATTTTAGTGATATGACAATCAAATGTCAGCAAACAGTTTGAGCTAGAAATTAAAACTTGGCTTGAAAGTACCGTTTATTGATAAAATTGTGTATGCCAAATATGAGCTCATTTCGATAACTATCCATATAAAAATTCGATTTTTTCTGAATTTCTACTAAAAGTTCTGAAAAGCTAAAAAATTCCTAATCTAATATGTTAGAAAACCAACCTAAATTCTCTTTTGAAATTTCAAATAGCATAGTTTTAAAGAATGCAAATATTTTTAAAAATTTTAAAAACTCGCTTATTTCTAATTATAAGTGGTTTTACTATCTTTATGTAATAATAATTATTTTCTCTTTTTTTTTGTTTCAGGTAAGTAAGTCTGAGACTTCTGTTGCTTGATCACCAATGTATGTATAATTTAATTAATTTTAATTTTTTTAATATATATATTTAAGTACTTTTCTAAAAGGAATTAATATTTTGAAGAGAAGTTTTAGATCTAGTCTTTCTCGGTTAATTGCAAAGTACTTCAAAACGACTCCATTATTAGATGTCTAAAAGTAATGCATTCAGATAAGATAATATCATTAAAAATATCCAATCTAGGTAGATTTAGCAGAAACTTCTCTAATGATAAACAACTTAACTTTGACCCATACACAGCCCATAAAATTCCCTCTTCTTCTTCTTTTCATGATGGAGGGGCCAACGCAGGCCTTTAGATCATTTTCATTAAAAAAAAACTACAGAAGGATTATCGATCATACCGTATAATGATAAATGATAGTATATTTTATTTTATTTATAATATCTATTGCCCATGAACTGAATAAATAAATACTCATTTGAAATCTAATTAATAATTACATATCCAGGTAGAAATTACAAAGAGCGTCAATTTAATTTAAAACATATTAGGAAAAATGTTCTAACTTTTCAATTTTCTAGTCTAAATTTTTCATTCATATTATTCTAGGGAGCCATAAGAGTTCTTTTTTTTTTTATTAAAAAATTATAATCTTACTAAATTATTTACTTGATTACAGTACAAATAAAAAATGAACATTTGCGAGCAACATTGAAAACAGAAATGATTATAGCAGCAATTTTTAAGCGATTTTAGATTTAGAAATAATTTTTTATGCATCAGGTCGATTGTATAATATTGGAACAAATTTTCCCATAAAAATACAAATTCTACTTATCCATAATTAAATAATTCAACGTCACCATTGCATTTGGAAAGTATTTCAAATATAATAAATTAATTAATTAAATTGTGAATCCGCCATACATACATTTTCCGAAATCCTTCTAACTGGTTTCCGATTAAAAAGATATAGTTTATAAAATATATATATAGTATTTCGATCCTAGTAAGTAAATGCTAAAGTATAGATAGTTTTATTAATTTTCTTGAGAAATTATGAGCCACGTGGTTGAATTTAAATTTAATTACAAATTTATGAATAAATTAATCGATAAGTTTATTTTTTATTATGAATAAAAACAAGTATTTTTGAATTTTTGAAAAAAGATGGTGGTTTTCAAAATTCCAAAGTCACTAAAGGCCCTGTTTCCGCCTAAATTTTAATTTTATATTATGTAGAATTTAAAGACCCAATCAGACTTATTCGATATGTTTAATTTTATGTGAGAAGGAATCGCCTCCTCAGGAATAGAATCCAATAAAATATAATTACTAAACAAAAAAGTCATATAAAAGTTTAATAAATCATCCCATAAAGCTTATATTTTCGTCGCCGTTTGGCGCTAAACTAGTGACACACGCGGTCCCTATGAAAGTTTAAATAAATATTTTTGGACTGGTTCTATTTGATAAAATCAAGCATGAAATACCAGCTTTTTTCTCCTTATTAGAATTACCTACACATTGTTTCACCTTCAAATTATTATATGGTAATGGAGGATTAGTTCTCTGCAGAAGTTGGCCAATTGAAATAAATACTTTGTTCAATGGCTGTGAATCATACGTATAAGTATAATGGAAATATAAATTAATTTAAGCACCAATAGATAAGCGCCTATCTCTTTTACAATGCTATTATATATGAATATCTCGTTGACTTTAATTGAACTCGTTCACCTCTATTGGGGCTTTCGCTTTGTTCTTTGCTCCTTCAATATTAAATTTTTGCCAACAGGACAAATGATAGCTAACAAGTAGTTTTTTTATTTTTTATTATTATTTAAATAAATTAAATCATCGTATTTGTACTTAGCCATGACTAATTTTTTTCACTTTTATGGGAAATTGAAAATGGATTTTTAGAAAGAATTTATACTTAGAAAAGTTAAATTGAAAGTTTTTGCCGAGAGTAGCAGAATTTTTATATATTGAAGGAGACAATAAAAGAGTGTGTCTTCTGCTGGAATTATAAATTTTATTTATTTATTTATAACGAGACTATAGTTTCGAGGGCTTTGCCCTCTTCATCAGTCTATTACATTGTATTCACAGGAATTAATTTACTACTATAGTCTCGTTATAAATAAATAAAATTTATAATTCCAGCAGAAGACACTCTTTTATTGTCTCCTTCAATCTTAGAAAAGTTGTCTATTTTACTTATTCTAAGACAGAGATCTTCAAACTTTTTCGAACTAGCACTTCTGGCCCAGCACTTATAATCTTCAAACCTTCAAAACCCGAGTGCACAAACACCTAAGTGTCCACCCTCTCACTTGATCAACTTTCCCTTCTCTTCGCTAATACAAGGATCTTTAGGGGCCGTATCTTACTGGTGAGCCTTCTTGCATTAAAAAAAAGAACATCTAACATTTAAGAGTTTTTTTTTTACTTTTTATTGACCCCTTTATTTTTATTTATTTATTTTATTTTATTTATTTTATTTATTTCATTTATTTTATTTATTTTATTTATTTTATTTATTTTATTTATTTTATTTATTTTATTTTATTTATTTTTTTTATTTTATTTATTTTATTTATTTGCAACGAAATTTTCTCTGGAGAGAGACGGACTGGTAGAACTTTTAATTGAAAGTAATGGAAGGCAGCCCTCTTGAAACCCTGAAGAAGGAGGGAAGAATCCTCCGAAACGTCGGTTTGAAAGGAAAAGAGGAAGGATTCCAATAAATTACACCTTACCATATTTGATATGTATTACATTTTTTTTCTTTCCTCACTACCCCTGGGCTGCCTTCCATTACTTTCAATTATTTTTTTTTTTTTTTTTTTTTTTTTAATTGTTTGGCCACCGATACTATAGTCCATTTAGCCAGTGGGTATGTAGTTTGATTCTTCTCTCATGGGTTAGCAGAGTTAGTAAAGGATCCGGGTTTTTTCTGTTCAAATTTTTATTCTGCCGCAACCCTTAATTCTTTTAGTTTAATTGCTCCTTCTGAATTGCATTCAGGGTGGCAAGAGAATGTTTGAAGGCTCCTCTCCACAGATGAGAGTCATATTCGAGAGATGGGTGAATTTGAGTCTTAAACATAATAAGAAATAGCGTCTGGATCTAAAGAAAAAGCCAAACTTGCACTTAGCAGCTTTACCATCAGACGTGATTTGGTCATTTCAAGAGAGGTCAGACCCCAGAATGACAAGTAATATTGATAAATATTATCACTAAATTCCATTTAATTAGAATCAAATGAGATCTCTGGAAGGTTCTTCCCGATACGCCTAGACATTAGGCAACACTGCATTAGATGAGATCGCCAATTTTTAAGTCTGCATAAATTTATATTAATTGAAAAAGCAATCTCTATAGGTTTTTTTGCAATGAAGAGATATTATGTGGATAGCTATTATCTGCATAAAAATGAATTTGTTTTATAATGATACTCATACAAGAAGAAGTTGCACCAAAAAGGTACAACCTCTGTAGTCCGCGGTGGATCCTTGTATCGTGAAAATAAGAAGATATTTAGGTATTGGGTCTGAGTTGAAGGTATTCGTGGATGGGTGTCTTGAAAGATTGAAGGTTAAATGTTGCTGGGAAGACGGTCGGAGGAAAAGAATAAGAATGAAGGGCAAATTTATAAGGCCGTTGATATTGTTAAGGATGTCCGACCTCTGAGGAGTTCCAGCATTAGTATAGAAGGAAGAGGATGATAACGGCTGAAACTATTTTGATTAAAAAAATTGGGCGAAACTGCTATACAAAATCGTCCTAATAAGTGAACATCGAAAAATTATATTTTTCGAAATATTAACTGTTTTGTAAAATGTCTGATAGTACGTTAATTAGTACATGTGTTACCAAATTTTTGTGGACGCACTAGCTCAAAAACTAGTGTGAATATAAAACGAAATTTCACATGTAGTTTTGCTACATTGAGATTAAGAGCTGATTAGATTTTGGTTGAAATCGAACCCAAAATTAGGGGGGGGGGGTAAAAATAAAGAAAAAAAATTCTTGTTCCCAAAATTTGGGACAGGGTTCAAAAAATGGAACTATCAATATACATGGTAAGTTCTAGATCCTTTAATCGATTTGTACGAAATTTCGCATATACCACTCCCATTTTAGGCGGTTTGTTTTTGCATTTTTAGTTTTCTGGGGGCCCACTGATTATGGATACAAAATTTGGTCTCTATCTCCGTTAATAATGGTCTGAGAGCCTTAAAACAATCGAATTTATAAGATTTTTTTTTAATTTCTTAAAAAATGTTTGTCTTTAAAATCTTTGAACGTCTCTATCTCCGTACATAATGGTCTGAGAGTCTTAAAACAATCGAATTTACTTTTATATACAGGAAAACTTAGTCTTTTGAGTTTTGACTATATTGTTTCAAAATAACTCAAAAAGGGTTAAAAGTATTTAGATAAAAAAAAAAATAATAATCAGCGAAAATAAAGCGTAAGAGAAAGTATTGTGATTTAGAACAACATGTTGCCAACATCCCGGTTTGTACTAAAAGAAATTTATTTTTAATAATTCCTTAAGCAGCCCATACACGATCATTCTGACTGTCAGTCTTGTCTAGGATTGGCATTATGATTTTTTGATAAATTCACTTCTTCAAGAGTTATTCGAAGTTAGAGTTGAACTTATAGTAACTCTTAAGACTTTTGAAGAAGTTAATTTATCAAAAAATCATATGAGACCTTTCGTATAGAGCGTTCAATTTCCTACAAGAATAAGTATTTCTCGTTGCTGCATGTTCACTTGTTCAAAAGAAAAAAAAAATTATCTCAGTAAAAATTTCAGTGTGTCGATGATTAAGTGAAGATAATGTTGTCACGTGCGGTTTCGACCTTGGTCCTAGCTTACTTTTGTTGTTATTGTTATTGTTCGTGATTTTCATTCCCGGATTGAACTATTTATTTAGCCATACTTTCGAAAGTCTCCATAGTAGTCGATTTTTTTTTTTATTTGGTTCCGAGACATTTAGCAATAGGTGAGCCGTGGCTGGCAGCAGGGAAGGGAATGCTGCCCCCGAGTTATTATTAATAAGCCATAAATTATATTGTCTGTGCAATTGAATAACTATATTAAAAGGCAACTACCGAACTGCCAAAGCAATAAATGCATTTTAAATTGTGATTCTAAAGTTAGAAAAAGACATCAGCCATTTTGAAATTACAACTTTTAGCATATTATTCTAAATTATAATTATGGAAAACACATTAGAAATTGTTAAATAAGTATCTGATTTCATCAATAATATACGTTTTTTACGTTCGCGCATCATCTTAGCAAAAATATAATTTTTTTATGCGATTTTTCTTCTTATTACAATATTTGTTTATTTAGATAATTTTACCGACTAGTAGTCCACTTTTAAAAAAATGAAAAATGTCAAACATGTGTATAATTAGTGTTACATCAATATGAATAAAAAAGATTTTACAAAAAATTACAAAATAAATCATCAAAATCATATTTAACAATGCAAAAAAAATACAATAATCTATACACGAACAATAAATATAATTAACAATTCAAGAACAATATCATGAAAATCATACAGAAAACAATAATGAAAGAAAAGCAAAAGATAAAAGAGAAACATACATAAATAGGTACATAATTCAGTATTACATTGTACAATGTTTACGGTGCTGGTGGTGATGTTCACATAAATTCATTCAAAAACAAAAACAAAATCTTGCAAAATTAAGTAAAGACAAAATTCAACAAAGATATTATCTCAATAGTTTAATAATAATAAACCAAAATAAAGCAATGCAAATCACTCCCATCAGACTGTCATAAATTTCCGGAAAAAATGATCTTTGATTTTATTTTTAGAGGTGTTAAATATGTCTATTTCCCTATTGCTATTACCTGTTTTCAAGATGCGATTTGTGCACGAGTACTTAAGATATGAGAATCTCTGACAAGGAGTAAAAAACAGCAGTGGGCAACAATAGGCAACTTTTCCGCACTAAAGTGTTTTCGAAAAAAAATTTCAGTTTTTTCGAACCACCCTATTATGGAACTCTAAAGAGAATCGGAACCACATACTACAACATGCTTTAAAAAGAACTACTTTTGGTATTAATTCTCATTTTAAATTTCGAGAACTTGAATTTAGTTTTTTTTTTCAAAATTCTAAAAAACTCCCTATGAACTTTCTAGGGTATTTATCGTTAAAAACTTCAAGATAATTAAATAAACTAATAAACTAATAAAATTAAACTCTGAACAATTTCTCAAATTATATACCTTTTCATTTTTTATGGGATGACCAATCTGGACTATCTCAAATTCTTCCAACCTTATTTTATTATTATTATTAGGGCTTTTTAACTTTGAGCTTCTATTCTTTCGCACTTTTTTAAAACTTGGTAGGTATACAAGCATTTTGTAAATGATAATTATTGGTAAGAGAATTTGCCATAGAGTTGATAGTTTAGGCGTTATTTGATCTTTTCCATTATGAAATTAAATTGAAATTTCATATATATGAAATATTTTCTTTTATCTTTTATATCAAATAGTTTTTATTAGAATATATGCATTTTAAAGGTAGTTTGATGTCAAATTTGAAAAATCGCTATTACTACTTTGAAATAATTTTTAAAAATATTAAATTAATAATTTTATAAAGCAATCGATAATTAATAATTATATTCATTTTTTAACGAAATTGATTGATTAGTTTTTAAGAAAATAGTAAAAAGCTAGAAAACCGTAACAAATGACTCGATGATGCCAGGTGGCTTGCGAGCCAGTCTTGATAAAATAGATCATAAGAATTATAAATGAGAAAGAAATCGATCTTATTTGATTGATTTCATCTATCTGAAGGTTCACAGTATGTCTATTATGTATAAGAAAATAGCATTTTTATTAAGAATTTTGTAGTTTAAAAGAAATTGTATGAAAAGATTTAATTTCATCTATCCGGGAGCAAATCAACTAGAAATGGCCAAAAGTTTTATTTTATTTCTCATTAGATATTAATTCAAATCTATTGAAATTTCATTTCTGTTGGTTATTTTCATTTATCTTTTATATCAAATAATTGTTATTAGGAAATTTACATTTAAAGGGTAATTTATTTGAAGTCCAATTTGAAATAACGCTAATAACTCCGTTGAATTTTTTTTTTAAAATATGAAATTAATATATATTATAAAACAAATAATAATTATTAATAATTTAATTCAATTTTGAATGAAATCGATTCAGTACTTGCTGAGAAAATCGTCAAAACCCCGAAAACCGTCTATGAAAAGTCGTTTTAGAAACATTTTAAAATTCACTTTCATGTCATAAGTCAATGTTTAGTTTCATATGACTTTTTTAAATTTTTACAAAGGCATCTCGTGCTTTCAAAAAACATCGTTTTTTGACGGTTCAGGTGGTTTTTGATGATTTTCTCAAAAAGTACTTAATAAATTTAGTTCAAAATTGAATTAAATTATTAATAATTAATTGTTTTATAATATCTATTAATTTCATATTTAAAAAAAATTCAACGTAGTTATTAGAGTTTATTCAAATTGGACTTCAAATAAATTGCCCTTTAAAATACAAATTTTCTAATAATAATTATTTGATATAAAAAACAAATGAAAATAACCAATAGATATGATATTTCAATAGATTTAAATAAATATCTAATGAGAAAAAAAAAAAAAAAATTTTGGTCATTTCTAGTTGATTTGGTCCCGGAGAGAAGAAATTGAATCATTTCATATAATATACTTTAAATTACAAAATTCTTAATTGCAATGCTATTTTCTTATATTAGAATGATAACGTGTTCCATAACATAGATTAAATCGAGACAATAAGATCGTTTTCTTTCTCATTTATAAATCTTTTGTTCTGTCTTATGGTGAGGTTCGGACACAAGCCTCTAGGCATAGGGATCACGTCATTTCATCACTTAATCAATATAACCCTAGTGAAATATCTTTTAATATATTTAAATGTGAGAATATTTAATATAATAAATAAATAAAATAATTTAAATATTCGATATATGTATTATATTTTATAAACATCGGTAGGTTTGGCAACCAGCGGCCCAAGACCCAGGGGACATAGGAAAGCTATTTTCATATAATTAGTATTTATTTGAAATTATTGATTATTTTATTATGTTATTATAAAAGCACAAGGTGTTGCGAATTCGCTATAAATTGAAATTCATTAAATAATGTCGCTTTATTTCTTAGGTATCGAGAGAAGATTCTCCCAAGACAGTCGAGTCGATTAGAGAAATCTCATATTTTGAATTTTAAAGATTATTTTTCGGATTATTATAAATTCACTAAAAATTACTGGTATCGCCTACAGTTTTGAAATAAATTAATCTTTTCAGATATTCAAACTAATATGCCTATTTAAATATACGACTACAGCACTGGGTCTGGCGACAAGGGCTCGCTCCAGGGGCTCAGGACTCCGAAAACAATTATTATATTAGTAGTATCGAATAAATAATTCTATTATTAAATAACATAATGCCTTAGGAGAAAGTCATTCAAAAATAAAACTAAGGATTTTTAAGCATTAATTTATATGATACTATAGAGTTTTTTTATTATAAGATGAGAATTCAATGGTAAAAGGGGCATCGAAAAAGTTATTATACCAAACTTTTTGCCTTTAATATTTTTCTATCCAGACTAAGTGTACAAAATTTGTGTGGGATAGTTCCAAGTGTCTAGAATTTTTATTTTTGAACCTCACCCCCATTCTGGTTTATTTATTTTTGCATTAATAAGTTCCAAGACTGACAAACTAACTATACAAAATTTTGTTGAGTATGTTTTAGTAAACAATCAAATTCTCCTTGTAGAAAGCGAATATTGGATAAAATAAGAAAAATTCAAGTTATACAAACAAATTTTATTACCAGTTTTATTATTTATTATTTCATTGTTCGCATCCATAATAAAATATTTAAAAGAATCTTAGTGAGAGTTGGAACAGAATTTAAATCAAACGCAAAGTTTTTTAATTGAATGGGCCAAACGTTTCGTCTTCCTCAGTGGCTGAAATAGTGAAAACAAGACAATTTGATTAATTATTTCATGTTTTTTACAGTAGTACAATAGTAGAGGTTATGTTAGTTTTTACCTCATTTTATAAACTTATTTGTCATGAGTTCTTACTACAAGAAATAAACTGCAACTGATAGTTGCTAAACTTTATCCAAAGTCATTTGAAATATTAATTTGTTTATTCCTTTACTATTAAACAAATATCACTTGCTATTTTCAGTCCATGTTGACTTAAATTCAAAAATAGTGATCGATTCTCATCTAATACTCGAGGAATAACCATTCTACTTTGGATTTTAAATGTTTTGGTTATTAACTTTTAAGGAGTTAGGTGTTAGGTTTTGGTTATTATTAGTAACCATTTCTGAAGACATTGAGGAATCGACTTAAAATCAAAAATAGCCATCGATTCTCATCTTATACTCGAGGAATAGCAATTTTACATTGTCTTTTTGACGTTTTGATTATTATTGGTAAACATTGCTGAAGACATGGAGAAATCGGCTTAATCAATTCTTCTAATACTAGAGAAATAACCTTTTTGCATTCCATTTTTTTATGTTTTGACTATTGATGTCAACCTCTACTGAAAACGTGGAAGAATCGACTTAATATCAAAAAGACTAAATTATTTTTTGGTAAACAACTCAAGCTTGATGTATGTTATCGTTTTTTTCATCCACCCATCCATCCGCACTCACTTCCTGAAAAAATCGCACTTTTTGGCCTCTGGGCGAGACCCCATGTAATTTTTGGCAAAACCGTCACGTTCTAAAATTCATCCAAATTGAATACTACAATTTGCTACTTTAACTGAGCCCATGGGTTCCGTAGTCTTTACCTGAGGACCCTTTGAAATCGCGCTTGCCGCGAGACCGATTACAATACTTTCCCCTTCGCTTCGCATTGGATAAAGTAAAAATATTCCAAAGAGGATGTCTTCAGTGAATCATTCAATTTGTTATCAAGACAATATAAAACATTAAAAAAACAATTGTAATTGTTCTTCGTTATAATAATTATATAAAAATCAAAAATTGAATAAAACTCTGTCATCCACCATATTTATAATAAATCATAGATTGATGTTCTTTTTACCCTCTCTCTCTTTCTTTTTATTATCAGTAAGCGATCTTCAGATATGTAGAGTGCGCATTAATGAATAATTAAATCAAGAGAATTTCTTTCTCCCTCTCAGCCACCTGTTAATTCATGAGCACCGAAACGCATTCAAGTCTCTCATTCGGCTATCTGTAATGAATCAACTGTTTCGAAAATGAATCCCTTCTCGTTGGTGGGTTGGTTGGTCAATCAGCACACGCTTTAGTTGTTGCTGCTGCTGTCCATAACCTTGCGTTGGTCAGGTGCCCCTCCCTGGTCCTGAACCCGGGAACCCAAGGCATGTCGCCGGAGACAAACTAGATCGACCTCGCGTTCGTTTTCCAGACCGGCTTTTCCACCCATTGGCTTCTTCGTCTTCTTCTTTGGCTGCTGTCTTCGTCCCTTGCGGCGGCGAGACAAGCAATCGCAGCACCAAATTTGGTGACATTCTCATCTGTCTGGCGTGGAAAATGCATCTCGAAATTACCCAAATTCTTCGTGTTCATTAAAACAACTCAAATGGTACTTCTGAAAAAGAATTGGTGATATTTATTATTACAGCTTGTCTCGTCTACTTGAAGGTGTAAAAGAGAGGAAGATAAAGTTTTTGTGATTTTAATTAAAATGTAAAATGTGTTATCTGATAATCAAAAAAATAGTCGAACAAATAGGTTAGTTTTCGCATGTTTGATTGATTTCAATAAGCTCTAATAAATTTTCATAAAAAGAAATCAATCGGTTGGTACAAATAAACATAGAGCATACCCGAGGGGTGAACCGCGACCTAAAATCGTGTTCACCTACTTCCACTTCCACTTTTATTTCCAAGTAGATGACATTAGATTATCTAATGAATTCCAAAGTAATTCTAAAGACGCTGTACACCTAAATACAATCGCGGTTCACCCCTCGAGCATACCTATACACATACAATCGAACCACTACTAATTCGAAGGTATTCCTGAAAAATCCGAAATACAGAAATACATATTGCAGATTATTCATTTATCATTTTCTGACTAAAAACAATTATGTATAGTTATGTTTGTAAGGTTTAAAAGACTAAAAAAATTATATAAATTAAGCAAATATAACATAATTTGTGTACCTTGCAAATTTGTTTAGAATGTACTAAAAAATGTACCATATGTTTATATACAAAAAGAGAAACGAAATTTTTATTTATTTTTAGATAAAGAAGCCCCAAAATGTCGTTTTGAGCATAATTTTTTGCCAAAGCCTTTTCAAAATAATGTTCACTTATATTAAGAGAGGTAAAAATTTAATATACTTTAAATATTGGAACCAAAGATTTCACCAGAAATTCACCTTTTAGAGGTCTATAGTCTGACATTTTATAATATCTTAAAAACGCTATTTTGCAAAAAACTGAAATTTAAAATTTGAATTGGCTAGGTTTTTGAGAAATCGAAACAAAAATTTGGTTCAGTTTCCTATAATAAAATGAATGCTGTAAATATAAGAGGAGAGGCAACCAAGAAAAATATAATATATAAATATAATATATGAAAATCACAATAGGGTGTTATCTATTTGATGCAATATGAGATATATTCATTTTAATCTTATGCCAGAAGGGTTGTTTTTACCCCCTAAGGAATCCGAAAGTCAAAATTAGCAATCCGGGCTAAATGACTATAATCTGCAAGGTGAACCTCTCTGACAAAACGTGCTAAATATGTAAAATGTAAACATGCTAAATATTTCACCCAAAGATTTATGGTAAATCATCA
Source organism: Forficula auricularia (assembly GCA_024734495.1). NCBI lineage: Eukaryota > Metazoa > Arthropoda > Insecta > Dermaptera > Forficulidae > Forficula > Forficula auricularia. Next base: position 115,273 of record JALMQS010000807.1, read on the forward strand.
TTTGCAAAATTTCGCTGTCTAGTGTTACTTAATTTAAACACATAGCATCGTATATAGCAGAGGTGGCCACAACGTGGCTCGCGAGCCGCATGCGGCTTTTGAACCCTCTTGAATAATACTGATTTTAAAAAGTACAGGGTGGGGCATAAAGCTCTAGCACATTTTGAAAAAAACTAACCACCCAAAATGGGGGGCGGGTCAAAAATGAAAATTCTAGGCCTTTCGACCAAAATCAACCAAATTTTGTATACATATTCTGTGGGCCCCAAAAAGACTAGAAATGCAAAAACTAACCACCAAAAATGGGAGGAGGGCCAAAAATGAAAATTCTAGCCCTTTCGACCAAACTATGTATACACAATTTGGTTAGTTTTTGCATTTCTAGCCTTCTGGGGATCCACAGAATATGTATACAAAATTTGGTTGAGTTTGGTCAAAGAGACTAGAATTTTTTTGATCCCCCTCCCCCCGCCCCCGTTTTTGTTTGATAATATTTAAAATACATTAAAAAAAATTCATTTATTTTATTTTAAAAAATATATTTGGTTTTTTTCTAGTTAAATTTTTTAATTTTTTTATATCTCTTCAAAATGTGGTAGATCTTTATGGCTCACCCTATATACTAATTAAATTAAAAAAAAAAATAATACAAAAATTAAATTAATTTGTAATTTGTAATTTCATAAGTAAGTAGAGCAAAAATATATGTTACTTCATTTATATTTTATAAAATAAAAAAAAGGAGTCTTTTTTTTAATAAACCATTAATTAATCTCCAAACAATGCAACTCGCTTTGAAACAGTTTTATAAATTTGCGGCTCCCAAAGTTAAGGTTAGTGGTCACCCCTGTTATATAGCTTAAAAAAAGTCTAAGCGTGTTTCGAATTTTAAATTTCATCAAAATTCTAAGAGCAATGGAATGACTTTTTCCAAATTGAATTTCTCAAAATTTGAAAACTCAACTACCTAGTAAATGGCAAGGATATATATTTAAATTTAGAATGACTAAATTTACAAATTTTGAACGAAATATTTAGCCCAATACATATGCCAGAGGGAATCACCTCACAGGGTAGCCATTTGGCCTGGATTTCTAATTTTGGCACTCGCTTCACGAAAGAGTAAAAACAACCCTTCTGGCATATTATTTTTAAAAATAATCCATTCCATCTTGGATCTATAGATGACAACTTTTTATGGTTTTTTTAGAAATTAAAATCTATTTCTATCAGCAATTTGAACTCTTATATAGAAAATATATAAATTCAATTTCGTATTATCAACGTTTCTATTAAATATTTAATCTTCCTCAGAACAAAGAATTTTGTTTATTTTAACAGGTATTATTTTGTAGTTCTTGTTGCCAGAGCCGGATCTAGGTCTTTTGTCAAGGGGGGTGGGGGGCAAGCTTGAATTTGCTGCTGCTTCCCCCCCCCCCCTCACCAATGCTATATAAAAAAAAAGTATGGTCTTCTTCTTCTTTTTCAAGTGCCATACTCGAATACGAGAGTCGACGATTACTATGGAGAGTGTCCTCTCCATTGTAATTTTCCTGGGGAAATTTTTTACAGGAGTAGTTTTCCATTGCCTTCCCCTAAAGGAATTAGATTATAGCCGGGCAAACATTTGTTTGCATCGAGTCGGGCTTGAACCCGCGCTAGCTTGATTAGAAGGTACTTTAACTACTTTTTTTTCAAGTGTTTATTAGCCAAAAGAAATTTTTTATTTACATTTTTAAAGGATTATGCCTAACACTCCGGGATATGATATATTATTTTAAATTTAATCTACATTATATTAAATTAATGTATTTGTAGTCATTAATTTTATTTTTATTTTATTTTTTGCAGTCATTTTGGGTGTTCCCTTTCTTAGATTAGGGGATAGGAATATTAGATTATTATTTATTTACGAGCTTTTCGTGCGTGCCTTCGGCACGCCCACGAAGCTCGGCCCTCCAGGCTGGTGCCCTGGCGGGCAGCGTCTCGGTCCAAAAATTTTATTCCTCTTAAAAAACCACACTCCAAATGTATACCGGTAAACTACCGATAATACATCGTCTCTTAAAAGTTTCGCCTCTTTAACTTTTGAGTGGCGAGGGGGGGGGGGGAGGAATAATGATCTATATATTTAATGTTTCTTAATTTAAAATGAATTGGAGTCTTTCATTTCAAAATTCGAGTCTAAATTAGAAATTAGAATTTCAAATTTGCCTGGTTAATGAAAATCGATTGGAGCCATCAGTTTAAAATCCGCGCTGACAATTATATTTCAAATTTGCCTCGTTAATTAATATATATTTAATGTTTCTTAATTTAAAATCTATTGGTGTTTTTTCATTTTCATTCGAGTTCTAATGAATACAATATTATCTCGACACATAGTCCAAATCAAAAATATCTAGTTTTAGTAAGAGAAATCAAGATACAAATATTAATGTTACAATGGTGTAATCGCTAGAGCTAATGACCATAGTTCAAGAGTTCGTCGGTTCGATTCTAGGCAAGAGCGTAATTTTTTTAGAGAAATTTCTCTAAGCGTTGTTACAAATTAATCTAGACAAATATATATAGTATATTTTTACAAGGAAATGGCTTCAGGAAAAAACCTTGTGCACTTTAACCACTCAGCCAACCTGACTCCTAAAGTATGGTCAAAAATAGTAAATGGGTTATAATAAACAAACATATGATTTTATAGCGTCACAAATAAATCAATTAAATTTTAACACCTTTGTATTTTAAAATTACATTACAAAAAATTTTCCGATTCATAAAATGTGTTCTTAAAATTTGCCGCTGGGGGCACGTGCCCCCCCACCCCGGATCCCGTCCTGCTTGTTGTAAATATCCATAGAAACATCATAGAATTAGAATTCATTAAATCCTCTAAAAATAAATATAAGTATTTAATTGCCCATATTTATTGATCTAATGCTAATCCTCTCTTTTCTATTTCTACTGCTGAGTTTAATTTGAAAGTCCAATTTCTCTCGTCGTCAGTTCGATTGCTAAAATCGTCTGTCTCCGTTGCAATTGTCTGTCTGTCTATCTCCTCTTGAATGCTGATTAGGCTCTGGACTTGTTTTCTGATTGGACGTGAATTTCCTCGGACACCTAGATAAAAAGACAAAGCGCCTCTTTCTCCGAAGTGCATTTTGAAAGTAGATTGGAAAGACGAGTGAAAGAATGAAGTCAATTTGGTCCCCCACCACCCCCTCTCTTCTCTTTAAATGTATCTTGAATAAAATGGGTGGGTGCATCTTGAGAGCTTGAGGCTGTACCACTTGCTTGCTTGCTACCTGCGCGGATGGCCTCAGGACCAGGAGGTCAGCTGTCGGCGTCGCCTCGATTCGCTTCGCTGGCGGTAGGACCACTCTTCAACAAAGACAGAGTCCCTCGGATTTACCAAACCAACTTCCCGATTTGATTCCCGAACGATGAATAAGTTATCAGGCTAAAATCGGAATCTTTGAGAATTTTAAACATATACCATATTTAATCAATCAATTTTATTACGAGACTCAGGATGTAACTATTGATTGATTTTTTTTACTTTACCATACAGGGTATGGCCAGCATGGAAAAAGTGATATTTTTGCTTCCTTTTTTCGAAATATCTCAAAAACGGCTGAAACTATTTTGATTAAAAAAATTGAACGAAATCATGGCATTTAGATCTACAGAAAAAGGCCCTTATGAGCGAACATCGAAAAATTATATTTTTCGAGATATTAATTGTTTTGTAAAGTTAGTACGTTACCAAATTTTTGTGGACGCACTATCTCGAAAACTAGTGTGAATATCAAAACGAAATTTCGCATGTAGTTTTGGTGCATTGAGATTAAGAGCTGATTAGATTTTGGTTGAATTTGGATCCAAAATTAAGGGGGGGGGGGGATTAAAATTATAAGATTTTCAAACAAGAAAAATGAACATATAATAACGAAAATATTATAATTTTTTCTTGGACCAAAATTGAGGGGGAAGGTCCAAAAATTAAAATCTAGGCCCTTGGACCAAACTAAACCAAATATTGTATACATAATCAGTGAGTCCCCATAAGACTAAAAGTTCATAAACTAACCCCCCAAAATGGTGAGGTTAAAAAATGATTATAAATGATTTTATTAAATATTAAATATAAGAGAGAGGCCAAGCGTATGGTAAAGTCAAGTGGATAGCCACATTAGTTTATTTTTAATGCCTCCAAATGAAAGAAGTGCAGAAAAATGCAACTACTATGGATCTCGAATGACCCTTGCATTACCGAAGAGAAGGAGAAATTGATCAAGCGAAAGGGGTAGGTGTTTGTGTACCCGGGTTTTGAAGGTTTGAAAATTATAAGTGTCGAGAAAGACAGAGTTCGAGAGTGAATTCTAGTCCTTTGAAATCATAGGGACAAGCGTAGGGATTTGCAATCCTGTGATGTTTTCAATCCCGCGGGATTATTGCGGGATTGGTGCTAATCCCGCGGGATCCTGCGTAGGGGTGTTTTACATTTTAAGAAATTCAATAAATAAAACTTTGATTTTGACAATAATCAAACCAAGTTTAATAAAAAGTACAAAAATAAACAATTGCTAGTACTCTAGTTAACAAAATTATTTTAGAGTTTGGCTTCTTATTAGTTTACTGCTCAACCCATCACATGATGTGTATAATGACTATGACTTAGTTAGCTTTTTAAATGCAAGTAACTTTGGGGGAATTAACTTATTTGTTTTCTTATATATCTACCCTAGTAGTACAATGTTTCAAACTATAAAGTAACTATATAGAGCAGAGGTTCCCAACCCTGTGCCCGCGGGCGCCATGGCGCCCGCGGAACGATTCGTATGTGCCCGCCAAAAAAATTAACAGGCTAAAAGCGAGGTGCGTAATTTATTGTATTCATAAGCGATGATCTATTAATAAACTATTATTATTGAGGAGATAGTTATAGTTCTTGTTATAATATATTTATGCATATAATGCAGAACAGACTTGCGCTATAACATTGAAATTATATTGTAGTTCAATTATTATTTTTTTTATTATTTATTTTAGCCCTAAAATGAGTGGACCAAGTAAAAGACAACGAACCTATAATTTTAACACTGACTGGGAGGAATCATATTGTTTCGTTAATTTGAAAAATAAATGCGTTTGTTTGTTGTGTGGTAGTAGCATTGCAGTGCCGAAAAAACATAACGTTGAACGACACTTTCAGACAAATCATGGCACTTTTAATGTGAATTATCCTTTTAAATCTGAAGTAAGAAAGAAAAAAATTTGTAATCTAAAATCAAGTCTAACAGCACAACAGACTGTTTTCACTAGACATGTGGAAAATTCTAAAAAGGCCACTATTGCTTCTTTCAAAATATCTCACATGCTCGCAAAAAAGAAGAAACCTTTCATTGATGGTGAGTTGTTTAAGGAACTATTTTTGACTGGTGCCGATTGTTTGTTTGATGGATTTTCTAACAAACGTGAGATTGTCTCAGCAATACAAGACTTACAGTTGTCAAATAACAGTCACAAGAAGAATACATGCAATTTCAACAGACATACAAACTCAGTTAAAAATTGACTTGGAAATATGTGACTGTTTCTCGCTACAATTTGACGAGTCAACAGATATATTAGACACCGCATAGTTAGCAGTTATGGTGAGAATGGTGTTTAGTAACTTCACAGTAAAAGAGGATATGTTACAAATATTACCTATGAAAGGACAGACAAGGGGTGAGGATATTTATAATACATTCAAAACATACGCCAAGTCAATAAATATGCCTTTGCACAAGCTGTCTGCAATAACCACTGATGGGGCGCCAGCAATGATGGGTAAAAACAAAGGATTTATTGCCCTCTGCATGAAGGATGATTCATTTTCAAACTTCATGTCCTACCATTGTATTATCCACCAGGAAGCTCTGTGTTGTAAAATTTTGCCATTTGAACACGTCATGAAAATAGTTACAAAAATAATCAATTCTATTCGAGCAGCTCCTTTGCAACACCGACTTTTCAAGGCCCTGTTAGAAGATACTGAAGATAAAGAACATGATCTTATTCTGCATACTGAAGTACGTTGGCTCAGTAAAGAACCTTTGTTCTTACAAGATTTGTGAGTTTAATTGAAGAAATAAAAACATTTATAAACGATAGAAAGGAAAATTATTATGAACTAGCTGACTCTGGCTGGCTGATTGATTTGGGATTTCTCACAGACATCATGGAAAAATTGAATTCTTTAAATTTGGAGTTGCAGGGTAAAGACAAAAGCATAGCTGAAATGATAAGCTCTGTAAAGTCATTTAAAGCTAAATTGGATTTGTTGATATCACATCTGCAGATCAATTCTCTCGTGCATTTCACACATATGAAGAAAATGCTAGGTGACAATGAATTAAATGGGACATTATTTATTAAGCATCTTCAAGAGTTAAAAAAACAGTTTGAAGAGAGATTTTTGCAGTTTAAACATATTGAGCCAATAGTTTCCTTTTGTATCACTCCTTTTACTTGCCAAATAAATGTTATGGAAATAGCCGCATGTATTGCAGATTTTGTTCAAGGTAAGACAGAAGAACTAGAGTTAGAAATTTTGGACCTTAAGAATGATATTTTGCTAAAATCCTTAATGTCAGAGGACTTTTGGAATACAGTGGATAGAGAAAAGTTCCCATTGTTGAAAAAAGCGGCATATAAAATTGAATCATTTTTCGGTTCGATATATTTATGCGAATCATTGTTTTCTAACATGAACTTAATAAAATCAAGATATAGATCTCGACTCACCGATGAGCATCTTTATGATTGTCTGCTAACAGGATTATCGTCATACGCTCCTAATTATGAAGCTCTGGCCAATGAAATGCAATGCCAAACAAAGATCACATTGACTTTATTATATTTTTTAATTAAATGTTTTCTTTGTGTTTGTGCGTTTTGTTTACTTTCTTTACGTTTTGTAAATACATTTCTCTGTGTGTATGCAATTTGAAAAAAATGCCAAATAATTTTATTATTTTGAAACATTTTTGTTTATTATTTATTAATACATTGTGACTATAAGAAAATAAGAAAATAAATTATGGAAAAATGACAAGTTATGGAAGGAGTTTGTCGATTTAAAATAGGTGGTGCCCGCCACCCTACCGATATTTTAGAATGTGCTCTAGAGTAAAAAAAGGTTGGGAACCCCTGATATAGAGTATAGATTCTCGAAATCTATATAGGGACAATTAAAATTATTGGATAAAAATACTTGGTAGGTTTCACATTAAGATATAAAAAAATTAAACGTACCAACACCAAATTCCTTAAAAACTATAGAAGATGCTAGTCAAGCAAAATTAATGGTGTTTTACAGAAGAATTCTGAACAAGTTGGAACGATGTAATAGTCATTTATGGTTTCTCTCTACCTGCCATAAGCAACAACTCACCCCCAATTTTATAAACATCAAATGCATTAAAATTATTGGATAAAAATACTTGGTAGGTTTCACATTAAGATATAAAAAAAATTAAACGAATTTATTTTTAGAGAATCTTTAATCTCGATATATATATTTCGGGTGACTAACCCATCTTCAGGAGATACAGAAAGTAACTGCGGGGGCAATTGTTTGTTGTTAGGGACAATTAGTTACTATATTGTTTGGGACAATTAGTTACTATATTGTTTGAAACATTGTGCTACTAGGGTAATATTCTCTATCTAGTCTATAACTTGTCTAAAAGAGATAATTACAATAAATTTTAAAAGTTACTAAAGTAAATCACATTAATTTGTATGTAAGTAGGATTTGGATAACTAAACAGTCTTTTCAACTCCATATTTATTTTAACATCAAATTTGAAAATAATTATAAAAGTATTTTAAATAATTAAGTCACTCCTCTTTTTTGGAAAAATGATCATAAAAAAATAACATCAATTGTGACTCTCTTCTACACAATATTTCGAAGGCCAATTAAAAGGCTACAAGCTGTCAATTAATTCTTTGATTTGACTGGATTTTGGGCCATTTGTCGATGAGTTTACGACTTTGCGGATCCGCAAACTGGTGCGGGATCCCACGGGATTGCAATCCTTAGACAAACATGTTGGCAAATGAAGTGGTTCGGCACTTTTCCAATTTATCGCAAAAAGATGTTCAGAACTGGCAAATGAAAATTACTGGTTGGGTATTACTTTGAAAATCATCCCCTCCACATTAATATTCCTGGGCAAAAAAGTATATTTCAAAGTTTGCACTGATGCATAAAGTTTCAGCTTTCAAGCTCACATTTCACACTTTAGTGTTATGGCAATTTTTAGGATTCCATAAAATTACAACAGATCTCATTAAATAACGATAATATATATCTATCTGTCTAAACTAAAGAATACACTAAGCTAGAAATTCACTTGTTATCTATATACGTTTTTCGAAATCAAAAATGGTGGTAAATTTTTAATCGAATTATTATTTTGGAGTGAAAGGAATTTTAGGTGGAGTCAAAAATAAAAAAAAAATAAAATTATTATCATAAAGATCTCTTCATCCTAATCATGTCATTTATCATTCATTTTTTTTATGATATTGATGTGAGAAGGAGATACACCAGAAGGTGCATCCCCTAAAGGCCTATATGGGCTGGCCCCTCCATCGGGAAAAGAACAGAGTAGAAGGAAAGAAGCCGGGATCACGAGCCAAATCTCAGAAACTTAGATACAATCCAATACCCAATTTACTAAGTTTTTTAGGGGCTTCGAGCAGTGGTAAATTCTCCGCGCGATAAATTATATTAAATTTATCTCCCACTTAATTTTTATTACCAGACCCTATACTTACAGAAAAAATGTCTGGGTATAGCCGGGAATCGAATCCGAGACCTCCGGGTGGCCAGCCAGCATGGTGACCATTACACCAGATTGTCTGTAAATAAGTTTATTGCCCGCTAGGATGCCGAATCTCTTCAAGTAGAATTAGACTAAATAAAGATTCATTAGTAGAAATATATACGTTATGACTAATTTGGGAAATTGCCTCTTTTGGAATTAAACAAATCGTTTGCCGATTTCTGTAATTAATAAATGTCAACTTGTCTTTGACAACAATGTTAAGTTTATAGGACAATCGTGATGTAGGCCATATTAGATTTTAAAGAGACAGGTTACTAAAATGGCTTAAAAATTATATATTGATCTGCCAATTTTTTTTTTTGCCTTCTCCTAAAAAACCTTCCAGATCACTGCCTTATAAAAAACAAATACTTCAAAATATCTCTCTATCTAATTATTATATACTCATTAGATTTGTTTTCCGGAATAACTACATCATTATCATGTTATTAAAAATGACATTCTTTTTTGAATGTTAAGGAACCTTTAAAATTTCGATAGAATAAAATTTAATGAACCGATCGATCATCGGTCACCCCATTAACTCAATCAGAATACGAAAAAGAAATCAACACTGCCTCTTCTCTATTTTTAATGGATTATCACCGGCCGCTTGTGTTGATTTTCATAAATATCGATTGCCGTTAATAACAGTGATGGAATTATTTTAGCATATAATTATATTTCCACCAAATTACTATGTAGATGCACAACTGTATTTTAAAATCAACATTGCATATAATTATTATTATTATTTTTTGTTCTATTTTTTATTTTTATTCAAAAAATCAAAAATTTAACAAGAGATTAAAAAAAAATATAATGATTTTTCACTCCTTTTGTATTTATCTTTTTTTCTTATATGTTGCATATGGAAGAGAGATTTGTCTTAAGGGTTTGTCTAACTGCCCGGAGAGCAAGTTAGCGCTTGGGTTCGATTCCTGAGGGGACAAAACCTTCTGATATGCAATGTAAAAATATTTCTACTAAAATCTTAGATTCGTCCCTAAATAAAGTAAATTCTTTTTAACATATTTGTGGTTAAATTATCGGGGCTGTAATTTTGAAAAATCCATCATTTTTTTCAAAAAAGGACACTCCAAATAATTTTTAAGAAAAAAATAAAAACCGACTTCAAAAAATTAAATGCAACAAATAAAATACACTAAAAGGTATAAAATTATTATCTTATTTAGTTACAACTAAACGACGAAATATTAACATGAAATTACTTTTTGTAGTCGGTGCCAAACAAACTATACCTATAAGCGAGCGTACCCACCAAACGTACTAAGTAAGTTCCGTCGAGTGCGATTCATAAAAGGTATATGTTTGGCACCAACTTCAAAAAGTAATTTCATGTTAATATTTCGTCGTTTAGTTGTTGTAACTAAATAAGATAATAATTATTTTATACCTTTTAGTGTATTTTATTTGTTGCATTTAATTTTTTAAAGTCGGTTTTTATTTTTTTCTTAAAAATTATTTTTATTGTTCTCTTTTTAGTGATGTTATTAATAGTGATGATATCATCAGAACTTGACCAAATTAATATGACACCATCCCTGAGACACCCCCTATCGGATAAAAAAAAGAACCATCGAAATCTGTTCATAAACAATGAAGTTAGGTCTAAAAAAACCTAATAAAAAAGGTCTAATACCTATGAAAAAAATGGGACCAATCGGAAGGTAGGCTGAACCCAAAGCAAAAAATTTTTTCAAAATCGGTTCACAATTGGCGGAGATATGAGGTAACATAGGCACAAATCATAAAGAGAAACAAAGAGACTGTTCTCTGCATGATGCAAATAAACATACACACATATATCGAAATTATAGATCTGTATATATATTATTTATTTGTTTGAGACTATAGTTTCGAAGAGTTGGCCTTCATCATAAGACTTTTTTTAAATATTATTTTCATGGGGTCAATATCGTATGGATATTGAAAATTTTCGATCTTTACTTAGCTGGGAGCCAGTTAAAATTGATGATGATATAGGCTAAGTCTTTGAAACTATAGTCTTAAACAAATAAATAATTTAACATTTAAGGAGTTAGGTGTTGGTTCTAGGTGAAACATTTTAATATAATAATATGTATGCAGATATATAATTTCGATATATATGTGTGTATATTTATTTGCATCAAGCAGAGGACAACCTCTTTGTTTCTCTTTATGTATTATATAAATATTTATAATCTATTGTTAAAGACTATGATAGCGAGAGGCTCCAAAAATACCCATTTTTGTATCAAATTGGAATCCGAAACCATTTAACATAAAATTATGGAAAAGTTCTAATTATTTATAAATAAGAACGAAATTGATATCTCAATTATTTTGGTAGATATAAGACACGGAACCCTTGGTATGCAAGTTCGAATCTTACTTGACCTTATTTATCAAAAAATTACATTAAATGATCAAATAGGTTGTTTTCTGCTTGATGCACATAAACATATACCATATACTATTGTCCACTATTGTACTATTGTACACTCCATACTATTGTACATACTATTGTCTCTAACCAAGAATTTTTATTTCAAGCTGGGTAAATTAATATTATTATTCTAAAACATTACAATTTTCTAATTTTAATTTTGTTAAGTGAGAATGGTGTAGGTTGTTGGTGAAACATAATAATTTAAATATAGTAAAGAAAATTTAATAAATTTATAAAAAAACTTTTAAAAATTTAAAAAATATAAAATTCTAGGTAGGTTTCAGAAAAAATAAAATTCAAGATGCTTGTTAGCATGACTCTATATATATTTCGGGATATGAGCCCATCTTCAGTAGTTCTTAGAGAAAACTACCTAGAATTTTTATATTTTTCAAAAGTTTTAAAATTTTTTAAATTTTCTTTACTTTATTTTCTAATCTTAAGGTTGCTCGGACATTAAGGCAATGTTGGATTAAAAATCTAAATTTTTAATATATTATTAATCGAAAACAAATACGTATAAAATAATTTTTGTAAAAAGATCTGACCAAGGGTTTTCGTGTAATTAATTATTTAAAAAAATCGGACTTTTAACACCTAGTGAATAGGGAATGTTGGATGAAAGCATATATTTCAAATAATCTAGCCAAATTCTATGATGAGAAAAAAACGAAAAAATCGGTTGTCTGTAAAGTCGGTTTACTGACGATAGTTGAACGTGACAACGTCATAAGAAAATACTGATGGAATGGTATTTTCTTATTACGTTGTCACGTTCAACTATCGTCAGTAAACCGACTTTACAGACAACCGATTTTTTTCCATAAAATTCTTCGTTCAGAAAGTCATTTTAAATTTACAAAATACTTGAATAAAATTTATTGTTTAAATTTCTACTCGACTGTTTAAATTTAATTTTTGATTTTATTATTTTATAATAATAAATTTTGTATTGACATTATTTCTTTCAGCAAGTAAACTGAATAAAAGTTGTTGTTCAATTAGTTACTTAATTATTTTTGCAAATTTAATTGTAATTTGTTGTAAAAAAGTAATAATTTTGAATAATTTATTATAAGAATAAACTTTGATTAAATTATTGTTCATAAATCTTAAATTTAAAATTTGGAAACATCATTAAAATTTTTGTAACTGTAGCTTTTAAAAAGCCCGCCTCAATCTTTTTCGCTCGTTCCGCGCTCTCGCTTGCACTTCAAGCCTTAAATGGAACGCCTCAGATGAGTCATGTTTTTTCGAGCGTGCAGCCGGCTTCATCGAATTATAAGACGTTGTCACGTCAAAAACTTTTATTTATATAGACAAATTATCGTAGCTAACGTTAAAAAAAACTTTCTGACCCAGGCTTTTGTAAATATTCACATCCAATTGATCGAAAATATCAATCCGATTCCCGATAAATCCGATAAATAAATCACGTGACTCGAGTCAAAAGACATTTATTTATTATATTTATTAATTAAATTGTTTCATATATCCGATTACAAATGATGTTAGCTAACATCTAAATTAAAATAATTAATTTATGTGTTAAAATTTTTAATTTTAGTCGAAAAAAATTTAGATTTTATTTTGACTTGCGGAATACTGTCCGCGCAAATATAATTGTTTTTCAAAGAAATGTGTAATTCACAATTTATCTGGTTTAATTCATTTAACTTAATTAATGAGTGCTTTTTGAAAAATGAAAAAGCTATTATGGTTACGGTTATTGTTAAACATTGTTTTATTTCGCTTTCGCTATCAAATTGGATGACTTCATTAGTTGTCTTTTATTAAGAAATGTTCTTAAGTTAAATAAATGTGAATAAATTCGAATTCGAAGGTGGAATTTTATAGCAATAAAATTTCCTTCTAATCCTGCTGATGACACCATAGAAGCAGTTTTGCAGATTTCTCAATTAAAAACTCCGATCGATAGAAAAAGATAGATCGAAACCTTCAAAGAACAAGTGTCTAACAAAAAGACTTGACAATAGTATAAATAAACAATTATCATTTGTCCTAACAACGTACTTGGTGGGAAGGGAGAAAAAAATGACACAATGACGAAATCTAATTGATGTTATATTGATAGGAGAAAAAAATAATGTCAAAATAAATTAATATTATTGATGGTAGAATTGAATGAAGAAGGAGAAAAAATACGACACATTGCAATCATTCTTTTTTATTATCGGATTAGTTTAATTAACTTTTGAAAAAAATAAAAAAAAAAATTGAAGTTCAAGTCATTAACGGATTTACCAGCGAAAAGAGGTCAGAGTACCTAAATTTAGTGGTGTGTCCATTGGTATTTAAACACAAAAAACATATTTGATAACCACCAAAACACGCCTTTAAGAATCGCATTATAGAAGATTCTCTCTAATCCGATGAATTTTGGACCGGTGGGTGTGAGATTACTGGAATTATCGGATTACTGTGTTTTGAATAGAAAATTTGAGGCAAAAGTGAAAATCCTGAAGGATCAATAAACCTGGGAAACGTCGGTTTTGAATAAAAAAGATAGTTATAATAAGCGACTGTGGGTCAGTGGTTAGAGTCTCGGGGCGGTGACCCGAAGTATGCTGGTTCGAGACGGAGTCTCGGCAGATATTTGCAGCCGCCTCCTCTTGGAAACCAAGGGCAACCTACCAAGAGTATAATTGCCTAGTAAACCTCTCCAAGCTAGCCGTTCGGAACCGGTATTAAAAAGTATGTCCCATATATTTGTGTAAAACAATAAACACAGCACAGGTACCGACGCCCGTTTCGGGTATGGCATTCTAAGAAGTTATAATTATCTCTCTTTTTTGAACTTTAGACTTCCTCATCATAATCTACTCAATTCACTTATCAGTCTGTCTTCAAAAACTACTTCAATCTTCTTCTTTTTCTTCTTATTATTGTTAGGCTAAAAGCTTGTTTCTTCCAGAGCGTCTTTCCATCGTTTTCTTGTACGGCCCAGTCTTCTTTTCCCGTTAGTGTTGTTGTCATGTACTTTTCTCACCAGCCGGTCTTCATTCATTCGTGATACGTGTGCACTCCATTCTGATCTTCTCCTTTGGACCCATACGCTGACTTTTTATATATTGCACTTTTCCCTAATATCTTCATTTTTTAACCACAAATCTGCGTAGCGATTTCATCACACAAACTTCCAATATTTCTTTTGATTTTGCGGTGTCTGTTCTTGTTTCGGCCACATATGTCAAAATTGGTAGCACCACGGTCTTATAGATGCGTACTTTTGCTTCCGTTCCCAGAAACTTGTTTGACCAAACCGTTTCATTCAGGCATCCTGATATTCTGAACGCCTTAATAGATTGGAGTCTGACTTCCTCGCTAACGCTTTTGGAGCTGGTTATCTGAACCCCAAGATAGTTGAAGGATGGCACTTGTTCCACTAAGGTGTTATAAAGTTGTACCTTACAGCGTACTGGTTCTCTAGCTATTGTGAGAGTTTTTGTCTTCGCCTTATAAATTGAAAAAATTTTCAAGACAAGCTATGTTTTTTCTAAATTTTGTATTTGTTCATAGGGAAATTGAACTATCCCACCCAAATAGGATTACCAATGCCCTACTAATAAATTCAAAATTTAATTGAAAATATTTCACATCAGTAAAAGAGAAAGAAAAATCTTCTTAATTTTTGAAAAATTTATTTTTATTAATACATGTATTAATAATAATACATTTTTTAAAAATTAAGAAGATTTTTCTTTTTATTTTAATGATTGAAATTGAGTTTATGGGACGTCATAAGCAAACATGGCCGCCACTCAACGCCTGTAGGGTACTCATCTTCTGTGCTTAAGAATACAACTGGTTGAATAAGCACTAGGCGCAAAATGTAATATGGCTAAAATTACATGTAAATTATAAAAAAATACATAACTGAATAAACTTGATTCCATTGTCACTAGCTCCAAAAGTGTGTGCAAAATTTCAGCTCAATCTGTTTGGTGATTGGTGGAACTGGTTTAAACGGTCCATAAACTCAATTTCAGCCTATATATATATATACAGGGTGCTTCAAAAATAAGAAACACACTTCGAACTTCCATAGAAAAATTTATTTACCGCTCTACAAAGTTTCAGAAATAGAAAAGGAAGTCCAATGTAATGAGTTTTAACAAATGTTAATACTGTTCAAATTGGTGACCTGCAGCATCAATGTCAATTCTGAGTGACGAGTCACCACTGATTCTGTACATCAGAAGAACGTTCAATGAGATTTCTCCACACACTGCTT
>JALMQS010000807.1:130964-154077 GCA_024734495.1 Forficula auricularia
TATATCGAAATTATAAATCTGTATATATATTATTTGTTGTTTGAGACTATAGTTTCGAAAGTTGGCCTTCATCATGGGCACAAATATTATTTTCATGGGGTCAATATCGTATGGATATTGAAAATTTTCGATCTTTACTTGGCTGGGAGCCAGTTAAAATTGATGATGATATAGGCCAAGTCTTTTGAAACTATGATTAAACAAATAAATGTATAACTTTTAAGGAGTTAGGTGTTTTAATTTAAATAATAACTTAAATAAATCATAAATAATTACAAATAATAAATAATAAATTCTTTAAATATATTCGGTAAGAGCATTTTTGCGAGGAAAGAAAGAACCCTACTGGTTCAATTTTATCTCCTTTTTTTATTGTTTTTTTTTAATTAATGTTCTTTTCTTATGAGAACGGAGATGGTGATTTTTAAAGACAAACTCAAGAAAGATGTTCTCTACTTGATGCAAAAAATATACACATAAATAAAATAAAAAATATAAGTACTAGGTGAAACATTTTAATATAATAATATGTACATGCAGATATATAATTTCTGATATATATGTGTATTTTATTTGCATCAAGCAGAGGACAACCTCTTTTTGTTTCTCTTTATGTATTATATAAATATTTATAATCTATTGTTAAAGACTACTGCATGATAGCAGAGGCTCCAAAAATACCCATTTTTGCTTATCAAATTGAATCCGAAACTGAACATAAAATTATGGAAAAGATATAAAATCACATCAAGCTTCTAATTATCTATAAATAAATAAATAAGAACTGAAAATTGATATCTCAATTATTTTCGTAGATATAAGACACAGGAACCATGGTATACAGCTCGGTCTCACTTGACCTTGTTTAAAAATTACATTAAATAATCAAATAAGTTTCTCAGCTTGATGCACATAAACATATACATACTATTTGTCTCATAAAAATTTTTATTTCAAACTGGGTAAATTAATATTATTATTCTAAAACATCAAAAATTTTCTAATTTTAATTTTGTTAAGTGAGAATGGTATGGTTATTTGGTGAAACACTTATAATAATTTAAATAAAGTAAAGAAAAATTTATTAAATTTATAAAAAAACTTTTAAAAATTTAAAAAATATAAAACTCACAAGTAGGTTTAAAAAAAAAATCCAAGATGCTTATTGGCATGACTCTCTCAATATTTCGGGATGTAGGCATCTTCAGTAGTTCACAGAGAAAACTGCACGAATTTTTGAAATTTTTCAAAAAGTTTTTTAATTTTCATTTTTCTTTACTTTATTTCTAATTTAAAGTTGCTCAGACATTAAGGCAATGTTGGATTAAAAATCTAAATTTTTAATATGTTATTAATCGAAAACAAATACGTATAAATAATTTTTGTAAAAAAGATCTGACCAAGGGTTTCGTGTAATTAATTATTAAAAAAAAATCGGACTTTTAACACCTAGTGAATAGGGAATGTTGGCTGAAAGCATATATTTCAATTAATGCACAAATTCTATAGTGAGAAAAACAAAAAAAAATCAAAGTTTGTCTGTAGTCGGTTTACTGACGATAGTTGAACGTGACAACGTCATGAAAATACTGATGGTATTTTTCGTATGGGCGTTATTCGGCTGTCGTCGATGAAGCCGACTACAGACAACCGATTTTTATAGAAACATTTCGTTCAGAAAGTCATTTTAAATTTACAAAATACTTGAATAAAATTTATTGTTTAAATTTCTACTCGACTGTTTAATTTAATTTTTGATTTTATTATTTTATAATAATAAATTTTTGTATTGACATTTATTTCTTTCTTAAAGTAAACTGAATAAAAGTTGTTGTTCAATTGATTATAGTATTTTTGCAAATTTAATTGCAATTTTGTTGCCAAAAGTAATAATTTTGAATAATTTGTATAAGAATAAACTGTGATAAAATTATTGTTCATAAATTTTAAATTTTAAATTTAGAAATTTTCAGAAACTTTTTATCTTAAAATTTTGTAACTGTATCTTTTAAAAAGCCCGCCTCAATCTTTGTCGCTCGTTCCGCGCTCTCGCTTGCACTTCAAGCCTTAAATGGAACGCCTCAGATGAGTCATGTTTTTTCGAGCGTGCAGCCGCTTCATCGAATTATAAGACGTTGTCACGTCAAAAACTTTCATTTATATAGACAAATTATCGTAAGTAACGTTAAAAAACTTTCGGCCCAGGCTTTTGTAAATATTACGTCCAATTGATCGAAATAATAATCCCGATTTCCGATAAATCCGATAAATAATCACGTGACTCAAGTCAAAGGCATTACTAGTACTCTGTTGTCCAGTAAATTGTTCATATATCCAGGTACAATGATGTTAATGGCACAATAAATTGAAATATTGTTGTGGCGTTAAAATTTTTATTTTAGTCGAAAAATTTGGAATTTTATTTTTGAAGCACGGAATATATCGCGCAAATATAATTATTTTCAAAGAAATGTGTAATTCAATTTATCTGGTTTAATTCATTTTAACTTAATTAATGAGTGCTTTTGAAAAATGAAAAGGCTATTATGGTTACGGTTATTGTTAAACATTGTTTTTATTTCCTTTCGCTATCAAATTGGATGACTTCATTAGTTGTCTTTTATTGAAATGTTCTTAAGTTAAATAAATGTGAATAAATTCGAATTCGAAGGTGGAATTTTTATAGCAATAAAATTCCTTCTAATCCTGCTGATGACACCATAGAAGAAGCAGTTTTGCAGATTTCTCAATTAAAAGCTCCGATCGATGAAAAGATAGATCGAAACCTTCAAAGAACAAGTGTCTAACAAAAAAGACTTGACAATAGTATAAATAAACAATTATCATTGTCTAACAACGTACTTGGTGGGAAGGGAGAAAAAATGACACAATGACAAAAATCTAATTGATGTTATATTGATAGGAGAAAAAATGTCAAAATAAATTAATATTATTGATGGTAGAATTGAATGAAGAAAGGGGAGAAAAAATACGACACATTGCAATCATTCTTTTTATTATCGGATTAGTTTAATTAACTTTTGAAAAAATAAAAAAATGAAGTTCAAGTGTTAACGGATTTACCAGCGAAAAGAGGTCAGAGTACCTAAATTTAGTGGTGTCCATTGGTATTTAAACACAAAAAACATATTTGATAACCACCA
Organism: Forficula auricularia; assembly: GCA_024734495.1. NCBI lineage: Eukaryota > Metazoa > Arthropoda > Insecta > Dermaptera > Forficulidae > Forficula > Forficula auricularia. The sequence goes on from JALMQS010000807.1 coordinate 134,129, forward strand.
AAACACGCCTTTAAGAATCTTATTATAGTAGATTCTCTCTAATCCGATGAATTTTGGACCGGTGGGTGTGAGATTACTGGAATTATCGGATTACTGTGTTTTGAATAGGGGCAAGGCAAAAGTGAAAATCCTGAAGGATCAATAAACCTGCGAAACGTCGGTTTTGAATAAAAAGATAGTTATAATAAGCGACTGTGGGTCAGTGGTTGAAGTCTCGGGGCGGTGACCCGAAGTATGCTGGTTCGAGATTAGATCTCGGCGAATATTGCAACGCCTCCTCTGCCAGGAAACCCGAGGGCAACCTACCGAAGGTATAATTGCCTAATCAAACCTCTCTCCAAGCTAGCCGTTCGGAACCGGTATTAAAAGTATGTCCCATATATTTGTGTAAAACAATAAACACAGCACAGGTACCGACGCCCGTTTCGGGTATGGCATTCTAAGAAGTTATAATTATCTCTCTTTTTTGAACTTTAGACTTCCTCATCAAAATCTACTCAATTCATATCAGTCTGTCTTCAAAAACTACTTCAATCATCTTCTCCTTTTTCTTCTTATTATTGTTAGGCTAAAAGCTTGTTTCTTCCAGAGCGTCTTTCCATGCGTTTTCTTGTACGGCCCAGTCTTCTTTTTCCCGTTAGTGTTTGTTGTCATGTACTTTTCTCACCAGCCGGTCTTCCATTCATTCGTGATACGTGTGCACTCCATTCTGATCTTCTCCTTTGGACCCATACGCTGACTTTTTATATATTGCACTTTTCTAATATCTTCATTTTTTAACCACAAATCTGCGTATAATTCCATCTAAACTTCAATATTTTCTTTTGATTTTGCGGTGTCTGTTCTTGTTTCGGCCACATATGTCAAAATTGGTAGCACCACAGTCTTATAGATGCGTACTTTTGCTTCCGTTCCAGAAACTTGTTTGACCAAACCGTTTCATTCAGGCATCCTGATATTCTGAACGCCTTAATAGATTGGAGTCTGACTTCCTCGCTAATAACGCTTTTGGAGCTGGTTATCTGAACCGGAAAGATAGTTGAAGGATGGCACTTGTTTCCACTAGGTGTTATAAAGTTGTACCTTACAGCGTACTGGTTCTCTAGCTATTGTGAGAGTTTTGTCTTCGCCTTATAAATTGAAAAAATTTTCAAGACAAGCTATGTTTTTTTTCTAAATTTTGTATTTGTTCATAGGGAAATTGAACTATCCCACCCAAACGGGATTACTTTAATGCCCTACTAATAAATTCAAAATTTAATTGAAAATATTCACATCAATGATAAAAGAGAAAGAAAAATCTTCTTAATTTTTGAAAAATTTATTTTCATTAATACATGTATTAATGGCAATACATTTTTAAAATTAAATTTTCTTTTATTTTTAATGATTTGAAATTAGTTTATGGGACACGTCATAAGCCAAACATGGCCGCCACTCAACGCCTGTGGGGTACTCATCTTCTGTGCTTAAGAATACAACCGGATTGAATAAGCACTAGGCGCAAAATGTAATATGGCTAAAATTACATGTAAATTATAAAAAAGCCACATAACTGAATAAACTTGATTCCATTGTCACTAGCTCAAGAAATTATTGTGCAAAATTTCAGCTCAATCTGTTTGGTGATTGGTGGAACTGGTTTAAACGGTCCATAAACTCAATTTCAGCCTATATATATATATATATATATTGCAGTAAAACCCGGATTTTAGTAAGAACGGGTTCTTACTAGTTAAACCGCGTTTCACTGAATACCTTTGTGGCCACTAGAATTTACTGATGTTGGGTTACAAAGTTATAGAGGATGTAATTTTTGACATTTTCGTTTAAAAATGTTTTGAAAATAAACACCCAAAATGATGATTCCTTTGGACCAAACTCAATCAGTAAATTCTAGTTGCCACAAGTGTATTCAGTGAAACGCGTTTTAACTAGTAAGAACCCGTTCTTAGATACTAAAAACCAGTTTTTACTGCAACATATATACCAGTGGCTGGCGGTAACATTTCAACCAGAGGATGCTGTCCAAAAAAGAATCCTATTTATAAAATGTTATTTTAATTTTTCGCTACTTTTTGTAGAATTCCTCAGAAAACGAAGAATTTTTCATTATTTTTCAAATTTAACATTAGATTTTTTATAACACGGTATTGAAAGCATCCACAGATCCACACCTACAGCCTCCATGTATCACAGGCCAGTAATATTTATTTTGAATCGAAGGAAGAGTTTGCACGATCAGTTTCAATCTCTTTTTATAGAATTATTAGTTTTGAAAAGTTATTGATTTTCTTTAAAAAGAAGAATATTTATATTTGGATGTAAAGTGGAGTGTGTGTTAAAAACTTAGTTACAACAATTCCGGGTTGTGACTTTATGTCCAATTTTCCATTTTTACTTTACCATACAGAGTATGGTCAAGTATTGTAATCGTGCATGAAAAAAGTTTTTTTTTTTTGCTTATTTTTTTCGAGATATCTCAAAAACGGCTAAACCTATTTTGAATAAAAAAATTGAGCCAAGGCATTTCGGTTTACAAATAAGGCCTAATAAGTGAACATCGAAAAAATTATATTTATCGAGATAATAATTGTTTTGTCAAACTGAGGGGGGGGGGGGTCAAAAAATGAAAATCTAGGCCCTTGGCCCAAACTCAACCAAATTTTGTATACATATTCTGTAGACCCCCAGAAGGCTAGAAATGGAAAAACTAACCAAATTTTGTATACATTGCTAGTTTACTACTAATTGCATTTCTAGCCTTCTGTGGCCCACAGAATATGTATACAAAATTTGGTTGAGTTTGGTCGAAAGGGCTAGAATTTTAATTTTTTACACCCCCCCCCCCCCCTCCAACTTTTCTTTGAAAAAGCTTAAAACACAAAAAAAATTCTTTTATGTTGTTTTTTTTAATATATTCAGTTTTTCTTTTTTTATACCTCTTCAAAATGTGCTAGATCTTTATGCCCCACTCTATATTTATGAAAATAGTCTAAATGTTTGAAATTTTAGGGATGCGCCGTATCCACAGCATCCATGGGCCGCTCGCCACTGACCTATAATATATTATTCTTCTTCGAGTTCCATACTCGAAACGGGTGTCGGCGCCTCTCTACATTATACCTGTGCTGAGTGTGTTTCGTTGTTTTTACACAGATATACAGGACCTACTTTTTAACGCCGGTTCCGAACGGCTAATTTGAAGAGGTCATCAATAATAATAGAACAATAGAAATATTATTTATATCTTTGAGTTATGACACTTAGGGCCGGTTGCATGTCGCAAAGTAAATGCTTTTTACCACTAACCAAGGTAGATGGTAAATGGAGGGGCTGGATGCCCAATCAGATGACAGGAACTTTCAGTGCCTGTCATCTGATTGGCCATCCCAGTCACTCCATTTACCATCTACCTTGTTAGTGGTAAAAAGCATTTACTTTGCGACATGCAACCGGCCCTTACTCAGCACAAGTGCTGATAAAATTTCACCTACCCCTGTTGTTCTTACGGGGTTAGGCCGGGCGCTGTGGGAAGGGAATTCACCCTGGCCCACAGTTACTCTTCTTTTGTTCATTTAATCCTTAGGAATCTTCTTACTATTATTTTATTAATTATATTATTAATATTAATATTATTATTATTTTTAACATATTTATTTTTTAATCAATCCACTATATATAATGCGGCGTTAAATTTTCCGGATCCCATATCACGATATCTTATGTTATTATATTAAACGAGCAATTCTTGTATATATATAGAATCGGTTTCTCGAAAATGGCTCTAACGATTTCGCTAAAATTGGTGTACTTTTCAAGTATCATGAGTTATTAGTTGTGTCAAATTAGTCATGTCGCAAAATAAATAATTTAATCGTTCAAATCCTATCTTCGGAAAGTAACAGAGTCTTGAAATTTGAAACTTAAGTTATCTAGAGGCTAAAAGAAGTATCACAAGATTTTGGTTAAAATAGAAGTACCAGAAGATGATGTTTACGTAAGTAAAAATGTCCCCTCCTGAGTTTCACATCCATAAATCTAGGAGCTTCGAAATTCGAAACTTAAGCTCGATATAGGCGTATAGGGTCCAGCAAGCTTTTATTATTACAGTGGTAACTCCAGCCTGATCAGAAACATCGCGGAAAGGTTCGAGGTCGCGGCCAGTCATGTCACCGTTTTGGCCGCGACAATTTCGTGGAAGGGGGTCTGGTGTCCCCGGTCCTTTAGGGACCTGCGCGCCCTGGGTGTCTGCAAAAATACTCTTAATAAAATGACGCTCAGGGCGATGATAGGCTCTATTTTTAATTTCTCCACTTTCATGAGGCGGACCTTTAGGACGGGGCCCGGCCAAAATTAAATAATGAACTAAAAGACTCTCGATGAGCTGTTGCGGGGTGTGTTGAATGCCCCCAATTATCTGGCCTCGTTCCTAAAGAGATGTGTACATAATTTTAAATTTTTAACAAACTTGTAAATAATTTTAATTCTTGTAAATAATTTTAATTTTAACTTTTCATAATGTACATATTAAAATATTTGTTTAAGACCGCCCATTTAACTTTAGTGGATGTAAGCCACAACATCTGGCATAATTTTTTGACGGCTGGCGTTTTTTGTATATAAAATGTAAACCTTTTCTTTTTCTTGTAAAGGGCTGTACCCCTCTGCGTGGCGCAATAAACACAGTCATTGAAATCGGAACAACGTTATTTTACATGAAAGATTTTTCGATTTTTTTTTTTGATTTTCTCAAAAACAGCACAAACGATTTTTTTTTTAAATTGGTGTAGGTACTTATCAAGTGTCATGAGTTATTAGTCGTGTATAGATTTTAATCCAATAGAAATAAAGGAAGGGGGTGTAAATTAGTCATGTCGCAAAATAAATATTTTAATCGTTCCTCTTCAGGAGGCCGCAGAGCCTTGAAATTTGAAACTTAAGCTATTTACCGGCAAAAAGCTACCGAGCATCGCTCGGCGCTCCAGGCATTTATATTATTAACAACGAAAAATGTTGATAGTATTTTTGTTTCTCATTCATTTTCATTTTATTTTTTATTATTCATTAATTGTTTGTTTTTTTCTCCCAAAAAAGTTAGCAAAACACTTTACAAAATTAAAAATAATAAACAATTTTTTTTTCCTGAGGATTATATGAGTTTCACGACCATTATAACTTTATCCATTAATTTACCTAATTCAAGGGTCTTTTAGGGTGAGAAAAAGCGGAGAAAGAGGAAGAATAACAGACATAGGGGCAAATTTAGTTTTTCGCAGTGCGATTTATTTACAGCAATGGTAGATATACCATATATAAAAAAAAACTGAGGCGTTTGCAGTGGAACTCGAGAGATAAATCTCGATAAGAGGCGGTCCATTAGCTTTCGCGGTCGCTGAACACAATATATACTAGTACTATATGCAGCCACGCTCAGATATCACCCCTCTCGATCCGTTGACAGTTATTTTAATAAACGATGCGATTTTAATCATTGACGAGATATACCTTTCCCTATATTGTTCGAGATTCTCTTCACTGAATATGAAAAAAATTGTTTCGTTGTTGTTTTTTTTTTAGTGATGCCTGCAATTTTTTGATTGGTGTTAGTCTATAAATTGTATAGAGAACTGGAAGTATTTTTTTTATTTTAATAAAACCGCTTATCGATAGACGCAACTTGGAGGTAAAATTTATTTATATATGACGGTCTGGTTATGAAAAAAATGGTCAGAGAATAATTATTTGTCTCGCCTCACTTAGAATTCAAGAATAAATTGGAGGAAAAAGTGAAAACTTTTTCAAGACCCAGTATAGTCCATACAAACGTGAAAAAATGGCATAAACAGGAAAAATTCCCGGTAAGATTTTTCTGCTGGAATACCTATATTGGTACTCCAATAATACTACCCTAAGTTTTCCCCCAAATCTGTGTTTTGGAAATTTTTCTACACTTCTCAAAATGAGAATATTTCGGAGTTTTCTCATTTTGAGGCGCGTAGAAAAATGTCCAAAACACAGATTTGGGGCAAAACTTAGGGTAGTATTATTGGAGTACCAATAAAGGTATTCCAGCAAAAAAATGTTTACCGGGAATTATTTTCTGTTAAAATCGTAATTTGCCTGGACTAGTATGCTTTCCGCAAATTTTGTAGATTATCGAAGGAGGATGACCCAGCTAGCGTAAGAGCTAGGGATTTTTTTTAATGAAAATGATGAGAGAAGGAGTTACACCAAAAAGGTGTACCCCCCAAAGGCCTGGGTTGGCCCCTTCATCGTGAAAAGAAGAAGAAGAAGAAGGGATTTTATGGGCTGGGCGAGGGCCGAAGGTATCTGTGGATACGGGTCTTATACAGCTGAAGGTTATAAGCCGAGGGAAAGACGGTGACTGGGATCGAGTTCCAGTCTCTGGAGGTCATAGGGATAAAAGAGTTGGCGAAAGCGCTTGTTTGATTTTTATCCAATTTGACAGCGAAGGGGTGCTGAGCGTTCGAAAACCGCTTGTTTCTCATAAAGTGGGCTTTAGGGGGGATAATTGATTTCAGCTCGACTGAACAGACACCATGAAAATATCTATAGTACAGGGAAAGGGCAGAAACGGCTGGGGAAAATATATCGATATATCAAAATATCGAGATTTTTCCATAAAACAATCGACATATTTCGATGATATTTCTAATCTCGATACATTGCTCGATATTTTTTTTCGAGTATCAATTTTTGTATCAAATTCGATATTTTTTGTAGCGACGGGATTCCTTTGATGTTATGAAGTGGTTTTGACATCACTCTTAGGGCCAGTTGTATGTCGGTTGGTAAAGTCTTTGTAAAAGTTGACAAAGGGTAAAACCTTAGAATTCCTATTGTGCCCGACAGCATGGCCAATCAGATGAAAGTGAGTGTCATCTGATTGGCCATCCTGCCGGGAACAAGGTGAATTCTAAGGTTTCACCCTTTGTCAACTTTTAAAAGACTTTACCAACCGCCATACAACTGGCCCTTAGGATAACAGGAGTAGGTTAACGGTGGAGCATATAAAACAGAGAGTTCTTATGAAGTCTATACCAGATGTATACTGGTTTGATTGATTGTAAAAATAAATAAATTAACAAAACTTTCTATAGCTTCTACATAGAATTTCCAAATTTTACTTAAATATTTTGATATATTTTTGGAATATTTTTTAGATAATTACTAGCTTTGTGAAAAATACCGATATATCGAAATACTTATATTTTCTCCCCCAATACTCTCGACAGATATTGATACTATCTAAATTATAAATATCGATATATTTTCCACATTTTCCTATCCCTAGTAAGATCTGTACTACTACCATATATTAAACTTAAATATAATAAAAACTATTCAAAATTTATTTTTTGACATAATCATCCAATATTAGATCCAAATTCTTAATTTTAATATATAATAATATTTTACATCAATTATGAGTGGGTTTTGAAATAAATAAACCAATTAATATTAATAAGACTTGATTTGATAATTTTTTGAAATTAATTATTATTATATAACTTTTTGAGGATATATTCTCAAAAAATGGCTCTGATTTTTTTTCTTTATAAAACCATAACACAAGTTATTTATTTATTTTTTTTTAAATTTTTATTGTCAATAGGGATGTTTCAACCACTTTGTATTAGTGTCATCATCAGCCTAAAATTTTAAAATTTTGTAATGTTGAGTTTTTATAAGTTATATATTAAAAATAAAATTTTGTGCTGATGATGACACTAATATAAAGTGGTCGAAACATCCCTATTGACAAAAATTTAAAAAAAAATAACTTTTCTATGTTTTAACAAAAGAAAAGGGGAGTCAGGTTGGCTCAGTCAGCTAACGCATTGGCCTCGCTTCGGCATCGATCGATTATGACGATGTGAAGTGGGGGGCCGGGGTTCGATCCTAGCTGGCAAATAAAAATTTCTACCGTCTGAAAACTCGGCTCCTTCACTAACCCTACTAACACTTTACTTATGTGCTGTCTAAATGGGCTTTGTTCCCGGTGACAATAAATAAAAAAATAAAAAATAAATAAAAAAAAAAAAACGAGAGCCAATTCTTCGCGGGAAATAAATGCCCATTTCAGCCACTCTTCACAGCTACAAATTCTATTATTTTTTCCAAAATTTAGGCACTTTTAGGAAGAAGACTGGTATTTAATTAACATTTTCGATTTAACCTGATAGTTTAAAGTCCTAGAATAGAACAAATATTTATTTTAAAAGTTCAATTCTGAAAACCACTTATTTCAGGTAAATAAGAGTTAGAAGATAATTAATGTCTTAAAATTGTTGGAAAAAACCCGCCATTGGTATCTATAAAATCTTTTCTCATATTTTATTATATAAATTTGTATCGTATATTTTAATTTTTAATTCATAAAGTTATTATTTTTATTACTTGAATATATCTACATATGTACGTTTATAGTAAATGGATTCCACATTGATAGAAATGAATTGATTCTGAAGTGATTTGATGCTATGCCAATATTATGTCAGAATAAGCTATAAAAGGCGAATCAAAGGTTACATAAGTTGAGATGCTGTGAACAAAACAAATATGTCTACACTCATATGGGGAGATTATTTATTTATTTAAAATAAAATTTAAAAAAAATCTTCCCACGCTCTCTTCTAAGAATCCAAGAGAAGATTCCCTTGTCTTTCAGGTTACAGGTCAGATGGAAATCTAGTTATTTGAATTAAGTGAAAATAGCCTAAAAAGGAGAGATTACAAATGAAGAATGAAAGGGATTCCTTTTTAGTAGAAAATCAATGAGTTCAAAGAAGATTTTTAAAAACTAGTGTGTACGCCACACGACTTTCACCCAGGCCTGAGCACTAACTAATTACAATTACTCAAATTACTTGAGCCCGATACATTTTGTCGCTTGTACCTGTAACTACATAGTTTCTTAAAATGAAAGTACCTAGTACTTTGTTGATATAATTTAGTTTTTGTATAGAATAAATACAAATTTTTTTACCAAACAATCTAAAAACGTTTATTAAAAGTTCGTTTCGAAAGAGATTCTCACATTGTTAATGTTATTTGAAAAAAATGGTTGCTTTAAAAATAAATATAAAAGAAACTATAAAGAAATAAATGTTACTTAGTATTAAAATATTTATTTGTTTATAGTTACTTTTCTGTTGTTTCTCAATGGTTCAAATAAATTTTGAAAATAGCTACACAAAATAGTTAATAGTTAATTGATAAAAATTTTTAATTAAAATATTGTTTATTTTTAAAAATTTTAAGTGATGATACAGAGGCAAGTAAAAGTCATGTTCTTCTCACAATAATCTACTAAAAAGTACTATCGAATGATTATTTTTAGTAAGATTAACTATAAACATTTAAAATCTTTTTTTTTTATATTAATTCTTTGGGAGGGGGGGGGGCCTTTTAACCCTCTCGACTAAGGGGCAGATCCAAAATAGCTAGATGATTAGATAAGAAATAGGATCTATTATCTAGGTTTAGAATTTGAAGGTACTTTTTGAAAATATTGAAAAATCCCCCCTCCATACCTCCCCTCTTTAGTTACAATATAAGGAGAGGAATCCCAGCACCCAAGCCATTTGTGCTCGGACTTCCATACTGGATACATCTTTGGAAATAGTTCCTTACGAGTGAATAGTGAACTATTTCTCACCCTTATTAAAAATAATCATTCCCTTACATTATTTAACGACGTTTTCAATAAAATTAAGTTACTTTTTCATTAATTATCCTTAAGGACCTTTTGTCGTTATTCACCCAAATTGAACCAAATTTTAGTTTTAGCTTTCCAATAACATTTTGAAAAAATTAAATGACATTTTCATTAATTATCCTCAAGGTCCTTTTGACATTCTTCATCCAAATTGAACCAAATTTTAGTTTTAGCTTTCTGATAACATTTTGAATAAAATTAAGTGACATTTTCATTAAATATCCTTAAGGACCTTTTGACATTCTTCATCCAAATTGAACCAAATTTTAATTTTACTTTTCTGATAACATTTTGAATAAAATTAACTAGTAACATTTTCATTAAATATCCTTAAGGACCTTTTGACATTCTTCATCCAAATTGAACCAAATTTTAATTTTACTTTTCTAATAACATTTTGAATAAAATTAAGTGACTTTTTCATTAATTATTCTTAAGGACCTTTTGACATTCTTCATCCAAATTGAACCAAATTTTAGTTTTAGCTTTCAATCAACGTTTTGATTCAAATTAAGTGACTTTTTCATTAACTATCCTTAAGGATTTTCAACTTCGAAGTTGAGATTTTTGTATATAGGGATAAAAAGGAAAAATATTTTATTCTATTTTTTGTAAGAAGTGATTACTGTTCTGTTCTGTATTGATAAGGTTGTTATTAAAAAGAGAAAAAAATTGTATTTTTTGTGAATGTGCCAAATATCTTTTGAAAATTGTATTCTGATGGCCTTCAATGGTAACGAAGGTAAGAAGAAAATTTAAACGAATGTGTGACATGACTATTTGAAGCCCTGAAGAAGTCGGCAAAGTCGACGAAACGTTGGTGGATAAATAAAAAAGTCACACATAAAAACTTGTCCTTATTTTCCCAATATAAACTTTCAAATTATAAATTAAATTATGGACGGAAATGATAATAATTATTATTAAAGTTATATTTTCAAATTTTTAGGTAAAAAAATGTAAAATAAGTTGAATTTACTCTTATTTACTTGTGTCATTCATCTTCATTTGCTTTGTTCTTTCTTTTATTCATCATATTCGTTTAAATGATGGCAAATCATTCTAATAGCGAATAAATAACAATAGAATTACCGACTCGGTGCTATTTATCAGTTAGATGAAATTTTTCAGCCCACCTAATACAACGTCAATACTTACCATTAATAAACTCCAATAATTGTCTGTCATTAATTGATTAGTATTGTTTGTTTGTGCTTATTAGATTGCGGATTAAAAAATGCACCACTCACTAAATGGTCCCCTATTTGGTGGGATGGAATGTTAATCATTACAAATTGCTCCCACCGGGTTCTCTCCTGCTACTAAATGGCCTGCCTTGCATTTAACTTTTACATTTTGTCTACTCACACCTCACTCGGTTTAATTATACAATTTGTAAATCTCTTTGAATAGAATATTTGTCCCCCTCCCGGCTCGGTCTGAACATTTTATCCATCGTAATCGTAACTTCCCTTTAAGGTGAAATAGATAATCCCAAACAGGTTAATTTGACAGTCATCGTGGACCAATTCATTTTATTTAAGTTTAAATTTCTTTTTAGAAGATAATCACAAAAAACTATTATAATTAAAGTTGATTTTAAAAAAATAATTAACATATTTTAAACAGTGTTTCAACACTTTTTCAAAAGCTTTACCATTCGCTAGCTTACATCTGACAATTTGATATTTTTCCAAATCATTCCACTTTTCAGTTTGTGCGATTATATAAAGCTATTGAATAAATATAATTATTTTATCAAAACGTTTATTAAATATACAAAAGTCTTGGAGTAATTCTCGTTTTATTAATGGAAATTTGGAAAAATAGTTCCTTTAAAAATAGGTGATAAAACAACTAAAAACCAATAAATATTTTGAAATTAGACAATGTTTCGGATTGTTTTGGAGATGAAATTACTTTGAATTAAAATAAAAAGTAGGTATACTTAATTACGTAAAATAATTTGTGGTAAATATTTAAATTGCGTTTTAGCCGTTTTATTTCAAAATACGATAGCGAAAAAAATACTGTCCCACATGGCTTTTATTTAGAACTTTCTTTTCTTTTAAATCATCCTACCAAGTACTTACCCCTTTCAAATTAATCCCCTCACAGTTTTGAAATCAAAATAAAAAAATAAATAAATATACACAATTGGGAAACTGTGATATTTGTTAAGAATCATAAAAAAAAAATAAAAATAAAACCTTCCCTATCTCCAAGTTAAGAAGTTAGCTTAAGTACCGTACTCCCCCTGTGGACCGGGGTTAGAATTAGTCCACAGTATCCCCTGCTTGTTAGAGGCGACTAAAAGTGGTTGAGCGTGGTATTGTATTCGCCACCTCGTAAAAATAAAATGTTGTTGGATGAGTTGATTTTGACCAAAATTTTCCCAAGCCATATCTGGCTGATTCCTAGCTTATATTTTTTCATACTCTGTGTCTTACGGATGGTGCAGTGCACACACCCACACATACACCGACCAATTAATTTTCTGGTTAGTTTTTGTTCGGACCCGCACAAAATAAATTTTATTTTTTTAAACTCTGTTTCTATATCTTAAGGGCATCGAATACTATCACATGGAGTTGTTGATTTTGAGTGAAATTAAGTTTTATAATTTGAGGGGATAGAAAGGAATTTGAAAATTGAATCTTCTGAAAAGGAATGTAATACCTACTTTAACTAAATAATTCCTATGTAGAGTGAAAGTAAATACAAATAGAGTCGACTTTCGACTATTCGAAATCCAAGGGACTACAAGAAAAATTCGAATTATCGAGACTTCGAATTATCAATAAGTTTGAATTATCAAGAAGAAAAAAAAAAATTCGAATTATTAAGAGTTTTTATTATGTTTTGAAAATATGTATGAGTTTATAGCTTACATAAATTTTATATATAGCCTCAAGTAAAATAGTTAAAATAATGAAAAAGACAAAAAGGGACAAAACATTACATACATTACGCGGAAAATGAGGAGTAAACATTAGGAAATTAGAAAAGTGCCGGACCACTTCATTCGCCAATACCTATATCCCCATGACTTCAAGGAACTGGAACTCTCTCCCAGCCTCCATCTTTCCCAGCACTTATAGTCTTCAAACCTTCAAAATCCGAGTGCATAAATACCTACGTCTCCAACCTCTCACTTAATCAACTTTTCCTTCGCTTCGGTAATACAAGGGTCTTTCGAGATCCATAGGGCTGCTTCTTTACTGGTACTTCTTGCATTCGATTGCATTAAAAAATAAACTGAATCGGATCGTTGCTAAACTTTATCCAAATTCATTTGAAATATCAATATGTTTATTCCTTTATTATTAATCAGATATCACTTGCAATTTGCAGTTCATGTTGACTTTAATTCAAAAATAATGATCTATTCTCATTTAATAGTCGAGGAATAACCATTCTACATTGGATTTTTGACGTTTCGGTTATTATTAGTAACCATTGGTGAAGACATGGAGACATGGAGGAATCGCCTTAAAATCAAAAATAGGCATCGATTCTCATCTATTTCTTGAGGAATAACAATTCTACATTAGGTTTTTGAAATTTCGATTATTATTGGTAGGTAACCATTGCTGCTTGAGTTGTTTGCCATAAAAGAATTTAGTCTTTTTGATTTTAAGTCGATTCTTCCACGTTTTCAGTAGAGGTTGCCATTAATAGTCAAAACATCAAAAATGGAATGCAATAAGGTTATTCCTCTAGTATTAGATAAAAATTGATCGTTATTTTTGATTTTAAGCAGATTCTTCAATGTCTTCAGCAATGGTTACCAATAATAATCGAAATTTCAAAAACCTAATGTAGAATTGTTATTCCTCAAATGAGAATCGATCGCTATTTTTGATGTTAACCGATTTTAATTTGTTTTATTATAATAGGCAACTTTCCCACACTAAAGCGATTTCGAAAAAAAAAAATTCAGTTTTTTCGACCCACCCTAGTAAACATTGCTAGGAAACGGTAAATCACTCGTATCCATAATAAGCATTAATTAACAGGAATAGCAGGGAATTGGACAAAAATAAAAAACAGAGTTTTTATTGAATGGGCCAGACGTTTCGTCGATTAATTTCGACTTCCTCAGTGGCTCATTATATCACTCTTTGTCAAAAGACAATTCCACTACGCGACGAAACATCCTTTAATCCTTTTTATTTAAACTATAATATTGGATCATGCCCCAATTGCTCAAGAATCTTGAACTTTTACACACTTGAACAATCAAAAAATTAAAAACCTTTAATCAAAATTATCACAAAAAAAATATGTTTCTACTCTTTAAACAGACAAAGAAAAAAAGGATTAAAGGATGTTTCGACGCGTAGTGGAATTGTCTTTTGACAAAGAGTGATAGAATGAGCCACTGAGGAAGTCGAAATTAATCGACGAAACGTCTGGCCCATTCAATAAAAACTCTGTTTTTTATTTTTGTCCAATTCCCTGTTATTCCTGTTAATTATTGCTAGGAAAAATTCGAATTATATAAAGAGGGGAAGTGGCCTAGTTCGAATTATAGAACGTTCTCTCCCCCTCTTGTTACGACAAGGATTTAGAGTTATCGAGCGTATCAAAATACACAGCATTTTTTCGATTTACCGAAGTTAACAGCTGAAGAATTCGAATTGTAGAAAAATTTGAATTATCGAGAGTCGACTGTATTTCGAATGAATTCAATAATATTTAGATTTTCTTTCTAACATTTTTATTAGTAGTAAATCAGTTTTTAGGTTAGTTTCTAGGCCATTGATAAAGAAGGAAAGAAAAATCTTCAAAAATCAACAACATAAACAACCTTTAATGGATTGCTTTGATTTTGTAATATATAGATATAGTTAGATAGCTAAGTTATATAGATAAATAATAAAAAATGATTTTATTTCCATATAAGCTGCGATGAAATGAACAAGTTTGTTGAATTAGTTCCTCTTTTCTGCAAGAGGAACATGAACGAACGATTTCAACAGCAGTAGCCATTAAGCCGAAGCAAACAAACATTTAGTTACAGGTGAGTCTTGTGCTTGTCCAATGGCCTCCGATTCGTTCTCAAGCATATTTCAGCCTTAATCTCTCTTCACTTGACAATTTAACATCATGGAATCTTGGGATTTCCAATTAGAATTTTTTAACCTCATATGTTGATTAGTTAGTTGCATTTTCTTGCTCCACTTATAGATACCTAGCCTATTTTTAATCATCTACTCAAACGAACTTGATAAATACACTCATTTTTAAAAAAATCGTTAGAGCCGTTTTTGAGAAAATCAAAAAAAAAAAATAAAGGAAGGCGGGGTAAATTAGTAGTGTCGCGATGATTTCAAATAAATGAAAATTTGTAAGTCGTGTGGTGAACACACCAGTTAATTTATATGACTTCGTGAACAAAACATCAACAGTCAGCTCTTATGTGATATTAATACTTAATTCTATGTAAGTATTTATATGAGTCCGAGTGCTTATCAAGAAGCTACGATTAGTTTCTCTAAGCTGTAATAATTGAAAGAAGAATTTTTTCTACCCAAATCACTCCAAAATAACTAATATGAACCAAGCCACTGGCATATTGAAGCAGAAGCCATTTAATAATTCTTTCCTAATTCAGGGTCTTGGAGATCAGGCGCTCGTTTGCCGATATTACTGAATATATTTTTGATTTTTTTTAAATGTGCTTTAAACATTATCAGACAAAAAAGGATGAGGAGGTCAAAAATGACAATTCCAGCCCTTTCGACCAAACTCAACTAAATGTTGTATACATATTCTGTGGGCCCCAAAAAGGCTAGAAATGCAAAAACTACACATTTTGTTACATAGTTTGGTCGAAATTGCTAGAATTTTCACTTTTGACCCCCCCTCTCCTTTTTCGTCTGATATAATGTTTAAAACACATTTAAAAAAAAATTATGTTCTTTTCAAAAATATATTCAGTTTTTTATAGTAAAATTTTTTCATTTTTTTATACATCTTCAAAATGTGGTAGATCTTATGCCCCACCCTGTATTAGAGCCCGACTTGAACTTACCCGGAATATTTAGTCAAATGTGCCAAAAATAGATAAGATTTAAAAAAGATATAATATATCCAAATAGAATTATTCTTTTAAAGGCCAAAATAGCGGATCTTCATTTCTACTAGTTCCCATGCGTACCAAATAATATTGTAAGCCCATATGGATAAAGGGTTAAAGTCTAGCAGTCATCGCCTCTAATTTTTTATGACTTCGTGAACACAACGTCAGGATTCAGCCCCTATATGATAATAATACTTAATTTTATTTGTATGTATTTATGTGAGTTCGAGTGCTTATCAAGAAGTTACGATTAGTTTCTCTAAGCTGTAATAATTGAAAGAAGAATTTTTTCTACCCAAATCATTCAAAAATAACTAATATGAACCAAGCCACTGGCATATTGAAGCAGAAGCCATTTAATAATTCTTTCCTAATTGCTCGAAGCGCATTTTCCAAAAGAAGAAGAAAGAAAAAAAATTGCTCCAGGGTCTTGGAGATCAGGCGCTCATTTGCCGCCATAATTAGCCCTTCTTGTTCGGGCGAGCTGAGTTAGTTTGAGATCGAGAGCAGAAGAAGGAAATTACGCGGGTTGCCGGGTCGTGTCGTGAGTTGAATGCCACAGGAACAGAAACCTTCCTCAGGACAATGTCCATTGTTTGTGGGTTGTCGAAACAATCGACCATTAGCACACAGGCTGCTGGTGCTGTCCGAACCCGACCAGGACGCTACCGAACAACCCAGAGAACAAGGTGAGGGACACGCCCAGGTCAGGTCGCCGACAGATTTACGAACAATTCCGGAACATTCTTTTCCAGAACACAAGGAGCTGCAAATGGGAGCTAGTTGCGAGCAGCTCCAGCCAGCCAGGAATTTTATCAAGATATTAATTTAAGATGCCTCCAGACTTCCACTACCACACACAAATACAATAAAAGAAAAATCCAATTATAATGAAAATAAAAAATTATAGGATTCGTTATAGATTACACCCACCGAGAGAGTTCGTTATTTTCAGCATCACAAACAGTAAATCTTATTAAAATTAATAATTTTAACGATATTCAATTAAATAAGAATTCTATGTGATTTGCATCTAAAATATATAGGATGGAACAAACAAACATAAATCCAAACTCCAAAATACTATATCAGAATTCTTTCAGTAATTTTCTGTATCTGAGATACTTATCATATTGGCGAAAATGTCCGATAGGTAGTTAATTATTTATTTAGTTTTTTATAAGAAAAATTCATATCATCAATTTCCTTTTTTATTTATTTATTTTTTCGTACAAATAATTTTTATAAATTTTCTAAAATCCTACACATCATTTAACTATGAATTGATTAAAGCTTTTATGGGCGAAATTTTGATTATTATTACTTATTTATTTACAATCAGCTTTAAAAAAATTACATATAGCTTTAAGTAAAATTGATTACATAGAAATGGACTTGAAGGGACGGTTATCCAGGGATGGCTTCCCTAATTGTATTTATTTTTCCTGTTAAAAGTTAACATTCGATCTTTCGAATCCAGTACATGAAATTTCTTTCTTCTTCTGATTGTTTCACTGTTGTCCAGAAGAACGATGGCCGATATATTAGTGTGATTTTCCAGTTTTCTTTTGTGTTTAATGAATTGATTGCTTATGACCTCTCTAATTGATGGTACATCAAGATCAATGTGTAGTCTTTCATTTGTAATATACCAGGGGGCATTTGATACGCCTCTGAGAATTTTCGATTGGGCTCTTTGAATTTTACTCAAGTTAGATTCACTGACTGTGCCCCAGATTTGACAACCATACAACAAAATTGGCTTGAGTATTGACTTGTAAAGTAAAACTTTTTGTTTTTAAAGCAAGCTGTGAATTTTTTCCTAACAGCCAATACATTTTTTTATATTTAATATTAAGTTCGTTTCTTTTTTTGCTTATATGAATTTTCCATGTAAGTCTTGAGTCGAGGTACTATATGGAAGATACTTTATCGAGTTACCATATGGAATGATTTTGGAAAAAACACATTAATAAAATATATTTATCGTTATCTGTCAAAAGTCACTGTGAAGGCCAAGGGTTAGGCACGCTTTCGCCCTTTTTTTTATATTTAAATATTAATACGCTACCTACTATAGAAAATCAAGTGAGATGGTCTACTACTAGATTCGAGATGTTATGGATTATTGTATTATGTCAGAAGGTTTGTTTCACCTCTTCCGGAATCGAACCCGAATACCAAAAGAGTACAATCCGGGCACTTGGCTTGACCTCCGAGGTGAACCTAATCGGACATATAGATATATAGCACGCGGAAAAATTTTATTCAAAGAATTTCATCATTAAAGATTTTTCGCAGTCGCTTAATTCTAAATCTTAACATACAGCCAAACAATATATTTTCATTAGAATGTTCTGAGAAAATTTTCAAAAATCGAATGGCATAAAAGAGATCGTTTACTACACTAGGTCCGAGATGCTGTGGATTATTTTTATTATTTCAGAAGGATTGTTTCATCTCAGCCAAAAGTGCCCAGATTGTAGTCTTTTGGCATTCGGATTTGATTTCCGAAGTGGTGAAACAACCAACAACCAGAAGGGTTTTCTGACATAATAAAAACAATCCATAACATCTCAGATCTAGTAGCTGACCATCTCTCTTGATTTTCTAAAATTCAATTGAGAATTCTGTTATATGTTACAATTGGACTTTTCTGAAATACGCATGGAAAAGGTGTAGTTATTTAACAAAATTGTATCTATGTTATATTTATATTAGTATTAGATTATAGTAATAGTAATAGTAATATAATATTTATATTAGTCATCTTAGGTTCTGACCTCTCGTGGAATGACCATATTATCTCAGTAGCAAAGGCTGCAGCATGTAAGCTTGGCTTTCTTTTCCGAACCAAACGATTTTTCACCCCCACTCAACTCCTTATATTATACAAGGCTCAAATTCGCCCCTGTCTTGAATATTGCTCGCATTTGTGGAGAGGGGCCTCCAAGCATTCTCTTAATACCTTAGATGCAATCCAGAGGCGAGCTATCAGACTGATAGGCGATCCTACATTAACTGACACTCTCGACTCCCTAGCTCATCGTAGATCTGTCTCCGCCCTTTCCCTTTTTTATAGATATTACCATGGCTTTTGTTCTGACGAAATAAAATCGATAATCCCACCAAAGGCTTCATTTGCGCGAAATACACGATTTTCTAAAATTCAACACCCCTACGTGCTTAAACTGGATACTAATCGAACAAACGCTTTCGCCAATTCATTTATCCCTATGACATCTAGAGACTGGAACTCTCTTCCCCTGACCGTCTTTCCAGCAACTTATAACGTTCAATCTTTCAAGACCAGCATCCACAGATACCTTCGACTGCTACCCAATCACTAAACCTCCCCTTATCTTCACGTTACAAGGGTCCACCACGGACTACGGAGGTTGTACCTTCTTGGTGCAACTTCTTCTTGTATCAATATCATTAAATAAAAAAAAAATATTTAAAAAAAGTCTTAACTTTGATCCCCCTCGCCCATTTTCAAAAAATTCAGGTTACCTGATAACAGCTAATCAAATAACTCTGGGGGATTTCCTGAATAGATTGTCTTTCAATTTTTTTGTTTGTAGGTATATATAAGATCCGAGATATTCCTTTAATGTCATCTTTCTCAGAGCCCGAATTACCCCTTGTATTTAGATGTGTTTCACGTCAGAGATTATTCTTTAGTCAAGATGCAAGTAAAGCTTAAGAGGAAATGGTCAGTTTAGACGTTTGATAGGGAAAGATAGATAAGTTCAAGAGCGTTGTGGTTATCAGATTGGTGTGTGCGCTAGACAAAGGCAAACAAACACCTTAGCCGTCCATATCTATTGCGAAACAGGAACACAGAGAAAGGAAAACTTCAAGTTTCATACACACTCAACATAAAGATAAAAACGAACATGTCACTTAATAATTATTTCGTTTTAATTGTTTCCAATTTTATTAAAAATTTTCTTCTTTGTTTTATTTTAAGTACAGTGAAACCCCTCAAATCCGAACTCCGGAAATCCGAAAGCAAAAAAGAGGAACTTATTTGTTTAGTCAGAAAATAATTATGTATATATTCTATTGTAATGATATAAGGGGCAGACCCCCCCCCATTCATTTAATGGGCAA
>JALMQS010000807.1:154087-431436 GCA_024734495.1 Forficula auricularia
GATTATAGGGCTCTCCTAAAGTCGCATAAAGCCCTTAAATCCCAACACTATATTATATTATTTTACATAATTAGTTGAAAAATTAACAAAGAAGTATAGTTAGCATAACTAACAAAGTGTAAATGTGTCTACATACTTATGTCATCCAGGATTGAAAAACGGTAAAAGTTGGTTATTGAAATCCTGTAGGTTAATTACTTTGCAAAAAAAAAAAATGAAATAATAATACAAACACACAAAATATCACATAATCTTTCACTTGATATCAGTTATCTTCAATTGTTGAAGCTGCTTTTGGATAATCCGAAAAAATTGAAATCCGAACAGCCCCAATTAGTCCTGATTTGAGGAGTTTCACTGTAGTAAATTTCAACATTTGACTGATAATCACTAGATGACAATGTAATAGTTTGAAACCGAATTTAGAACAAAGAACTGGATATTGTGGTCTCCGAAAAGTTCACCAAAATTAGAAAAAAAAAACATTGGCCCGTGCACACGTATGTTCTCATAATATTTCCACAAGAACATATCAATTTTGATGCACTTTTTAAAGGAATGTGAGACATGAATCTGAATATAATTATTTAATTATCATATATTTATTGTAAACCATATTGGAATAAGGACACTCATAGATAAAATTAAAACATCAACAAATAAAGATATAATCTCTCGTACTTTTCAGATGAAATATGAACTATTTTAATAATTCATCATTTTGTGATATGTTGTTACAAAATTCCTCAAAAGTATTGGAGAAATTGCACTTCACGTGCAATATAGCCTTCAACGCTTCTAAGCAAAGTCTGTTCATTTAATAGCTACACCTTCTATCATGAGAGCCCATGCTATATAGTCAACTTTATTGGCAGATCACTTAAGGGTATGACTAACCTGGGAATAAAGGCGCAAGCCATTTCTCCATTTTTACTTTATCCAATGCGAAGCAGATGACATTTGAACATTTGGACAGTATCAGTAGACAAAAAATATGCTTTTAAAAGAAGGGCTCTAGTATCGCTAAATTCCAACATCGACTTTGCAAAAATGTAATTTTTTTTAATCCAAAAGACAAAATATTGTCTAATGTGGGACATTTTCGATGTTAGACAAGAAACCCAAATGTGGGCCTTATGGTCACTTTATTCTAATATGAATAAAAAAGTCTATCCCCAAATGAAAAAACGATAGCCGACATATGGCTATAAAATCTTTAAAAAATAAATAATTAAATAACAAACTGGAATGGATGATAGATAATCATTTGAATTGTAAATGAGATAATTATAAAATTTTTAGTATACTTAGTATTAATTTCTTTTTCTGTCTTATATAATCTGATAATCGAGGGATAATATGATTTTTTTTCTTCCTGGTTATTTTTTCACCTTTTCTTTATCTCTTCTTCGTGTTATTTTAGCCTTGGATCTTTCATCTGTCAAAGATTTAACTTATTCAATCGAAAAGTGGATCCGGAATACTTTTTTTTTTTAATTAATGACAAGGAAAGTTTTTCTTGCTGAGCTCTGCTTTATTTCGTTGTGAGTTCAGCTTATTAATATCAAGTTTTTGATTATATTAAAAAAACTTAAGTCGTTTTTTTTTGTCTAAACATGGATTCAATTCATGGAAAACGGTATGGTCAAATATAGGATAAACTAAAACAAGCCAAGAATGCGAGCATTGGCATAATGAACTCTCGGGGACATATTCATGTCGGAGAAGATCTTTAATAAAATTTGATCAAATCCGATAACAGGGGGGGGGCTTTTTTATATAAATGACACCTGTCTTGTTATAATTGGATATCCCATTCAAGGAGACATTTACTATTTTTCTATATTTAAAATCGATGACGGCTTTTCGGGATTTTATAATAATATACTAAACATTTCATTTAATAAAACCAATAATTACTGAGATATAGAAAGTTTTGGTTTTATATTGTTCATGTCAATTCGCAAATCAGTTATATCTCCTTAATTATTAAATTTATCAAATTGTATTTCATATACAAAAATGATCACCATTTTAAAGGGAACAAAATAACACCTTATTTTTGAAAATCAATCGATAAACAACCAAAATGAAGTGGTCTTTTGGAGTTTAATTTGATTGTTCTACAAGATTTTCTAAGTTAACCATTGATTTCAGCTCCTAACTCGGTAAATTTTCAAGTAAATTTTCATTTCATTTTATTCACAATAATATACTAAACATTTCATATAATAAAACCAATACCTATAATTTTTTTCTCACAAATTAAAAATGTCTATGAATGTCTATGTCTATGAAAGAAACATTGCCCGGAATACTAATTTCTCAAACTAGATTGTAAAATTTATTTTAATTTAATTTGATTTTAATTTTCATGTATTTCTTTATGTTTCAGGTAAGTTGATATTACTCTACAATAGAGACTACATAAAGTAAGATTTTCGACAATTTTTTCATTTTCTTATTACAAATTACATATAGAGTGACGATAATTTTTAAGTTGTCAATAATTTTTGTCTTTTTGTATATTTTGAGTTGAAAAGATGCCCGGAATACTAGTTTCTCAAACTAGAAACTACGTGGTATTCCTACGTAGGGGCCTATTCCATAGATTCTTTCTCTTCGCACTTTTACCATAACCTAAAATTCCACCTCTAATTATTTATCTATTTTCATTTCTATTCCTTTCGCAAATACCTAATATATTTTCTATATTAGCAGATAGGTACTTTACTTTTACGATCTCGGTTAAGGAGATCTACTAAAGCAGTGGTTCTCAGTCTTTTTTACTCCATTTACCTTTTACACTATATATACAAGTCAGATTAGACAAAATAAAGCCAATCGGTGGAAAAAATCGCAGTTTTGGAAATGGTCTTAAACGCTTCCCTTGGGTTAATGTGTGTCAAAAGTCCCAGAGGGATTTTTCGCTTATAACTCGAAAACGGTCCATATTTTGCAAATAACCGCCCTATAGTAAATTAAAGAGGACACAATTTCGCGTTCGTCATTTTATGAAGGAAAAACTGTGATTTTTTGAAAAAATTGATCATTTTCTGTCATGAAAAATCCTGGATATCTATAAATCTAAGAGTTTTAAAAAAAGATGGTCCAAGTAAACGTTCAAGTCAACAAAATTTCCTAGAGAATGAGATAGGAATCAAGTTTCTAGGATGAGTGGTTTTTATTTTATGTAGGAAAAATTTGCGATTATTTTCAAGAAATTGCAATTTTTCAAAACTTCAACCTCATTGCGGCACGGGTTATCATTATCCAATTAAGATGAAACTTAGTTTTATAGTAATTGTAAAAAATTTAATCTAGTTTAAAAATGTATAAAGTAATCTTTGTCGAAAACGTGCTCGTTCATGGTCAAAAAAGGAAAAAATCGAAAAAGTGCGAGTTTTTGGGATATTCAAAAGTGATACGGGGGGACTGTTTTTTGGATCCCCATAAAAAATCGAACTACTGTCCCAATTTTGCATTTTTTTTGTAATCGACGCGAAATTGTGTCCTCTTTAATTTACTATAGTACGATTATTTACAAAATATGGACAATTTTCGAGTTATAAGCGAAAAATTGAAAAAAAGGGAACTTTAAACCCTCCTCCTCA
Source organism: Forficula auricularia (assembly GCA_024734495.1). NCBI lineage: Eukaryota > Metazoa > Arthropoda > Insecta > Dermaptera > Forficulidae > Forficula > Forficula auricularia. The sequence goes on from JALMQS010000807.1 coordinate 157,702, forward strand.
AGCTCGACCCTCCGACCTCGGGGACTTTTGACACACATTAACCCAAGTCCAAGGGAGGCGTTTTGGACCATTTTCAAAACTTTGCGATTTTTCCCACTGATTTGTCTAATTTAACTGTGCTAATAGTCCAAAATCTCATTCACCCTTTACTAAAATGGCAGGTGGGGTGGAAATACTAAATCGATTTCCAAATCCAGAATTCTGTTGACATTTTTATTTATTTATTTATTTATTTTAGTGATTAATTAACTTTTTTCAAATAAATAAATTTATACTTTCCATTTTTTTCAATAAATTTTTAATGCCAACATGGCAAAAAACACCTATGTATTAAAAAAATAACATGTTCAGCACAAATTCATCCACTAGAATCTCGAAATTCGTTCCGGGGTGAAACCCCCTGTACTAAAGGTACAGCGACCGTGGTTGTGTGACTCCTCTCACATCCTATTACCGAGAGAAATATGTCCTAATAGACCAGTTCTTATTATTTTCAATCCTAATTTTCACTCAATGGGAAATGGCAACCCTTTTCTAGCTATGTGGAAGGCATTGGGAAATAACGATATTACGAATCCCTAGAACAGTGATTCTCAACCTTTTTTTTCCTCGCGGAACACCTTTAATTATATAAAAATTTGGTGGATCTAATAAAATTGTAGTTTACATAAGCTTAGTACTAAAGATAGATATAATATAATCACACGAATATGTACCTATCTGCATACCTTCAATCGCAATAAAGAAAAAAATACTGAATTACATACGAAAAGTACACTGTGACTTAGATTGAAAAGTGACATAAAGAATGTAGTTTTATAAAGAGGATGTTGCCATTTTATTGTAGAAAAAATAAACTACTCATAATCAGGGACAAAGGCCACAGATATTTATTTTCAAATAAATTATAAGTACCTACAGAAAAACAATGTATTCTTAATTTTTAACGGCACGTTGTCAAAGGTTTGATGGTATAATAGTGTGCTACGGAACAGAGGTTAAGAACCACTGCTCTAGAATATGCAACATGATGATCTCTCTTTTTTCCGAGATAAACTAGCCTCCCTTTAGACCTTAGACCGTATTTCTCCCGGATAATGAAAAATATAAAATGGGGACTTTTAGAAAAAAGTAAGAGTTGGTATTAGATAGATTGGGTAGTTGCATCAACCCAGTCTTAATGTAGTACTCTATTTAATGATGATGATGATGGTGTAACATTTAGAGAAGAAATCAGAGAGATCATCGGTGAAATCGAACAGTGCGTCAAACCAGTCTTCGGATTGATGACCTTATATTAAAGCGATTGAATGCAATTTCTAAAATTCTATTAACATATAAAATCACATTAAATCATAGATAATTATTGAATTTACTTAATGGTTATATATTCGATCAATCCTACTAAAATATTAAGTACAGCATGTACTCTAAAATAATCGCATTACTTTTTGAATATCGATTAATTAATTCTAAATGGCATAATATTTAGTAGGCTAATGGATTTTTAATAACCAAACTGTTTCCATTAAGTCGCTTAATCCATTGATTAGTTATACTAGAAAAATTGGATAAGATAATTTTATTAAAACGTTTCGATTCGTTAATTTAAACTAATGAGAGTTGCTATATAGGGGAAAATTATATTAATTGATTCATTTTTTTTCTTCTAAAGCTACTAATTATTCCAATGCACTTTCAGTAATCAATAAATGTTATGTTTGATTTGTTCAGGTTAAATCACCCATGGTGCAAATGGAAATGATCATACAATATTTAACGATATAAAAAAATAATCAGTAAGCTCAGGTTGTTTAGTATTGAATTATTTATTTATTGTGTTTAGAAATGTCTTAAGAGTTGAGAAAAATAATTTATTTCTCATTGTGTCTATCCATATCCATATATACCCATAATATATCATAAAATCAAAACATCGAAGAAAGTTCCTTCTCATGCGTTAATGCCCATATTTTAAAAACTAAGAACTGATCAGAATTTAGGATTTCTTGTTTGAAAATAGGTAAAATCAGAAAAAAAACCCATAAATTGCTATATTAGTCCAGGCAAATTACGATTTTAACAAGAAATAATTCCCGTTAAAGATTTTATTGCTAGAATACATTTATTGGTACTCCAATATTACTACCCCAAGTTTTCCTCCCAAATCTGCGTTGTGGAAATTTTTCTATGCGCCTCAAAATGAGAAAATTTCGGATTTTTTTCAGTTTTTCTTGAATAACTCTAAAACGGCTTATCAAATCAAAAAGATATCTACTAGATAAATTAAAGCTCTTTAAATTACGAGTAAATTTATCATAATTTCATCTACTTGAATCATGTGGAACCGGTACTAGAGTCAGTCAAAAACCAGCCCTCGGGTTAACTTTTGAATATAACCCCTAAAACTCGTACTTTTTTCGATTTTCCCCAATTTGACCATGAAGGAGCACGTTTTCGACAATGACCACTCTATACATTTTTAAACTAGTGCTACAATTTAAACAAAGTTTCATCTTATTTGGATAATGGTAAATCGTGTCGCAATAAGGTTGAAGTTTTCACAGGAATTATTTAACGGGTTATAGTGGTGTTTCACAAAGAGGAAATAAAATTAAAAAATCTTTTAAATTATTTTGGAGATTTTTTATTTATCTCTATACATATTTCGGGCTATGAACCCTTCATCAGGAGGTTTAACAGAAAACTGAATATAAAATTTTTACATAGTATCGATGTTAGAAAGAATTGAGTGGTTAGATTTAAAGGTATGTGGAAGGGAGAGAATGGGTATTGAACAAATTGTCTGGTCCGAGTCAGGTACATGTCAAATAGGATGGCTTTGTTCGAAATTTATTTGTATAGAATTATGGGAATATCTATTAAAGGAATTTGTTTAAGGGTTTTAAAAAATCTCCAAAATTATTTAAAAGATTTGTATAAATTTGAATTGATAGATAGACGAGTGATGCCCTCTACGGGAGAAAAAGTAAAACTGACTAGATCAGCTTTCGTTGGCAAGCTGGCTTGGCCAGCGCCAGCTGACCAGCCAGCCAGTCTTAATAGATTCATTGAAATGAGTAGTTGAAATGAGTTAGTTGAAAGGAGTTGAAATTCAGTCTCTGTTTGAGAAGTTGAAAGTTTGATGGTTGACTGCGTTAGCAGATTGAATTGAGGTGAATGTTTTGTATAACTGCATCAGCAGAATTTTGATTATATTTGAATTGAGTGTAGAAGGAAAAAAACCAAACTTGAATCATCCCATATCTCATCGTCGGATAAAAAACCAAAGTGAAACGAATTGCCACAAGAAGTCTGCATTTACGCCACGCCATCGTCACTGTATTAAATTTCATTCGTATGTACAAAAAACCATTATTTTTATCATTAAAACCATTGTTAATATCATATCAAAAAATCTTTGCTTTTATTTATTGAAGAAGGAGAAAATACACCTTCCTTTATCTTAATTAAAGAAATACAGTCCACACCATTATCCTAAGTTCATTATCATATTTATACATGAAAAATTATACATGATATGATCTAGGAAATTTACAAATTTATACATGGTCCATCGTCGCAGGATTATACATTAATCCTTCATAGCCAAAGGTAGAATTTTCTCAAAAAAGAAATTCTCCACTCTTAAAGTCTAAGAGCATAAAAAAGAACCAGAGATTCCTTCAAGAAAAGGTTGGTGTGATATTGCAGAGAAAAATATTGCAAATAATTAAATTGCAATTTTTTTTTTGTATTGAAAAAGCAAAGCAAAGATTGGTTTTAAGCTGATTTGGCAACACAGCATTTGAAATTTGAACTGCAATTGGAAAATTTATCTATTATAGTCCTTTCTATTAAATTAAAAATGGCTTCCAGGAAAGTTAGATTATTTAGATGGAATACGGAACGCCTGCAAAATTCCGTAATTAAGGCCACGAAAGAAGGAAACCTGGAAAGCTTGAATTTATTAAAAACATTAAAAAGAGATTTGAATAGGTTACTTGAAGAAAGGGCGGATATTGAAAATGCCGTATATGACGCATTTGAAAATTTACAAGCTGAAGAACAGCCACTAAATTATGATGAATTTGATTTGGTAAAAATAACAAATTCAAGTTTGGATATCATAAGGGATATTGAGTGGATTTTAGAAGCGAAAGAAGAAAAATTGACCAATGCCAGAATATCTCAAATTGATGTTAAAATGACAAGTCCAAGGGAGGAATCAAATGCAAGTGTTCCTGTTATTAAATTGCCCATATTTGAAGATGGTTTTGTGGAATGGGTAGAATTTTTTGATTTATTCAAAGCCCAAATTGATTCAAGAAAAAATTTGTCGAAGACGGAAAAATTAATGCATTTGAAGAATTCGTTGAAAGGAGCCGCTTTAAATAAAATTAAAGGCTTGAGTATAATCGAGAGCAATTATGAAATTGCTTTAAAAGTTTTAAAAGATTATTATGAGTCTGAAAGACAAATAATATTTCAAACTATTGACAAGTTATTGGAGTTCCCGAAAATTAAAATATTAACTAGGGAAAAATTAAATTATATATATGATCATTTCCGAAATGCCTATTCTGTGTTGCAGAATTTTAAAAAGGTCACACCAGGGAATGATGATTTTTTTATAAGGATATTAATTAGGTGTATACCGCAAGAATTTATACATCTATTTTATAGAACATTAAATTCAGAAACTGTACCTACAGTTTCCAATTTTTTTGAATTTTTAGATAAGGAAATTAAATCGTGGAATGTAATTGAAATAGAATCCAGAGAAGCTTCGACCAGCAAGTTACAGTCGAATTCTCCGAAAATAATGAAAAATAAATATTTAAAAACTTTATCGACAGTGGTAACAAATAAAATTAATAAATGTTTCTTTTGTAACCAGGAAAATCACAAATTAGATAATTGTTTTAAGTTTAAAAAATTAAGTTTTAGTGAAAAAATGAACTTTATTTTAAAAATGAAAATATGCAAGTTGTGTTTTAAAGCAAATCATGATTTTTTATTGTGCAAATCTATTCAATGTCATTGTGGGAATTATCATAATCCCATATTACATGCATCTAAAATAGAATTAAATGATTATTTTAAGAATGTTAAAAATAAAAATTTTAAATCAATTGAAAATGTAAACAATTCCAATGTTCAAAATATTAATGAAGTTGTAAATGTTTCAGAGACTCCAAAAAAGACTTGTTGTACAAATTTACCTCAAATACAACAAAATATTTTATTGGGCACAGCGATGGTCAGACTGCAGACTTCCGAAGGCAAGTTCACAGCGCGATGTTTAGTTGACACGGCGAGTCAAAGTAACTTTATTACTAATGAATTGGCTTCTAAATTGAAAGTAAAGGTAACAAAAGAAAATAATACTCCGATTTATGGATTGGGTTCAAGATTGGTTTCATGTGTTACGGGTTCTGTGAATGTAAAAATTTCACCTATTAATAATAACTTTTTAGCAATAGATTGTCCCTCTTTCACTGTTGAGAAGATTTGTGACAATTTGGAAAGATTTCAATTCAATATAAACGAATTTTCTCATCTCAAAAATTTGCAGTTAGCCGACCCTGAATTTCACTGTGGGGGTCCGGTAGATATGCTATTGGGCTCAAAAACTGTAGCTCAAATATTAAGGGGAGGTGTTAAGAGAGGGAGTGAAAATGCACCCGTTGCTATTGAAAGTGTATTGGGATGGATTTTGTTAGGAAATTGTCCTTCAGAGTTGAAAAAGCAGGCTACCGGTCAGGTAAAATCCTATCTTACCTTGGAGTATTTATCAAAAAAATTGTGGAGTTTAGATAACCCCACTGAGATTGATCCAGTTAAGTTTGATCAATGTGAGAAACATTTTTTGGAAAATTATTTTCGATTGCCTTCTGGAAAGTTTTCTGTAGCCCTACCATTTAAAAATCCTCATTTAAATTTGGGAGAATCTAAACAAGGTGCTTTAAAACGTTTTTTCTCTCTTGAGAAAAAATTTGAAGCTAAGTTGGAATTTAAAATTCAATATTCTAATTGTATTAGTGATCTTTTTAAATTAGATTTTGCAGAAATAGTGTCTAATCCCTCTATTAATGATAAATGTTTTTATTTACCTCATCATGCGGTTATTCGTGAACAAAGCTTATCCACAAAAATGCGGATAGTTTTTGACGGTTCAGCGAAAACAGAGAATAGTATTAGCCTTAATCAAATTTTAATGACAGGGCGACCGTTGCAAAGCGATATTAGGTCCATATTAACCAAGTTTCGACATGGATCGATAGGTTTCACCTTTGATATACAGAAAATGTATAATATGATCTTGATTAATGAACAGGATAGAGATTTTTTAAGATTTCTATGGAGGTCTGAACCATCAGAGCCGGTGCAGACTTTCCGTTTAAAAACTTTGCCATTCGGCTTGAAATCCTCACCTTTCTTAGCGTTACGAGTTTTGATAGAACTCGCTAATCTAGAAGGATATAAATTTCCAAAGGCCAAGGCAGTCTTGGATAATTGTTTTTACATGGACGACGGCTTTGTATCAGTTGATTCTAAAGAAGAGGCTGAAGCTATTATTTTGGAAGTTAAGTCATTATTGAGAGAAGGAGGTTTTTTTACTGACAAATGGGCGTCAAATAATTCATATATCACCCAGTTGGTCAGAGAGGAGGGAAATTATTCGAAAATTATTGCTGAAAACCCGGTCACAAATACATTAGGTTTAATTTGGAATACCAAATTTGATAGTTTTCAAATTGCTTACACTAATAATAAAAATGTTGTTTTAACAAAGAGAAAACTTTTAAGTGAGTTAGCTCAAACATTTGATCCGTTAGGTTTTATGAGTCCTGTTTTAATTAAATTTAAAATCATTTTTCAGCAATTATGTAAACAAAAGTTAGAATGGGACCAGCCTGTTAACGACAGGGTTAATTTGATTTGGTCGGAATATCAGGAAGACTTAAAATTATTGAAAGGTTTTTATATTCCCCGATTTATTGGAGCTGTAAAGCCTGAAGAGGATTTTTTTCTTTTAGGCTATTGTGATGCTAGCGAACTGGCTTATTCAGCAGTCATTTATCTAGTAAGGGGAATTTTTCAGAAAACCTTGCAAGTTAGTCAAGGTTGGTTGGTGGGTTCGCGAACTAGAGTCGCCCCCTTAAAAACAGTCAGTCTTCCTCGATTAGAATTAGCTGGAGCATTAGTTCTCAGCGAATTTTTACATTTTATAAAACCATCTATTTTGATTCCTTTCAAGGGAATAATTTGTTTAACTGATTCGATGATAACTTTAAGTTGGATTCAGTCAGAGCCTTATCGATGGCAAACTTTTGTAGCTAATAGAGTAGCAAAAATTCAAGAATATTTACCTGATGCCTCTTGGCAATATGTCAAGTCAGAGGATAATTTAGCAGACATGGGATCCAGGGGTATATATTTAAAAGAATTAATTGAGAAAAAGGAATGGTGGAGAGGGCCGAAGGGAAGTTTACCGCTGAGTCCCCCCCCTTCACTTTCAGATAATGATAGACAGGTCTGTTTGAAAGAGGAGAAGAAAACGTTGGAGGTATATTTAAATAAGCAAAATTTCTCTTTTCTTCAATTGTTTTCATCTTATTTGAAAACAGTAAGAGTTTTAGCAATTATGTTAAGATGGCTGGCGAAAATAAAAAAAAGAAACCTTTCAAAAAATTTTGGCCAGCCACTGAACGAGGTGGAATTAAAAGGGGCTCACTTGAGATGTATACAGCTATCTCAACTGGAGTCTTTTCCCCATCAAATTAAAAATTTAGAGGAAAATAAGGAGGTTAAATGGCCACATGGGTTAATGGGTTTAAACCCTTTTTTTGATTCGGAAAAAATTATCCGAATAAAAGATAGATTAGAATTGTTGAGAAAAGAAAAATCTGAAAGCTGCCTTATAATGTTAGATTATCAAAATCCTTTTACTTTTAAAATAATACATTATTATCATGTTTTATATTTTCATGCGGGAGCCAAATTTTTAATTAATTTTGTGCGAACGCGATATTATATCCCTAGATTAACTAAACTAGTAAAAAAGGTAATTTACAAATGCATAGTTTGTTTTAAGGCTAAGCCTAAATGTATGGAGCAACAAATGGCCCCGTTGCCCTTAACTAGGATTACCCCCGCGCGACCTTTTACTAATTGTTCTGTTGATTACGCTGGTCCATTTCTTGTCCGCAACAAGCTGGGAAGAAAGGGACTGGTTTTTAAAGCGTATGTCCTTGTGCTGGTCTGTCATGCCACAAAGGCAATTCATTTAGAACTAGTCACTAATTTAACTAGTGAAAATTTTATTGCTGCTTTTAAGAGATTTATAGCAAGGCGAGGCATGCCTTACGCGATTTTTTCAGACTGTGGCAGAACTTTTCTAGGTGCCAATGCCCAGCTTAAGAAGGACTTGAAACTTTTAATCCAATTAGAACCTTCGTCTGCTGACCATTTGGCTCAATTTGAGGTAAAGTGGAATTTTCATCCCCCTTACGCCCCCCATTTCAGTGGGTTAGTTGAAGCTGCAGTTAAGTCGTTTAAGACACATTTATATAAAATTGGGAAGGTTGAAAAATATTCCTATGAAGAATTGAGCACCTTGCTTTGTCAAATCGAGGCTATTTTGAATTCTCGCCCCCTTTGTTCCCGATCTATTAACGAGGGTTACGATACACTTACTCCTGGTCATTTTTTGACCGGATCCGAGTTGTTGACACCTCCTGAACCTGATTTAAGGGGAATAAAAGAGGGAAGGTTATCTCGTTGGCAGTTAGTTCAACAGAAGGTACAAGGTTTTTGGAGAGATTGGGTAAACGATTACCGAATTTCTTTATTGAAAAGGACGCGGTGGCGTGGGACCCACCCCCCTTTAAATGAAGGACAATTAGTATTAATATTCATGCCTACCCCTCCATTGGATTGGCCTTTAGGTCGAATAGAAAAGCTAATAGTGGGGGCAGATGGCTACCCTAGAGTTGCTGATGTACGAACTAGCAAAGGTCTTTTTCGAAGAGCCATTACACAAATAGCTCCTTTACCAATTGAGTAGCCTGTAATTTCCAACCTGGGATAATAATTCTAATTAATTAAGGTTTTATTTTAACCATTATTAAATTTTATTTATTGATAAATAATAATAATATTTTTTATTAAGAGTGTGAATTTTCACTATGTTAATTCACTTTGAGTTGGTTTGAAATCTCTTTGCTCATCGGAACTAGGTTTGAGGGAGATTTACGCCCTCCTTCACACCTTTTACTGTATGCATGAAGGGATTAATTATTTATTGGGCCCATAAGGGTTTCTTAAAAAGGGTTCCCCTTTTTTTGGGTTGGCCATGAATTGGTGGGAATTTAAAACTAATTTGGGGTCAATCTAGCAAAGACTCACAGGTAAACCCCCTAGCGAGTCTTTGGGGGGGAATTATGTATAAATTTGAATTGATAGATAGACGAGTGATGCCCTCTACGGGAGAAAAAGTAAAACTGACTAGATCAGCTTTCGTTGGCAAGCTGGCTTGGCCAGCGCCAGCTGACCAGCCAGCCAGTCTTAATAGATTCATTGAAATGAGTAGTTGAAATGAGTTAGTTGAAAGGAGTTGAAATTCAGTCTCTGTTTGAGAAGTTGAAAGTTTGATGGTTGACTGCGTTAGCAGATTGAATTGAGGTGAATGTTTTGTATAACTGCATCAGCAGAATTTTGATTATATTTGAATTGAGTGTAGAAGGAAAAAAACCAAACTTGAATCATCCCATATCTCATCGTCGGATAAAAAACCAAAGTGAAACGAATTGCCACAAGAAGTCTGCATTTACGCCACGCCATCGTCACTGTATTAAATTTCATTCGTATGTACAAAAAAACCATTATTTTTATCATTAAAACCATTGTTAATATCATATCAAAAAATCTTTGCTTTTATTTATTGAAGAAGGAGAAAATACACCTTCCTTTATCTTAATTAAAGAAATACAGTCCACACCATTATCCTAAGTTCATTATCATATTTATACATGAAAAATTATACATGATATGATCTAGGAAATTTACAAATTTATACAGATTTTTTAATTTTTTAATTTTATTTCCTCTTTGTGAAACACCACTATAACCCGTTAAATAATTCCTGTGTTTAATATGTTTCACTATAAACCAACACCGCTTTCCCTAAACTTAATTGAAGTTGTCAGTTTTTTTCACAAAATCGCAGTTTTTCTTCCATAAAATGAAAACCACTCATCCTAGAAACTTGATTTTTTTTTATTCTCTAGTAAATTTTGTTGACTTGAACCACTTTTTTGATAAAACTCTTATATTTATAGATATCCAGCATTTTCCATGACGTTTTTGAGGATTCGGATTATACCCATTACATGATATCTATAAATTCAAAAAAGTGGTCCAAGTAAATGTTCAAGTAAATAAAACTTCCAAGAGAATGAGATAGAAATCAAGTTTCTAGGATGAGTGGTTTTCATTTTATCAAGGAAAAACTGCGATCTTTTGCAAAATACTGCAAACTTCAACCTCATTGTGGCACGTGTTACCATTATCCAATTAAAATGAAACTTATTGTTTAAATTGTAGCACTAGTTTAAAAATGAATAGAGTGGTCTTTGTCGAAAACGTGGTCCTTCATGATCAAAATGGGGAAAAATCGAAAAAAGTACGAGTTTTAGCGGTTATATGCAAAAGTGATCCCGAGGGCTGGTTTTTGACAGGCGCTAGTACCGGTTCTACTTGACTTAAGTAGATGAAATTGTTATCATATTACGCGTAATTTAGAGAGGGAATTATTTACTGTTTATGCCATTTTTTCACCTAATTTGCCTGGACTATGTAATTATTTGTACTCAAGTTTTGTCCCTTCTGAAAATTTTTCTATGGGCGCCTCTGGACATATAAATATATATCTAATTTTTGTTTCTTTGAAAGTGACACTTTTGTGGTTGTTGGCTCTATTACTAAGTTGTTGATATCTTAGCGTATTGTTCCCCTTCTCGGAGGGTCTGTCTGTCTGTCTGGTCCATTCATAAGTTTGCCATCTCGTCTAATCAATCAATATATTTGGGTGGTGATCTTGTCAGGGAGCTAGGGAGTCCCCGGCCGACGAAAGGGTATTAATTATCCCCGAGCGGGCAGGCGTGTGCCTTGGCGGGGCGGGGAAGGGGAGGGTCCGGTCCCCCTCCCGTACAGGTGTCGCGCCGCTACTGCTCACCCCCTCTCCCCCTCCCTGCCGCGGGAGGGGAACAGGTAGGCACGGCGCCGAGCTCTTCATTCGGACGCGTGGCCGGCTCGGGGAAACGTCGCCGTCGTGTCCGCCGACCGGACTACCTTACTACTAATCCATACGAGAAGACCCACATTATTTATTGGACATAACCAGTGCGATTCCTTTCTCAGTGTGTTTTTGTTCTCCATGTGTGATCCCCTGTGTGTATTCAACAATACTGTGCTCACCTCTTAGACACGTGCTGTGCGCGCCTTTTTTTAAATTTTCTATTGGTTTTGGTTTATTTATTTATCTACAATGAGGGAGATTGACACTGTCTCGCCTGTGGTCTGGCCTGCCTGGTGCTATTCAGGTAAACAACAACAAACTCTGAAATAAGTCCTAAAAAAAATACATAGATATTTATAAGAGGAAATCATTAAGGGTGTCCTAAGACATACACCTATATATAATTTTATTTTTTAATAGATATTTATTTTAATCCCAAAATAGTGTATAAAAATATTTAAAATGGGAACAGAATGATTTTCAAGCTGTCTTTTTGTCTCTACTGATATATCAATTTCGATAGGATAACTCGACAATAAAACAAATTAAAGAAAATTTAATTTTTTTTTTTTAATTTTTAAAAATTCTAGGTAGATTTCACAAAAATTCGGGGTACGAGCCCATCTTTCAGTTTTCTCTGTGAACTCCTGAAGATGAGATCCTACTCCGAAATATATATAGTTATGCTAATAAGCATCTTTTATTTTATGAAACCTACCTAGAATTTTATAATTTTGAATTTTTTTTAAATTTTATTTAAATTTTGTTTCACCAAGAACCTATACCCTCGACAATTCAAATTCGTAGAAAGTTTCCCTTAGTGTTAAAAATGTCTATTATGTCTGATTTAAAGAACAATTTTTATTTTGAATTTTTTCGATTATTTTTTTCAAAAATATTAAAAAGTCAATTTTTTTTTTTTTTGGAATTATTTGACTAATATAAAGGTTTTTTTGAATAAAATTAAAGTCACTAGATTTTTAATTGTTATTTATGAATTTCGATACTTATTAAGGTTGCTCGGGCATTAAGGCAATGTTGGATTAAAAATCTGAATTTTTAATATGATATTAATCGATAACATATACGGATAAAATAATTTTTTGAAAAAGATCTGACCAAGGGTTTCCGTGTAATTAATTATTAAAAAACGGACTTTTAACACCTAGTGAATAGGGAATGCTAGCTGAAAACATATATTTCGATTGATCTAGCCAAATTGTATGATGAGAAAATTTTTTTTTTTATTTATATAGATAAATTATCGTAGGTAACGTTAAAAAAAACCTTTATAACCCAGGGTTTTGTAAATATTCAAATCTAAATGATCGAAAATATCACTTCGCTTCACATAAAAATAAATAAATCACGGGACTCGAGTCAATTTATTATATTTATTAATTAAATTATTTCATATATCCGATTTCAAATGATGTTAGCTAACATCTAAATTAAAATAATTAATTTATGTGTTAAAATTTTTTAAATTTTTATATTATTTTGACTTGCGGGGTACTCTCCGAGCAACCTTAAAAACTATTTTTTTTTCTTTTTTATTAATTTGATTACTAGTTTTATGAAACTTGAATATAGGGAGGTTTTTTTTACTAAAATTCGAACTATTTTTTAATAGTTATTTATGGACTGGGATATCTATTTTAACTCGACAACAAAAGTTTGTAGAAATTTTATTCGCGTGTCAAACAATGCCTATAATTCTAATATTTTTCTTTCTGACTCTCTATCCATCATCTGTCAGTGTTTTTGTTTGTATTTCTGTCTTGATTCCGATACTCGAAAACAAAAGATCAAATAGAGTAAAATATGCAATTTCGAAAAGGACACATCTCGCATATTTTGACTAATACACTTTTTTCATATAAATGTAATCTAAAAGATTCCCTGCACTAACTCTGCTCGAAAAAGGCACAACTCTGATAATAATTTTACTGCCCCGAAAATGTAACTCAATAATAAATTTTATAAATTTTACACTACTTTAGAAAATAATTAGTTATTTTTTTTTATTCCTGAACATTTTCATTTTTCCGACATGTGGCCTTTTCATACAAAGAACAATATTGATTTTGGGCTATTTCGACTATTTAAAAAAATAAAGTAAAATAAGATTATTAGATAAAAAATACTTGGTAGGTTTCACATTAAGATATAAAAAATAAAACGAATTTATTTTTGGAGAATCTTTAATCTCGATATATATATATATATATATTTCGGGTGACTAACCCATCTTCAGGAGCAACAGAAAGTAAAATAAAATCGTTAAACCCTCTTTTTTCGATTATTTGGACTAATATTTATAAAATTTGAATATTTTTTGTTTAATATTATTTTTAAATAGCTAAATATTCTTACATTATTTTAGTTTTTCTTTTCTCAAAAAGGGATGAACCTTTTTTATAATAAAAATTTATTTACAAACATGAATTTAAACACTTTTTCGCTAGAGAACTTTTGGATAAAAAAAATTGAATCGTTATATGAAAAAAACCTTTGAACAGGTGTAACTAATGAGCTCAAATTCGGCTCAAAAGTTCTTATTAATAACTGCACACTTATTGTCAAGCTTGATTTTATCAGCTCGAACCCTTCGCTGAGAAAAAATATATATAAAATCCCAGAAATTTCGAATCCTTGTTTGTTTTATTTTTTTCCTTAGAAATTATTTATTTGTTTATTTCTCATCGAAAGCAAGAAATTCCGCGTTGATCTATTTTTTTTTTTTTATGTTAAACTTGGCTTTTGCTTAGCGCAAAGTAAAAAGATTGATCCGTCAGCAAAGAAGCCAGCAAGCAAGGTCCGTTGGTTGATTAAATAAGCGAGTAGAGTCACGAACCGCTGACAATGATAGATCATCATCTAGCTAGCTACTTTGTTCACACTCGAAACCGCCGCATACAGTTCAGAGTACATAGAGATGACACTTAGCAGACATACACACTCCATTCTATGTTTTAATTTAGTTAATTAAATAGAAAATTACAACAAAAACAAAGACATCACATTACCAAACATATTATACAACGTCTTCCAATTTTGAATTTTTTTTGAATGATTTTGTAAAAATATCATTTGACTCATATAATAGAGAGTAGATGGAGCTAGATTTTTAATAGTCCTTTATTTTAAATTTCTCAAATAGATCAGAAACATTTATTGCAATTAAAATAAATTTAAACAGCCTTAAAGCAAGTCTTATATAAGTGACTTAAACGGGATATTTTAAACGAAAATATTTATTTATTTTTCATCGTTACCCGTAAGCCCGTCGTCAACCAAATTCTATTCAACTTAAGGTAGTTGTTTCACCATATGGGTTTTGTTAGGATTTTTTTGAAATCTAGAAAGATTATTATTTAAATACTTCTGCATCGATTGGTGGAAGATTTATGAACAATATAGTTCCGGAGATATTAAATTCCAAAGAAAGAGTTTTTCAGACTCTTATACATTGCACTATATGGGATATCGGAAACTTTACATACATATTTAATTACCAGCTTTTCGTGCGTGCATTCGGCACGCCCCCCAGGCTGGTGTCCTGGCGGGCGGCGTCTCGGTCCAAAATTTTTATTCCTCTAAAAAAACCACACTCCAAATGTATACCTGTAAACTCCCGAAAATACATAGTCTCTTAAAAGTTTCGCCTCATTTTCATCCTGACACAGCTACAGAAATAAGGCTCTAGATATGAATCTGGAAGTATTTTTTTTCTTCTATAATCTACAGCATTGTGATATTTTTTGTGTGGAAATAGATTTATTTAAATAAGTGGGATCGCGTGAGGAGAAGAATTATATTATATCATTTTTTTTTAAATTTGGGATCGATAATCGATATAAGGCTCCAAATATTTAAAAGAGATCATCAGGTGTTGTTTGTATGACAGGCTGTTCCAGTATTGCCATGAGAAACTCAGGCATGCGTGGCTTAAGTCGATCAATTTTGTAAAAATCAAAAAATAAGAATAACAAAATTTAGATTTTTAAAAAATTATAAAAAAGTGGCAAATTATTAAAAAATAAACAAATAATATATAAAATATAAATCAAATAAGATATGATTAATTTCTTCTTCTGTGCGCAAAGAAAAGCGAATTGAATATTTAATTTTTAAGTGGTGGTAGGGGGGGGGGGGAATAATTATCAATATATTTAATGTTTCTTAATTTAAAATCAATTGGAGTCTTTCATTTAGAAATTCGAGTTCAAATTACAATTATATTTCAAATTCGCCGACGGCATCAGCGCCCCTGTCGGCAGCACTACGTTAGCGTTGTTGCAAATTAATCTGGGCTATTATATATATTATAATTAAGAAACCCTTCTTACCATTTTTATAAAAAACTAAACCAACATTAAATAATAACTAATACATTTTTTAAGAAAATTTTAATTCATAGTTACAACACAGTTTCTGAGATAATAATTAATAAATAATGAAAAATGTTCCATTCAAATTATTATTAACACAGCTTTAAGGGCTACAAAAAAAGTATTATATAGTATAGCTTCAATACCATTGATGACCAACCACCTTCAAAGTCAATGAGGGTTGGTTAACTTCATCTAAAAGGTATAACAATCTTAGCGAGAGTAGTGCAATAAAAATCATCATGGTATTTTATCCAAAATTATTCATTAAAAAAATGAAGTTATCTGTAAGCCCAACGGAAACCGTAATCCACGTTCAACCAAAATCTAATCAACTTAATATAAAAACAACGAATATGAAATTTCTTTTTTGTTTAATTTTTATCGTTTTGTGAAGCACGCAGAAAATTTGACCACACAGACATTAAAATCTTTCTATAATGTGAACCTGTTTTAGTGATTTCTAGATATTTTTTTTTCTTTTTTTTTATTGGGCTCGGGAACCTAGATGATCATTTAGCCAATTTCTAGATATAACGTATTGGAAATATTTATTAAGTCTTTCCTATAGAGATTTTGACTAATATATCCGATTATGAAGGTAGTTGATTTTTAAATTTTAATAGTATTTTATTCAGATTATTTTCATTTTTTTTTTTAATATTTCAAAAAGGCCTAAAATTTGGAAAATAAAAATTAATTGAAAATAAGGTAGTAATTAAAAAAACTGAGGAAGGGACTGGAAAACCCCTTTAACAGCATTTTAAATAGATTATAATAATTTTTGGAAAAAGACGACCGTCTCCCGAAAATATTGGCAAAAAACCGTCCCGAGGGGGTCAGAAGCCGTGGAAGACCAAAAAAACGATGGAAAGAGAGTTATGACCCTGATGACTGATTATAATATGTTGGAGAACAGGTGTTCACACCTATATAGAAGAAGAAGAAGAAGGAAAAATACCACTCTATATTTTCGTGCGCCTGTGCTCGTAATTTCAATACAATTATATTAAATATGAAATACAATTTTTAAATTTATTTATAGCGGGGCTTTGCCCTCTTCATCAGTCTATTGCAAAGGAAAAGCCCTCGAAACTATAGTCTCGTTATAAATAAATTAAAAAATGTATTATTCCAGCAGAAGACACACTCTTTTATTTTCTCCTTTAATGTATTTCATATTTAATATAATTGTATTGAAATTAGGAGTGTCTCCTTTAATTTATAAAAATTCTGCTACTCTCGGCAAAAAGAAACTTTCAATTCAATTAAATACATTTTTAAATTTATAATGATTTTAAATTGAATCGGATAAAGAATTTCGCTCTCAAACATTCCATAGAAAAGACTATTTAAGTCTCAGAATACTTAAAAACGTATGGATTCACAAAAATCTGACCTTTGACCTCTCTACAATTACAATACTTCCTTAAATATATTAAAGTACAACATTCCAAAAGAAGTGATTTAACAAGTAGGCAATATATTTATTTATATATCTATATATAATAAATAATAAATAAATCAATTCTTCATAATAAAGATCACAGCAATAAAACCAGCCCAGCAATATTTCGTTACCTATACTTTTAATAACAGATTTATTTATTTATTTTTCAAATATGAAACCCACCTGTTTGTTTCTAGGTCGTTGTAACTTTATTATCTAAAGTTTGATTAATGGTTTGACATTAGAACTTTCTATGAAATTAGACGATAATTATAGGTCATGACTGACCAATTGTGACACTAGAAGAAGAAGAAAAACATCCTCACTGTCTTTCTCTCTTTGTTTTGATGTATTTGAAGATCGTGATTGATCGTTTTGAAATATTCCTGCTCTTTTGAACCCGTGCTAATTTGAATCATGCTTACCTTATACTGACGCTAAATTATTCGTATTTATATAATCCATTACAGGTTTCAACTATGCATAAATCCTTTTAGATATGTGCTAATGATAACAACATTTCTTTCATTCACAAAAATCTCTTTTTAATAAATTATTAAAATGGTTAACGAAGCCAGCTAGGAGTCAGCCTCCAATGATATCATTGTGCAAATAGTTTTCACTCTTATCTGGCATTGAAGTCTCTGGCCGTTGAAATAAATGTACGACGGTTAAACTTGAATGCGGGATAATCCAGGTGTTTATTTGACGTCAAGAACAAAGTACACACAGAGACCACCTCGAAAGATAGGGTATTACTTGTTTGGGTGCTAGTTAGCCTACACAAAGTGTCATTAACAAGAAGTAGCCTCGTTCTTGTTCGTAAGTCTCAATAGTTATTTCTTAGAGTGAAATCTCTTATCAGAAATGTTTTTCCATATTTCCTCATTATATTTCAAATGAATTAATAATTTATATTCATCTAAATTGATTCCGATTATATTACAAATATCAAAACAAGTTTTATTTAAATTACTTACTATGTATTTTCTCGTGAGTTGTACAATTTACTCAGCCTTTTGTCTCTAGGTAAGGAAATATTAAATGGAAATTAATATCAGATGTTGTAGGTATCATTCGTATCCATAGTAAATTTGTAACAGGAATAGTAGGAAATTGGATAAAATTAAAAAAAATACAGTTCTTATTAAATGGACCAGACGTTTCATCAATTTATTTTGACTTCCTCCAGTAGCCCACTCATCACTCTTTGTCAAAAAAACAATTTCACTATAAAACAAAATATTATCAATCTTTCTCTCCAAGTTGTGTTTTTTTCAAAATTTCTCAAAAAATGATTAAAATAAAATAAAAAAGAACATTGTTATAGATATGGACATGGGAATGTTTTATTTATTGCTCGATGCTCAAATAATTGTAAAATTAAAAAATAAAATATTAATGTAAATTCAAATTTGGAAATAAAACATTTTGTTCAAAAAAATCTTTCTCTAACATATTCTTGGCTCAAAATAATCAACAATCTTATAAGCGACTTTTCTTTTTTTTTTGGGTTTTCGGCCTTTCTAGCCATAAGCCAATTTACGATACTTATTATTATTTTTTTTAATTTGTCTCTACCCAGAAATCTTATTTTAGCCGGATGCCTCGAGTCGGATTCGAACCCGGGTCCAGTTAGCAGGCTAGTACGCCAGCCATTAGCCTAACTCGGCCCCGACTTTTCTTTAACAATTAAAATTAAATCAAATTTTTAATTTACACATGTTATCTCTGTAAAAAATTTTAATTGTTAAAAAAAAGTTGCTTCTAAGATTGTTAATTATTTTGAGCCAAGAATATGTTAGAGAAAGATTGATGATGTTTTGTCTTATAGCGAAATTGTTTTTTGACAAAGAGGGATAAAATGGGCCACTGAGGAAATCAAAATAAATTGACGAAAGGTCTGGCCCATTTAATAAAAACTCTGTGTTTTTTAATTTTATCCAATTCCCTACTATTCCTATTATTAATATTTAAAATGATTAATTCACCGAAAATCTAAATAGCGTACCGAGTCTCCTCTAATTTCTAATATTCATCATCAAGGTATTGAATTTATATATTTATAAAGAAAATTAACAATTTATATTGTAAAAAGAAAGAAAATCTCCGTGAGGGCAAATGAGCCAGAAAAAAAGCAGTCCTCCGTGACTTGGGCTTCTCTTTTGGGCGAGAAGCCGTCGAGTCAGCGCAGGCAATTGGCCGCGAATTAGCGTGGTATTAACAGCAGACTCAAAGGGGGGGCTCTCGTCCCCGTACTTAGACATAAAAATAACACCAAAATGACAAAAGAAATCGGCTGGGAAAAAAATACTACAAGTGCATCGAGAATGAAATGAAAATTTAACATCCGAGTCTTAAGTGGAATTTTTAAAAAGAAAAAAATTCAAATGGTATTTTATTGAATGTACCAGGGCTCGGAATTTATAAATAATAAATTGTGTTTTTTTATTAATATTCATTAATTTTATTAATTTAAGAGTATCGTTTCGAAGATCTACTTGTCATTTGGATATAGCTTCAAATATAAATTTAGTTAAAATCGAATAAATTATTCTTTCGAGGAGATTAATAATACAATAGTCTCACTAATCAGGAACTATTAAAAACTAGGGGTGCCGGATTATCGGAATGTTCGGATTACTGGATTGTATAGAAAAATTTATAATAAATTTCACCCGATATGGGTAACAAACGGATACTAAATCGCGGGCGGAGGGTATTGAAGTGCCTGATTAGTGAGACTCTACTGTACTAGTAGTAAAGTTTAAATTGCTGATAGTAGCAGGCTAAATTTCTAAAATAATCATGATAGATTGTCATCTACCAGCACAGGTGTACCGATTAAATATTCGGATTTTTTTTTAATAGATGGAGTACACAAATATCTTCCGATATGTGATTTGACATGAATAGGTACTATTATTGAGAAAAACTTTATCACCCCAAAAAATATAAATATATTTACGAAAAATAATATTAGAAAAACAGTCCATATCTGATCTTTGTTAATTGAATTTATATTGATTAAAATTTATAAAATTAATCTTTAATTTAAATTCTAAAATTTTGAGATTTGAAAAGTTAAAATTGTGTCCCAAGTTAGTTGAATGGCTAGCTAATATGGTACATTCGGTATTTTTGTTCTAATTGAATATGAACATAAATATAAATTAGAACAAAAAAATTACAAATATGCCTTACTAGCTAGCCATTCAATAACCTGAAACACAATTTTGACTTTTCTAATTACAATTTTTAGTTAAATAGGAGAATTTAGAACAAATATTAATTTTAAAAATAATCGAAATTTTGTACAACAAAAATTAAATTAACAAAAGTTCCAATATAGACTTGTTTTTTATTATTTTTCAGAGATTTTTAGAATGAAATTTAGGTATTATTTAGGTAAATATTTGTATTTTTTATTCTTATTCAAGGTAATTTCATCTCCAAAACACTATAGCTTATAGTCTATTATTAAAATATTTATTTGCTTATAGTTATTTGCCTGATTCTTTTCTTAAAGAAACTAATTTTGAAAATTTCTTAAAACTTCATTGAAAAAAGGAGAAATTCTCCCGAAACGTTTGAATTTTAAATAAACAATTTTTAAAGTGTTAGTTGTCGGTTCAAGATGAAACATTTTTTCAAAGTAGATTTCACAAAATAAAACAAATATATGTTTTGAGTTTTATCTCGATATATTATTTCGCGTTACGAACCCATCATCAGGAGTTAACATAGAAACTTCCAGTTGATGATGTGGGCTTGCAACCCGAAATATATATATATATATCGAGATAAAACTCAAAACATATATTTGTTTTATTTTGTGAAACCTACCTTGAAAAAATTTTACTTGGTTTAAAAAAAAAAAAAACATTTTAAAATTGTTATTTTTATAAAAGATTTGTATTTATTCACACACCCATATATCGTACAGGACACAAACAAGAGATTAAATATCATATAACAGAAAATATTTATTTTTTGAACGATTTCAACTTTTAAATCCGTTTTGAGTTATACTAATGCAACTAATTATAAGACCCTTAGGCTTTATTTTCTTAATCTCCTAAGACGGATAGAAGGAAGTAACGTTCTGACTGCGAATTAAAGATGCAAAGGCATTATGCAGATACGCCCGTACTTTATGTTTCAATTAACTTATTTATCAACCTGATCTTAATCTGATAAAGAATTTACCAGTAACGAAACAAATTGACTCTCCAATTTAGGGAATAAATCTACATCAAGATTCCACTGGGGTCAAGGGATTTTCTTTATTAAAAAAAAAAAGAAATAAAATCCCTAATCAAAGTCCCGAAGGCCTTCTGCAGGACGTGAGTGCCATCAATTGTGACTGCTTGGGGTCGTAGCTGGTCACCTCGTCCAGGTTTTCTTACACCGTCCTGCTAATTGGTGACCTCATCAAAAGGAACTTTACCTCGTCCCCGAACTTGTCCATCTTCTCACGGGTTATAATACGCGCCACTGTCCCTCTAATAGACTCTCTGATAACGAAGAATCCATTCCTCTGTTCAATGAGCCACAAATTATCAACCTAAGAAAAAAAAATACTTTCGACATTAACAAATGGATCACGCAGAGATGAAGAAAAAAAATAACAGGAAAACGTGACCGAAAGCAAGAGTTGTTGCTTGGACACCATATGGATAGGAATTCTGAAAAGTACATATTTCGAAGATCTAAATGGTAGGGGCCGAGGGGGGTCAGGGGGGACGTGCAACCGCGAGAGAGAGATGATGTCCGGACTACCAGATGAACCTTCACGTCCTCATCCACTCCTTTTATGCCAATCAATGCATTTGCACAAAAAAATCAATTAAAATCGAAAAAAAACTTGCAGATCTCCATTCAATATTTTCAAATTTTCCTATTAAATTCGACGGTTTCTTTGAAAAATAAAAAAATAAAAGGAGAATATATTTTTTTTCGTCAGATTGCTTTCTATACCCAAGGATTTTAAAAAAAGTTAACCATCTCCCATGATAACAAGAAGTCTCTATCAAATAAATAAATTATATATGTATATTCCTACAATACATATTTACGATATTTAAGTGGATATCGATGAGGCAGTCCAAAAAAAGAAGAAGATAGCCTCTGAAACGTCGGTTTTATGAATAAAAAGATAGTGTAAATATCTTCTTCTTTTTTTGGACTGCCTCATCGATATCCACTTAATTCACTTATCAGTCCGTCTCCAAAAATTTCTCCAATCATATTCATTATTACTTTATTTTTATATATATATATATCAGTGAGCCCCCTTCAGTTTCATAAAAAGTAACCCCAACCAGATAAATTCTTAACATCTCAACCTCATGAAAAATAACCCACTCCACCCCTTACAAATTGAGGAATAACAGTAGGCCTATTCTAAAACTTCTTCCCGAGGAAAAGATATCGCTTATTTATAATAAAAACAATGTTTATATTTTGCATATAATGCTAATTTTAACTTTTTAAAATTCAGCCTTAAAATTATCGCCAATATTAATTTATTCAAGAAAAAAGCCAGTATCCAAAATGATATTAAATAGGTACATACAATTAATTTAAATATCAGAATTCAATACTTGATTAAGTCAGCAGCAACATTTTTGTTAACATAATGAATTTTTTAGTTAATTTATGTGTCGTAAAGATTTCATCTTAAGGTTTTATCCAACTCTTTGGATAATATGTTTGGCCCTTGGGATGGACCTTTCTGACGCCTAAATTAAACACATCTAACAGTATCTATGATATTAGCTTTTGAATTTATTTATTTTATTTTATTTTAATGTAGAGAAAAAATATTTTATATGCCTCATTTTCCCCCCTTTCTCCCTCTCTGTATAAGTGTGTGTGTTAAATATAAATTTCCCTACCCAGGATAACTCAAAAACAAAAAGTCTAAAAAAGTTCCTTCTAATAAGAGTACTTTTCTCTAAAACAATTCATTAATAACTATATTTAATTTTCGAAATTTCTCAAAAACGGCTTTATTGATTATTATAAAATATCAGAGGAGAAAACTTGGAATACTTTCTTACTAGGAACTACGACTAAAAAATTATATATTTAATAAAAAACTGTTAATTTAATTTCTAATTAGAGTTGTCTTAGTAATAGTATTAATAGTGATTCCTGAGCAAACTAGCTGCACTCAATATCAGACTCGAAACCTTAAAAGCACAAAGTTTGGTAACATTCTTAGTGAGTTTCTTTTCAGGGCCTCGGCATTCTTAGGCCTGTAGCTCTGCACCTGTTGCACCTGCCTAATTACTTACTGTGTGTTAATGTGCTCACCGTTCATATAATAGGTACATTTACATATATGTAAAGGGAGGTTTTTGAAAGGAATACTGAGAAATACAACCTCTAGAAATCTAATAGCTATGCTCTTAAAGGCATAGTAATTTGTCAGCATAAGTCGAAAAAGTTGATTGATCATTATAAAATTTTAAAATCTTATTGAATTTGGTTAATTATAGTGTTTTAAAAATTTCTAAAGATATTCTTCCTGGTTCTAAAAAATCTACCCCCAAATAGAAAACAAGTTTTAAAACAATCAAAATGTAAGTCCGTACGAGAATGTCTACTCTAACTAGATATATCCAATCACTGGTTGACCATCTTCTATACTAAATATTGATTTAATATTTGGAAATTGTTAATAAAACGATACACCTACACACAGTGGTAAACTATAAAAATTTTATTATAGGGGTCGCACTTAGTTTGTTAAAAATTAGAATTGTGTGTTGATAAATTGTTGTATTTTATTACAACAATATAAATATACAGATAAAATTAATATTTACAAATAAAAATAAAAAAGAGAAACATAAAAAAAATTTCTGAACCAATAGTTACATAAAAAAAAAACTGAAATAACAAGGGGATCACAAATTATCAAAAAATTTAACAAAGGTCTCGAGCGAGCCCTATAGCTCACCTCTGCCTACACATTTATAAGTACCCGGAATACCAAGCGGGTTCAATAATTTTTTCTCTTTAATTATTATTTACTTAATCAACCACTTGTTTTGTTTAGATTCAATCACATGATTCATTTCTATTAAATCTTCTCTTAGTAATTAGTTTAATTAAAAAATCCGTAGGAAGAGGTAGATTTCGAAGGGGCTCTATCCCCCCTTTAGACTGCTCCTATCAAAAACTTTTCAGGCCCAAATTGTAGAGATTAATTAGTATAATATTAGCCATTTGCGACCAAACTAGTATCATTCATATTAACGATGTTATGAATTTTTAAAGATTTCAACCCCCCATCATTTCCACCCCCTTGGGACTGAAGTCACCAAAAAGTAATCAGTTCTTGTTTCCATCAAGACTAAATTTTGTGGCAAATTTTATTGCAATCGGTTGTACGTTGCGGCCTGCAGCGCACCCACAAAATTGTGATACTACCCCCCATATATATTGGTATACAGTGAAACCCCTCAAATCCTAACCCCAAAAATCTAAAATCCCGGGAAATCCGAACGAGTTTTTTTTGACAAATTTAAGTTTGGATAGGTGTTTTCTCGAACTCGAGGCTAGGAAAAAGCTTCTTACAAGATCTCTGCAGTAAGTTTACACTTGTATTTTGCCACGATTCTGCAACCCAATAAATAACGTCTTTTATTGTAACTTTCTTCACCTTGTCAAAGATAGAAAGAGAACCATTTTATTTAATAGGATATCCATACTACCACCTTTCGGTTAATCCAAACAAATTGAAATACGAACATGCTACAGCCCCAATTAGTACGGATTTGAGGGGTTTGACTTTTAAATGGAGGATAGTTTTGGGCCATGATCGGAGAAACTATGATAAAATTTTCCCGAAGTCGCACCATGAAAGTGAGCGCAATAGGTATATTTCTTCGAAATCTACCTAATAGCTGGATCGAGGGGTGAACCGCGATTGGAATTAGATGAACACCATCATTGTAATTATTTGGATATTTGGATTTACTTTGGATAATCTATTGTCTTCTACTTGGAAATGAAAGTGGAAGTGGAAGTAGGTGTACACGATTTTAGGTCGCGGATCACCCCTCGAGCTCGATATATACCTAGGTAGTATATCAAAATTAGAAATTATATGTGTTTCTGTATATATTTACTCTTTCAGACAAATAAAACCAAAAATATTTACCTTTGTATAGATGTGAATTTGAATAGGAACAAAGGACAAAATATATTTTTTGCTAAATAACGGGCGAAAAACGCGGTATGTTTGTGTGTGTCGTTTTCGACAGAAGGTTATCAGGTAGATGAGGATGACCTCTCCTGTAGGAATGTCGCCTACAACCCTGACCCTTGTCCCTATGCCAAAGGTTGAGACTCAAGTCGATGCAGGTACCTGCACCCCTTTGGCTTCTGCCACCTGCACTTCCAGCTGACCGTGGCACGCAACCTATGACCCTTTTCAAAAAACCCTCTAACAGCTAGCTCCTAATTAGAGGATTTCTTCGAAATTCTTTCTCTTTTAGTCTATTTTCGAAAAATAGAGCTCAAATCCTTCCTGTTCTTTCTTTCTCAATCCAAAAAGAAAGAAAGACTAAATTAATAGTCTCTTTGTTATTATGTGAACCCTTTAAGGTAGGCCTATATTTTTAAAATCATTGCTACTGTGCTACACATGTTTTAAAAGAAATAAAAAAACAATCGCTTGTTATAAAATCCACTTTTTTATAATGTGTTCATTTTGTTAATAGACCGCGAAAAATTATTACCTAAAAAATAAAAAATACAAAAACAACATTATTTAGGGTTACAGGTAAAATTTTCATGCAATTTAGCAACAAGTTTTAAACAATAATTTTTCTAATTTGAGCACCTTTTAATGAAATATAGGGGGCATGTAAAATCGAACGGTTTGAAAAATTTTAATTTTTGATTTTTCTTAATTTTTTGACATTTTTTAGTACCCATCAAAAAGCTCTTCCGGGTAAATTAAAAAAAAAAAATTGATACTTTTCCGCAAAAAATCGCCAAATAATGTAGAATTCCGCCAAATTTCAAAACCGTGATGTCTCAAATTGTCTCAAGTGAGCCTCAGGGCGTTGGCACTTTTCACTTTTAGAACTTTTCATAGTTTCGGTTCTATTTATCATCTCGGATCATTTAGATAAATAAACTTTGAAAGATTCGGTTAAGATATATTCAGTTCGGCTCGGTTCGGCTAACGCCAACCTAATCGCCTAAAAACCAGCCCGAAATGAAGATATATGAGCAGAACCGAGCCGAACTGAATATATCTTAAACGAACAGGCAACGACTTTTACATATTCGAATTTTTTTGGGTATTTACTAATTATTTTTTAATTAATATTCATTTTCTAAAAGAATCCGTCGTCAGTAGCGGCGCCACACAAAACCCAGCATATTCGTGTTTGGTTCACAATTGGCGACATTTGCGCCCGGCTAATGGAACCAAAAAATTTCATCACCGATTTAATTTCGGGTTTTTGCTCATAACTCGTCCAAAAATTATTTAAAGTGTTTCAAACAAATCAATTATAATATTGGTATGTACTATGTATGTATTATGTTTATTTACATCAAGCAGAGGACAAACACATTGATTCCTCTTTAGGAATCAACAACTTTTCAACTCTCGTTAAAACAAAATCTTTTTAATTAAAACGATCTGTACCGAGATTTATTTCCGTACAGTTTTGTACAGTTGTCATGTTCCGCTGTAAAACTTGATGCTAACCTCTCACTCTCATGTTAACATCAAAACGATTGATTCGCTATTTATTTCTCATGTTTTTATAAGATTTTTATTTCTAATTTATACTTTTCTTTTCTAAGAATGTTTGAATACTTTTTTCCAATTTCTTCTTTACTTGTTTCGGATGCCAAAGAACATGTCGGAGAGGATTTTGTGGGAAAACTTTTTTTCCTCGCTTGCCTGTCTCGTTTGATCTCTATCTTTACTTTCGGGACATTGCTTAATTCATTTGGCACTTTTTCTTTTCCCTTGTCCCCCCCCCCTGTACCCCACTTTTAGAAATATTTTATTTCCTTTGCCAATTCAATTTTATTCACATCTCGGTCAAGTAAACATATTTCAAACATAAAATAAATTGAATGATAAGAAGAGTATCTCTTTTATCAGTTAATTGTAGCAATGTTTGTTTTCTTTTCTTATGATAAGCACAACTTAGTGTTCAATCTATATTTTCTTAACAAGACCATTGACACCTAATCCAAGATACCTACTTATATAGAATGAATAAGGTATCGCGTTCACAAAACGATGAAACTTTTGCATTCTGTAGAATTAAGGCTTTTTCTGTTACCTGCTCCTAACTTGTTCGCCCTACTTGGAATTTGAACCTAGTTCAGTCAGGCTGATTTTTCGCCTGTTGGGTTCACACGAAGCTTTTTCAGAAAATTTTCAAGTTAGCCGGCTAGGTTGCGCGCGCATGCTTTGTGCCACACAGCTGGTCTATCATCTTTCAGTTTCAGCTCATATGCAAACAAAAATGGCTGACAATAATATTATTGCAGAAATTATCAATCGCAGACGAATTTGGAAGGCATATTCTCTTTAAGTTGAACAGTGAGAAACAAAATATCAACTGTTCTGTGATATTAGCTGATGTATTTGGCCAATGGCCATGTCACCCACGTGATAAAATAAAGCTTTCCGATTGGCTGGCCACTGCCCGGTTCAAGTAGCTAAACTTTTTTTTTTAGAACATGCCCTATCTTTTGAATCAAGCAAGCAAGAAGCATGCTATTAAGACAGTCAGGAGTGACTTCATTTTGACCCCCTCCATGCCTCCAAATTGACAGCTAGCCGAACAAGTAAGAGAAAAAGCTCCGTGTGAACCGGCCTTAAGTTTTTGGTGATTCCAGTGATGTCTCGCATCAAGTCAAAACTCTCTAAATCAGCGTTTCTTAGTGCTTTATAAATTTTTGCCGGCACGCAGAAAATCAATAGTATCACGCCAAATCGGGCGGTTTGAAAAATTTAAATATTTGATTTCCTTCATTTTTTAACACTTTTTAGTATCTACCCATCAAAAAACTCTTCCTGGTAAATTTAGAAATTTTTTTGATCATCGGTTTAAAAGATATCGAATTTCGGGTTTTCGTTCATAATTTCTTCAAAAATGGTTCAAATTCAATTTTTTTTTTACATACTTTAAAAAAAAATACAAAAAAATTATTTAAAGTGTTTTTATATGCGATCTTTGAGTTTGAAAATTTTAATCTTGTTTTTGAAACTAGATGTTCTCGAAATCATAATTACTTTCTTATTCTCTTAATAAAAGATTTCGAATGTAATGTAACGATATGGCTTAAGATTTTATATCAATTAAGAATAAATTGAATTCGCCTCAGAGGAATAGCCGTAAAAGCATTTAATGTACGATAAGTATACCACTCTAGTACTAGGAAGAGGGCAGCTAAAGCCAACTCTAGAGTTAGCCTATCGTAGAAGCGAAATAAAACGCTTGTGCCATAAATCAACTTGACATTTCTCTTCAATTATCAGTCACTTTTAATTACATGATTAATGAAATGAAAAAGAATAATTAAATAAATATTAATTTAATTTTCTAAATGGGTGACTTTATAAAATGGCCGACACACATCTGGCTTAGATTGAAGAAGAAAGAGATAAAAAAATTAATTCTTAAATAAACGTGATTTATTTCTTAAATCAATCTAGTATTTTTAGATTTTTACTAGCATTTGAAATAATTTTCATTTTTGTTAGAAAAAATCTTATTTTTCTAAAATGTTGCGCGAACTTAAAAAAGTATATTATTAATCAGAATTTAATTTATTTAGGTTATTTAAACCATAAAACAAGCATAAAAAATTTATGCCGTTTTGGATTCTTATTAAAATAAGCAACTTTTCCGCACTAAAGTGTTTTCGAAAAAAAAATTCATTTTTTTCAACCTACTAAATATAAAGATTTGAATACACTTTACTCACACAACACCAATATTTATTTAGAGTAGCGATATAGTAACTTCACAAACTCAGTGCATACTCTCAATTTACAAGTTACTATCGCTGAACTGAAGGAAAGTTAAATTAATAACATTTTGTTTTTTGTAACTTGAAGAATAGTTAATCTAAGTTTAGGAGAAAAAAATAAATATGGTAATAGCATCTCTCAAATAATTTCATTGGGATACAAAATTACTACAATTTAAATGTTGTGTATAAGTATAAGTAAGTAAGTAGTTTGTAATGGAAGAAGCGATTAAAAGTTTTATGTTCAAAATTAAAAAGAGTAAAAAAAGTTTGGAGGATTTTAAATTTACTTAAAAAAGACCATCGTTTATTGGCCTAGTTTTATTTCACACTGTACAAAAAGTGCATTTCCAATCTGATCTGAGAACACTCAGTAATTTGGTATTCAAATAAATCAAATATCGGGGGAGGGAACTAAAGAAACGCTTGGGATAAAAAAAAGTAAAAAACTCTCATACATTGCTT
This sequence comes from Forficula auricularia, assembly GCA_024734495.1. Lineage (NCBI taxonomy): Eukaryota > Metazoa > Arthropoda > Insecta > Dermaptera > Forficulidae > Forficula > Forficula auricularia. The sequence continues at coordinate 187,346 of JALMQS010000807.1, forward strand.
GTTACATTTTATCGTATGTTTTTCTACTTCTTTTAACCATTTGAGAATTAATGAAAAAAAAAGAACTTTCCGCGAACTCATAAAAGTGAATGAGACTTTTAAGGAAGAAGGCTCAAGAATTAACTCGACTTGGAACAAAGCTTGTCCGATCTGAATCTCTCAATTGAATTGGACAATAATTTAAGTGGGAGGTTTTATTGGCGAACCTGTTCAAGTTTCGTTTGTTTGTTTGTTTGTCTGTTTGTTTTGGCTTAAGCGGTAAGTAGAAAAGGCAAACACACACACACACACGCCTTTACACACAAATATATCCTTTAGTTTAGGAGGTTCGGGACTGTTTATCATTTTTATAAGAAAATTCCCAATTTTTTACCAACGAATCATTTATTCATTAAATATTTATTACAGAAATTTGAAGTTGATCGTCTGTCCCATTAACGAGAAATAAATTATTGAAAATTGTCCTTTTAACGTGAAAGTAAATGGACCGAGCTTTTAAAAGGGCTATAACTTCTTTACAAATTATACCATTTTCAACAAATTTATACAGATCAATAATTCAACTTTTGTGAATCGAATGATACATTTTTCAATAGATTTGACAGTCTAGTTAATTAGTTATTCATAAATGGAAAGATAAAAAGTTATTTGCAGCCAACAGAATATGACAAAAGAACTAGTGTAGAACTCCAACTCTATTTCATGAAATCGTTTTTGTGTTAAAAAAATATTTTTATAATGAGAAAAAATTTATCTCAATATTCTTTTTATTAATATTATCAAAACAAAGATTTTAATTCGAAATTAACCTCATTATTAACAATTTTTTTTATTAAAAAATTAAGTAGGCAGACGTTGTCACTCTGCAGAAATACAAAATAGTTTTTCGATGATCAACCAGATAGATAAGGAGTCTCGAACTCCCTTAAACAAAAATGATGAATTATATTGAAATTAAATAACGACCACGCTTTGAACAGAAAATTAAATATCTTTATTTGTATAGATTTTAACAAAATAATTATACTAATACTGATGATTACGTTAAAGTAAGAATAGTTTTTATGAAGACTGTAAATGAAATCATTAAAAAAAAAACTTGTCTCCAGGTATCTAAAAAAGGTATTTTGTCGTGAAGGAAAAAACTAACTTCCTTTAAAACATTACAAGAACTTGATCACTTCAAGTGGAAAGAAAGAAAACATTTTTATAGTTATAAATAAGTAAAGTTATGAAACGTAGGTATGTATGTAATATTAATTAACACATATTTTTGTAAATAAGCTTTCAATAAAATAAAAATAATCACTTTTAACTCTTTATGGTTGCTAGATAAAAATGCGGCTAATGTTTCGGTGTAATGTGCCTTGCGCTCATGTTTCGGATTCTAAACAGAATCCATTCTCAGTTCATTTTTTGTTCTTAAAAAAAAAAATTATAATAGCACCTTTTCATCAGGTTTCATCACGATTTTTCGTCTTTAATATAAGCTCCATACAAAACTTCAAATTTCTACCACCAGTAGTTTAGGAGAAATTGTTATAGATAGGTATGTTAAAATGAAAGCATGTTTGTCTAACTTTTTAGCTGTTTTCTATCATTTAATAATATTCTCATAGGAATGTATATTTGATGCGGTTTTTAATTCTTGGCACGTTTGTTCCACTCATAGAATAAATGAGGAAAAATATTTCTAAATAAAAATCTTCTATAAAAAACAATTTTCAAACGTTTATTAGAATATTGTAAGTTTCGGGAGAAATTCTCCCTTTATCAATGAAAATTTTAACAAATTTGAAAAAATAGTTGCTTTAAGATAGTAATATAAGAAAATTAATATTTTGAAAATAGGCATTGATACTGATTGTTTTGGAGATGGATTATCTTGAATAAAAATAAAAAATATAAAAATTAATATTTTTCTCTAAAGAATATTTGTATTTTTTAAATTTTATTCAAAGTAATTTCACCTCCAAGGCAATTAATATCATTGTCTATTTTCAAAATATTTATTTGTGTATAGTTGCTTTATATTGCCGTATATAGTTGGTTTAAATTCTTATCTTAAAGCAGCTCTTTTTTCAAATTTGTTAAAATTTCCATTGGAAAAGGGAGAATTTCTCCCGAAACGTTGAGTATTTTAATAAAAGTTTGAAGAATTTTTATAAAAGGTTTGTATTTATTTATATAGATAGTAACAATTAATAAAAAAATGTCAATACTTAAGTAGAAAAATAATTATATCTCCAAATGAATATTTTAAGAATAAATTGAGTGGATCAATTGATGAGGCAGTCCACAATTAAAAAAAAAGAAAATAATTTAAACTATATTTTTATTCATAAATCGACTTTTCGGAGGCTTATTCCCTCCTTCTTCAGGGTTTTGAAGTCAGTGAAACCCTGAAGAAGGAGAGAATAAACCTCCGAAACGTCGGTTTATGAATAAAAATATAGTTTAAATTATTTTCTTTTTTTTTGAATTGTGGACTGCCTCATCAATTGATCTACTCAATTCACTTAGGTATCATTTGTTTCCAAAATTTACTTCAATCTTATATTTTTTAAATTTCAGGTTATTATTTTTCCAAACCTGAAAATCTTGGTAAAATAAATCTAGAGAAAATATTGTAAGCAAGCAAGTTTTAGCAAAAACTCTTAAAAAATAGGGTATAAAAGTGCTAGTGTGACGTCACAATATAGGGGTCTCAATGAAAATGTGACAGAATGTGACACAGGGGGGTCTAAAAATCTTGAAATTCGTGTGACGTAATTTATGGACGGCCCCTTAAAAGAAAAATTATTTTTATTTTAATAGGATATTCCCACTATTTGGCAATCACTTAATCGAAACGTTGTAAATTCACATAGGAGGAACGTTCTATTAAAAATGCATCCCCCATAGAGTGGTTTCAAGTGAAACTCTATTTATTAAACATATTCCAACTATTAAAGCAATTAATGTGAAGATCCCAGACAAATCCACATAGAAGTTTAATCTTAAGTCTTTTTATAGAATCTAATTTCTGCAAACATATTTCTCTCTCTAATAACCAATTGTACAAGATAACCACTTCCTCTTGATGTTGTTAGAATCTCCAAGTGATGCTGTCTGTCTGTCTGTCTGTTTGTCTCTCTGTCCTGAACAGACAGGTCATGTTCGTCAACTCTCTAACTCGAACGTAACAAAAATGGAGATTTTTACCATATTAGCGCAGTTTAATTAATGCTTAGACTAATAGTTAAGAGAGCGTTTAAATAGTTTACTATTTTTCCAATGAAATAAAAACATCGAAAGCAAATTATCGAACCTTGAAAAATGAACTTATAAATAGGAGGGAAATTTTTAATGAAAACAAAAAAACAAATTAACATGGAATTAAATGTCTAGTAATTTTACTTATTGAAATAAAAGGCTTGTTTTATTTATATTTTATGTCTTTTTTGACCCTGACATCGCATATGGGCTTTGTTTGTTAAGTAAATACAACTGTGTCAACTGGGTGTATGGATTTATAGAATTTTTGCACTTAAAGGTATATTGAGAATGATTTCGATTAAAAACGTTACAAAAAACTACTTGAGTAACTACTAGGACTTGATTAATTAAATAATATGGATGCTATGGAATAATAATTTTTACGGAATTAGGTGACGACCCAAAATATTTGTGCTTTTACTGTTTCTGATGTGGAAAGACAAAATATATTTATTGATTAATCAAAGTTATTTGTTCCAATTTTCAAAATAAACAACAAAGATGCCGCGAAAAAAAAATCTTGGAAAATTTCTCTTCCCTCAAATTCCGGAAAAAAATATAACAATAGATTTCCGAAAAAGGCAAGTAAAATGAAAAAACCCGGGCCCGGCGGCGCCAGAATTGGCGAAAACGGTATGTATGTCTGTCTGTATGTCTGTTGGCCGGCAGGATGATTGAGCTTGTCATGGCCATAGGTCATATATCACCCGAGCGCGGTCACCAAATCCCCACTCTTCCATTTATTTCCAAGGATTCAACCACAATCGGATATGACGTAATCATTTATCCAAGACTATCATTTATCAGACATCGTGTTTCCGGTATGGGATCCGAAAGTTGGAAAAATTAGCACTTGTCCCTAGATAAAAAAAAAATTTCGCCAATTTTTTTTTACTCAACCCCAAGACGAATGGAGATAAATAGAAACAGAAATTACAGTATCCCTTTGTCACATTCAAATCTCAATAAAAAATTCAAAATTCAAGCAATGACGTAAATTATAATCAATCTTTTCGACAATTAGTTTGTAATAATTACCAATAATTATGAATTATTTAGTGTGTAACAGATAGTTTTCGACCCATTTTTCATAATTAGTTATCAAATATTGATAAATCTAGCGAGAATCAATCAATCCAATGAATTTTCTCAATCCCCATTATCATCGACGTTTATATTAGATATATAAGGTGTTGTCACTTAAGAAGCTTAGGATGGTATTTAAGACTATAAACTAAGATTTTCATACAGAATTTAAAAGAAAAGAGTGTTACCTGCTTGATTCAAATAAACATATTATATACCAGGGTGTCTGTTTTTGTATTGTTAGGATGATATATGGGAACTTGTTAAAATTTTCATTTTGGCGATCGATTTTTCTCTATAAATTTTAGAACAAAAGTGTATGTATTAGGGTAAAATTATTATGACAGTTTTATTTCAGACGTTTTCCTGTTTCACCCCATTTAAAATTTGTTTTTTAATAAAACTTTCATAGGAAGCAATATTACGTCTTAAAACTAACATCATTTCAAATTTTAATTTAAAAGCTCTAGTAGTTTCGAAGAAATCTGATATTTTAAAGTGAAACCATGAATATACCTAAATTTTTGTTCTGAAATTAATAGGGAACAATTTATCGACAATTTAAAATTTTTAACATTACATTTTCTAAACTCTCTCCCCCCCCCCAAAAAAAAAGACCCCGTATATACGTACTGTAAATATTAATTTTCAGTCTTTTCTATATATACGTTACAAATATATAATATTTTTTTTTTTAAGGGCCTTCACATCTCCCCTTATAGTCCTCCGATCCTCCAACTCAAGATCCAGTTGAGTGGCTCAGGGTGTGGCCACAGCAGAACGGTGTGAAACCTTAGTATGTTGCGACCAAGAATAAAATAATAATAATAATAACAAAAAAGGAATACCGTATGTCGTCCAAATAATAAAAATAAATAAATACACTGGGAAGAATAAATAAATAATCAAATAAATAAAACATATAATAATACTTTTACAAATTTTAGAGAATATAGTTTTAAAGGAATTTATTTGATTTTTCTCCTTAATTGAAAATTCGTTTCTAATGAGTTGACCCCAATGAATGTCTTTACTACTTCATGATCAGATGAAAATAAATAAAAAGACTTGCTTATTTGATCAAGAATGACACTCTCATTGATTTCTTCTTCAAAATCAATCACTCTGCTAAAACCATCGGCAAGAAAATTTTTAAAATCTTAAAAAATTGATTAATAATAAAAGTGTGGTTAAGGGAAAATCGAGTTGTACACACATACACACCATTTATTTGTTTTTAATTAATTTTGATGTTAACATCAATCCATTAAGATAAATCAATTTTATAAAAAATAAATAAATAAAATAAAATAGAATTAAATAAATTAAGAAATGTAGATCAATAATTAAGTATCACTATATGGGTATATAGTGATCCACTCTCATTAACTTCTTAATGATTGTAAGTAAAGAAATAATTAAAGATCCCGACTTGGATTTATTATCATTAATTATAAGTTTCGCGGATGCTACTTTTTTGTCCCCATGGATGTTTTCCTACTAATTAAAACATTACAGCCAAATATAAGCAGAGACAGTCTCTCTCTCTCTCTCTCTCTCTGGTAGCCGGGTAGCAAGCAGGTAGATTGCTGATTGGCGTGGTCAGATGGTCAATCAGCCAGGAGGCGAGCATTCTCAGCAGCAGCATCCTGAGATCCTGACTCATGTCAACTCAAGAAGGCTGCTTTCTTGACACGCCGAACCCGACACATCAGGGGCAAGTTTGTCCATCCGTCCATCTAGAACCTACCTGTGTGCATTTGTATGTGTGTGTCCTGTCAGACCGGAAGTAACCAAGAAATCACGCCATTGCTGTTTAACGAACAACCAGCTGGAGAAAATCCGATTTCAGTAAAACAATTGAAAGTTTATGTTTGAAATAGAAAGCTGAAATTTGGCACATGTATTAGGTGGTTAGCGTTACAAGAGCTTCAATTTTCTAATTATCCCCATTTCCAACTGAAAGTTGTGAAACAAGAAACCCCAAAATTTGTGCAGTATTATAGTTAAATTCAAAGAACGGATTTCTATGTAATTGCTAAATCCCAAACATATTTTGATCAAATATCTTTACGAATCATCTGTAGTCTTTAATGTTTAAATTTAATGTTGCATATTTTTGCATATTTGGACGTTGTTGGATATTTATAGCCATTTTCCCATATTTAAAAGACCAACATTCTACAGTCAAATTACTAATTTTTGATTGAATATTATACTGCATTATTAAAGTCCATAGTATCCATATTATTTAATTAATCAAGTATGTTAGCAGGTATTTGGACGGTAAAATAGAAAATCAAAAAATTCTTATCGATTTACGCGACATTTCGCCAATTTTATTTCGGCTTCATCAGGCGTCTAAAAAACACAAAAAGGAGAGTTTCAGAGAAATTACAAAAGTTATATAATTTTTTTCCTCTTTTCTTTCTTTTCTGACCAAATCAACAAATGATATTATACATAACATACCTCAATGATTATAATTAATGTAAGATATAAGCTATTTGAATTGATAATTTCCCGTCTAAATACCTGCTAACATACTTGATTAATTTTACTGCTTATTTTGATCTTTTTTCCGCATATTTTATTGGATATTTCGGTCATTTTTGCTACATAATATTCGGTCTTTAGTTATGTATTATTAGAAATACAACTATTTTAGTAGCATAAAAACTTTCTAAGACATTTTATTCTTGATCTATCGTCGATATCAGAATCCAAAATGACAGAGACAAAAAATCATGATTAGAAAATGATTTCTTTCTACGTTTTAACGTTTTCTGAATAAGAATTAATATAAAATAAGCCAGCCAAGCCCAAATAGTATACCAAGGATTTCGTACTTTATATCTTCCAAAATAGTTGAAATATCAAATTATTTTTTTATTTATAGCTTAAAAGGTAAAGATGAGTGAATTTGTACCATTTTTTCATAATTTTTAGTTAAGGTAGTTGTTCCGACAAATGCGTTTTCTTAGGATTTTTTTGAAATTTATACAGATTATTATTTAAATACTTAATCATCGATTGTTGGGAAAACGAAATTTATGAACAATAACGTTCCGAAGATATTAAATTTCAAATATCGAGTTGCACTGTCATCTGATTGGCCATCCCAGTGGTTCCCAGTGGTTCCATTTACCTTGGTTAGTGGTAAAAAGCATTTACTTTGCGACATACAACCGGGCCTAACAGGTACAAAAATCACCTAAAAATTGATAGTCTCGAAATTTCTCAATGTTATTTTAAAATAAATTAAATAAAAAATAAATAAATAATAAAATTAGCCTAGTTCTACTTTAAAAGACTAACCTCACACTCCATGATAAATCCGCACTTGGAAAATTCGACCCTTCCCAAAATAATCTGCCCCCTGGGAATGCCACAAAAAATGGATTCACAGAATAGAATTCAAATTCCTTCGGCCTTGATCTGAAAATCGTTTATTTCGAGAAAATTAAATTCTATTGAAGATTATTACCTTCATTTAGTTTAATCGAAATCCAAAACTCTTTCTCTCTGGTATGGAATCTGATACCCTCATCTGACGTTCTATTTTCCATACACGTTAGCATTAATCACATTAATTTCTTGTTAAATTCTTATCTCTCTTACTTTACCTTCCACCTTAAATAAATAAACTCATTTTTTTCCTAGTTTAATTTCACAATGATAAGATAAATCAACCAATCAATCAATTGATTAAAGATAAAGAGAAAACTAGCAAAAAATTGCCAAAATTTGATCTAAATAAATTATAAATTTATTTGAATTACAAATGACATATGAAAATTTCTTTTGGATCGGACCATATAGTTATAATCCTATTTGTCATTCTAAAATTTCATCAATGCATATAATTTCACGAATATCAAAGTTTAATTAGGTATAAAATTTTGGTTCTATTTCACGACATTGACGTCATTATCAAATGCAATATGTTATTTATTTGACAATCTAATAACCACGAGACCACACGACCAAGAAAAGGAAGTCAATATTCTAAGCTAAATTTTCAATTTTAATTTTTTTCAAACGCTCTCGATTATCTTTTTCCGACATATCTGATATTTTATACTATCTATAGCGAAAATGTAGGCTATTAAATGCGAGTTCGGGAGATTTCTAATGAGATGCTACATTTTTTTTAATTTTCATTAGAATCGTATCTGTATATCGAATAAAATCTCCATAAATCGAACAAAAATTTTCAAATAAAAAAATTATTCAAGTCATGGATTTTGTTAATAAGAAAAAATCCAAATTAAATAAGAAAAAACTGTTTCTCTCATTCTTGCTGCAATAGGAATTGACGGAAGACCGGATGATTGTTTATAAATCGTTAGATTTTTTGTACATTTTAAGCGAATTTCATATATATATTTGGTATTTTTTTAAATTAATTTCTTAGATAGTTCCAGTATTTTCCATGACAGGAAATGATCCATTGTTTCAAAAAATCGCAGTTTTTCCTTCATTAAATGAAAACCACTCATCCTATAGAAACTTGATTTCTATCTCATTCTCTAGGATGTTTGGGGGTTTACTTGGACCATTTTTTTGATAACTCTTATATTTATAGATATACTACATTTTCCGGACAGGATATGATCCGAATCCTCAAAAGCGTCATGGATAATGCTGGATATCTATAAATCTAAGAATTTTAATAAAAAGTGGCCAAGTAAACGTCCAAGTCAACAAAATTTCCTAGACAATGTGATAAGAATCAAGTTTCTAGGATGAGTGGTTTTCATTTTATGGAGGAAAAACTGCGATTTTTTATAATTCACAAATACAATCAGTTAAAATAAAATGCGACGGGTTGGCGTTGATGTATAATGGTTTGCGGCGCTCGTACGCCAAAACTATTGATTTTACGAAAAACAAGGCTATTACATAAATTGTAGGAAATTTTCTCTAGTTTCATTTTGTATATAAATGTTTTTATCGTAAAATGAGTCAGAAAGGAAATTTTGTCAAAAAACTGCTTTTAGGCGCCATTTTTCCAATATGGCGACGCAAACGGCAAAGATACGAGGTGGCAAAGTTGAAATTCGCAAAGAGTACATCAAAATCTATAAAATTACCCATTTTCAAAACTCCTGGAAAACTTTCTAGGTAAAACTACCAAATGACTGGACTAATACTAAATATTAACAAGAAAGAAAATGAAATTTTTGATAAATTTTGAAAATTAAAAAAAAAAATTCAACAAACAAATAATCTCAAAACAATAGAAGTAGTTGAGTACTTTCGGGGATGCAAATTTTATAAAGATTATGGAATTATCTAGTATCTAGTAAAATTCTCAATATATTACATAGAATTCAAATGAGCGAATTTTTCTCTTTTAATTAAATATCCTCAAGATTTAGGTAAGTACTGTAAACAAATTCCCCTCGAATGAAGAACAAACCAAAATTAAACCAAATTTTATCCCCTCTCTCTTGGTTCTTAAAAGAGAGCTTCCACAGACATTAATCTCTCTTTTTTGTCTCCAAATAAGGCATCAATCGAATAGTGAATTATCTACCACGAGTTCAATTCCCACGTCTCGTCATTCCAATGTCCTCTCTGCGCGGGATTACTACATTTATGAACCCGTCTGCAATAATTTAATCCAGTTAAATTCATCACACAATGCAATGAGCCACTAACTAACCACTCTTAACGCGCTTCATTCCAGGCAAGAAAACAATGTAGGGAATTAAGTATGAAGAAGAAGAAGACAATAACGAGAACCCAGAGGCGTTAGAGGACTAAAAAATAAATGAATCCTGTATGAGATTGCTTCGTGTCCTTTGAAATTATGAAATTCCACTCACAGAATTATTTATTTATTTATTATTCACTTCTACTATAACATAATATATATACAGTATACTATACTATATATATATAATTCAATTGAAAATGATTTTTTCTCATAGTTTAAATCAATTTCTAAACTTATATTTTATTATACCTACTTGTTACACACGTTGTACGGCTGAGTATTAAAAATTCATAATTTTTTTTTTCAAATTATTATTTATTTATTTATTAGTAATGAAGCTGTTGCAGCTTATATTTTTGTGATTAATTTGATTAAAATTTGAATTTTTATTTAAATCACATTTTGATCGACATATTCTGCGATCGAAACGTCGGCGTCGTATAGTTATATTGTATTATTTTTGTTCGTGTTGAATAAATAATATAAAATTAAATATGTGTGATTTAAATAAAAATTCAAATTTTAATTTATTAATTTATTTATTTTGAAATAATAACATTTGAAAACTTTTTTAAGAATCGATACGAAATTCCTAAATTTTAGTGATTTGATTATTTTTTTACATTTTTTGATATAGAGGTACAGATTAAATACATTTACATTTCTAATATTCAATTGAGAATTCTGAAATACTATACAATTGGGATTTTCTGAAATTGAATTGTGATTTCTGAAATACAAGTGAGATTTTCTAATATTCATTTGAAAATTCTGAAATACAATTGGGATTTTCTGAAACTAACTTGATAAAAATGAAGTCTGAAATAAAATTGGAAAAGGACTAGACCACTGACGTTTGGTGACTTTTCAACCAGGGGATGCTCTCCAAAAAAGCACCCTTCATTTTTTGAAATTTTATTTCAATCTTATCGAGTTCTTATAAATGGATTAGTCCAAAGATTCTCGAATCATCTTTATTTATTCCTTTTTTGTATTATTTCTATTTTGATAGTTTCCCAGCCAGAACAATTTTTATTCGAATAAAACTCGTCTGAACTTGTCTTTGACATTTTTGTACTAGAAGATATACCAGGCAGTGATTTCAAACCTTCTATCCCCACCCCTTTCGAAAAATCATTCATTCTAATTGCCCCTTAAAACTATGTAACAATTTTGTTTCAATTTGAGAATCAATATACTATACCAAAAAATGTTTTTAATAGAAATATTTGAAATAACGGATAATAATTTGAAAATTTAAAGTTCCTCCTGACATTTTGAAGTCGACCTTATATATTTATGAAAATACTCTAAATGCTTGAAATTTTAGGGATGCGCCGCATCCACAGCATCGATGGAACGCACGCCATTGGTGTAGAGAGCTTAATTCCAAAAACAGAATAGATAATTAATACTCCAACCAACAGATAAATAAAGAATTCGAAAAAATTTATATTTAATCTTTCTCGGCCAGATTTTGGAGATGAAAAAGACATTTCGGCTGCTTTGATTACACCAGCACATCGTATAAAATCCTATAAAATTTTACTTTTAATTTCGACTTCTGTGATTCGTTTTATTTTTCCAACAGCTAATAAATTAAACCTCGCTAATATAATTGGCAATCTTAAAACTATCTGATATTATCAGGACGAGTGATAAAAATCCAAATGTCAGACAAGATATGGATTGATATTCGGGCTGGGCTGGCTGGGTGTTGTCGCTATAGCCCTCTAGCTCGTTCTTCCTCGTTTGATTGGTCGTTTTCTTCGCTGGCTTCGCCTGTAATGATTCATTCTCCTCACGCAGATAAAACTGCCACCAGATACATTACATTTATTCTAATCGGCCATAATGCATTCACATTGACATTTCTGACGCCTTATTAGACGCAGCAAACATATTCCCAAATGAACACAGATAATAAAAAAAAAAAGCTCACTCATGATAAACAAAAAATTATCTTTCCCGATGTATATTTTTAATCTACTATTGGTAACTGGGAATTTCAGATACGCCAACTAGTGGTAAAAGCTTGAACTCTTTCAATTGGGTCTTCTGACAGCTGATTGATCAGTGTTTAAATGACATATAAACAAAAACCAAACTAAATAATAATCTATATAATTAAGTAATGGAGAAGGATTCAGCCAATGGGTAGCCTCTGCTGAATAAAAACTCCCAATTATGGAAAACGTTTCGGCTTTAATTAAATAATGCCATCATCAGTTCCTAAGAGAGTATTAGCGACACAATTAATTTTATAAATAAAAAATTGTCTACCAAAAATTCTAAATCAAGCTATTCGCATACAAAAATTTGTTCAATCACAAAAATCATCTTTCCTGTCGCTAATACTCTCTTAGGAACTGATGATGGCATTATTTAATTAAAGCCGAAATGTTTTCCATAATTGGGAGTTTTTATTCAGCAGAGGCTACCCATTGGCTCAATCCCTCTCCATTACTTAATTATATACATATACAGCCATCAAAATTGTATCAACTAAATAATAATCTTTGATTATGCAAATGATATTTGTGACAGAGACCCAATTGCGTTAGTTTCAATTTCTACCACATGGCGGCAACATCATAATTACCTTTTACCAATACCTTTCCAGAAAACCACCACCTATTTCACAAAACACCATTTGTATTTTAGAAATCTCAATTGAATATTGAAACTTCAGACATCTTTAATTCAATTTCAGAAACCCTCAATTCTATTTTGTGAATACAATAACTCGAGAATGATAGCTCTGTTATCGAAACGTTTATATTTATTTCCCAAGAAATTATTAGATTTTGGAGTTTCTCTCTTCCGAAATTAGAGAACAAAAGTTCAGGAAATCTGCAAACTAGCTATAATGGGTAGAAATTTCAAATAAATTAGCATTTTTCTACCAAAAATTCTAAATCAAGCTATTCGCATACAAAAATTTGTTCAATCACAAAAATCATCTTTCCTCTATCTAATTCCTTTATTTTATTTATTTTTGAGTGATTTTATAACTTTTTTGAGTAGGTAATAAATAAAAAAAAGACTTCAGATGACGATATACTTATATTTTTTTTTTATAATTTTACTGAAATAATTTTTTTAATTCATGTCATCTTGAAGCTCAAATGGTTGATTGGAATTAATCATCAAGAGTAAACGTTTATTTATTATTTATTATTATATAATATATAATTATAAAATATTATTTTAAGAAACATTTTCATTCAATTTTTTACCTTACCAGTTCGCAAAAAATGCGACTTAGTTTGCCGGTCTGCGAACCAAAAAGGTTTGGGAACGCTGCTCTAGACCAGCGGTGTGATTTCGAGAGAACTGAATTCATTTATAAATACTTAAATCAATATTTAATCATTTGTAAACGGATAAACCCAAGGAAAATGAACTATTATTTAATCAGAGGATAGGAAGGGTATTCCCAAGAATAATAGATTATTTACAGCTTATCGTCTTAATCAGCTAGAGAAATTCGGACGTTCTGGAATAAAGTAAAGTAAACTGACAGTGTGGGAAAGCCTCAAGTGGCAATTTTTTCTGTGATTTTTGTACCTGTCGACTTAAATTAAATTTATTTAAAAAGTTTACAAATCGTTTATTCTCTCCTTATCAACGTCAAATAAATACTAGGGTGGTGCTTATTTTGGGTATTTTCGAATTTTTGCTCTGACAAGGTTCAAAATAATGAAAAAAAAATATCCCCCAAGTTTCAAGTCTCTATCCCAATTACAACCTGTACCCCCAGCGATGTAAGTTTCTCATTTAAATAACATGGGGTTTTTCGCATTGAATAATCAATTTTTTATTCCGGCCAAAGTAATGGTTCAAAAAATTTGAAACTCTGTAGACTTTATCCTTATAATAGTAGCTATCCCTCTGAATTTTTACAGATTTTTAGCTATTATAATTTTGGAGTCTATAACTTAGTAACACTAAGATATAGCAGTATTTTATTTAGCTGTAACTCCAAAATTATTATATTTAAAAATCTGTAATAATTCTGATGGATAGCTAGTATTAGTAAGGATAAAGTCTGCAAAGTTTCAAATTTTTTGAACTATTATTTTGACAGGAATAAAAAAATTGACATTTTAATGACAAAAACCCCATGTTATTTATTAGATGAGAAACTTACATCGCTGGGGGCATAGGTTATAATTGAGATAGAGTCTTGAAACTCGGGGGGGGGGGGGGGGTATTTCTCTTTATTTATTTCAAACTATATGAGCCCTTGTCAGAGTAAAAATTCGAAAATACGCAAAATAAGAACCACCCTAATAAGTACAGGTTTGGTATTTCAAGTATTTTGGAAAAATAAGGTTCAGAACCCTCAATCCGGCAGGATTATTATTTCGGAAGTGCAAGAGTCGATCTATAGGCGCTACACTTAAAAAAATGAGGCAAGAGTTTTGAATTATAAATAATTGATAGTGAAAAAAAAATTCCAATCAAAAATACTTTTACTAAAGGTTAATCTAATACTTGAAATAACCCATAGAAGAGCAATTTCACTAAATTCTTCGAAAAAAAATTACAGAGGAGAATATGAAATGAAAAATCCTTTAATCTTCCGTAAGAGGAGACCGCCCAAGTGTTATTGTACTGTGCTCTTATTAAGCCGAGCGAGCCTTTCTCCTAAGCCGCAGATTGAGTTTTTGCCTGGGTGCCAGAGGTCAGACCTCCTTTTGTTCTCCCTCTGGACCAACCAACCTGTTGGACCAATCCATCCATCTCTTACAAATAAAAGTTATTCTTTTTATTTGGATTTTTTTTTTAGTTTTGTTTTAAAAAAGCGTTTGGAAACTCGGACGTTCAATTATGTCGTGCGAATTGGTGATAAAAAAAAAAAAAAATGTTACATTAGTAACCTTCGACCAAGGGCATTCAGACAATTCGGGTCCAAAATGTTGTAAACAAATATTTTTACCGAATGTTGAAAGAATATTTGTTTACAATTAAAATAGACACATTTTTTTATAGCGCATTCAAGTCTCCTTACTATTTCGACAAAAAACTTATTAAAATGTTATTTTTTCGGTAAAATTTTTACGATTACAATTTAATTAATTTTATTTAAATATTTTCACTAGAGAGAAAAACTAATTCTGACAGACACACCTAAATATTTCGCCAAAAATCGTATTTTTCAAGGATTTTATTTTTAATAGAATACTTCTGTTAGTGATAAAATTAATAAACATTGACCAAGGGCAATTAACTAAGTTGTGTTCAAAATGTTGTAAAATGGTGAATGTTGAAAGGATGTTGTATTATATATATATATAAATGCTATAATAAAGTTATAACGTAATTTGGATTAAAAAAATCCTCAAGTCGGAAAAGTTTAATGTTCAAAAATATAGGGATTAATTCGCAAAAGCTTTTATATATTGATGTTAAGTGTTACTTCATTTTACAGAAGGCCGATTGGGGATTTGTCAATACCATTAGTTCTAAATGATTTCTTAGTTTAATAAAAGTAAATATAACATAGTTATGATGATGTCTAAAATAACAAATTTTCGAAAAACGCTGATTGCACTTAACCCCCTTTCCACAAAGAATTAATTTTAGACCCAAAGAACATAAAACATATAGAACAAAATTTTAGCCATTTTCAAAAAAATTGTGAAAAACCAAATTTTTTCATTTTTAGCAAAACAGAAAAATTGTGATATCTCTTAATTCCACGGTTCCTAAACTAAGGATAATTATCCCCATGGGGGTATAACAGTTATATGAATCAGACCAATTAATATATAGTATCCCATAACAATTTTTTAATTATAGTTAGGTATAGGTATAGAATAAAAAACAAAATTTTTAAATTTTTTACTAATTATTGTTTAGTTATAACAATAACTAGTTAAGTAACAATTAATACAAAAAGTCTTGACCATGTAGGATTTTTATTAAATGCGTTATTTGAATAAAAGTGAAAAGTTGAGGCGACAAGAATCATTGAAGTGAAGAAAATTTTAAAATACCAATGTTTCACCAAGAACCTACACCATTCTCCCCAAAGGGTGAACCACGACTTAAAATCGTATACACCTATTCCACTTTCATTTCCAAGTAGAAGACAATAGATGACAATAGATTATCTAATGAATTCCAAAGTAATTCCAAATAATTCCAAAGACGGTGTACACTTAATTCCAATTGCGGTTCACCCCTCGATTCTCCCTTAACAAAATTCAAGTGAAGGTTGGCTTTTCTTTCGTTATTTTTCTTTTTTCTCCAATAAACCATACATTAAGCTCCTCTCCCTGTTGACCTCAAGTGAGGACAAAGCAAAAATATAATATCGATATAGGTACTGTTCTGTAGGTTGTTGTTGTTTTTGTTCAACATGAATCAAAGTTATCGGTTAGCTCACTCGGGTTACCTTTACTCAAACACTCAACAGGTTTTTTTGTAAAAAAAAAATCGTTCCAGATCACTGAGCATGACGTAGAATTCAAGAAAACTTCCTATCCAGGAGAAGATCATTTATATTTATTTCCCCTTGACGAGAAGTGTCAATAATAAAATTAACGACTTTCGTCGTCGTACACAATAAAAAAAAAAAATATCGCCAGAAGGAGATTTGTGCAAATTGATTGTGTAAATCAAACGACTAGCAATGGGCTGGATTTAATCTACATCCACTAAGGCGAATATTAGGAGATAATTACAGATGCCGGCTAATAGTCATGTTTTATTCATCGCTATTATTTTCTGTTCTGCTCTGTTCTGTAGCTTGTCTCCTCTTTTACTCTTCTTCTTCTATCGGTGATCCAATCAAATGATTGCCGAGGAAGCTGCTTCTTTTTTATCTAGAATATATATATAAAATTTAAATAAAAGAAATTGCCTCCCAACCAGCCACTACATATTCTAATTTTATAGGTAGCCATCAAAGGCCAAGAAATTCTTGGCACGAATACTTAGGCATCGTCTTCCTTCAATCCAAAATTAAATATATTGAATTATCATAACTAAAGGCACTTCCAGATAAGTTCTTATTTGTAAAATCAACATTTCAATAGTTTAATGAAAAATGTAATAAATATGGATGGGTGGATGTATGTGTCCCTCCTTTTAAGTGGGTTCGTGACTGTTTATCATTTTTATAAGAAAATTCTCAAATTTTTACCATCTAATCATTGACGTATTAAATATTTATTCCCGAAATATGAAGTTGATCGTCTGTCCCATTCACGAGAAATAAATTATCGAAAATTTGACATGGAAGTAAATGGGCCGAGCTTTTGAAAGGGCTATAACTTCTATACAAAGTCAATAATTTAACTTTAATGAATCGAATGATACATTTTTCAATAGATTTGAAAGTCTAGTTAATTAGTTATTAATAAATGTAAAAAAATAAAGAGTTATTTTCAGCCAACAGAATATAACAAAAGCACTAGTGTAGAATTCCAACTCTATTTCTTGAAATCGTTTTTGTGTTAAATAAATGTTTTGATAATGAGAATCAATTTATCTCAATATTCAATTTATAAAGATTTATATTGGAAATTAACCTCATTATAAACAATGTTTTTAATTAAAAAATTTGGTAGACAGAAGTTGTCACTCTGCATAAATACAAAAGATTTTTTCCTAGATAAACCAGATAGAGCTGCTGTACCGAACTTCCTTAAAAGGCTTAATACCTCGAAAACTATAAATGCTAGAAACTTCAAAATATTCCTAAAATAATTCTATATATGGGGCATTCAAATGAGAGATTTTTTGTTACCATTTATCCAATTAAGACAGTGTTTCCTAACCTTTTCAGTTTTGTCACCCATATGACCAAACAAGCCTCGTGACTTTACTTACCCCTTGTTAAAAAAATTATGAAAAAATTTAATTAAAAAGGATAATTGATAGTTTATCATTTGTTTTTCTGCTAAAAATTTTCACTGTTATTTCAGTTTCAATTTGTAGAATTTTGATCGTGTAATTACTGTTTAAATATGCAAATTCGCTAAAACAATGAGAAAAAAAATAACTACCCATACTAATAAAAATGTTCATCTCTATAAATGCACAAGACCATTTATTTAGCTAACCAACCATACAATGTTACCAATTTTTATTTTAACGCAGGGGCTATCAGATTAATTAAGAACCACTGTACAAACCCTTAAATTCCTTCTAAATCATTAATTTGCTCTTTACAAAACCTCTCAAGATCAAATTCTGAATAGAAAAGTTTTCTTTGGAATAAAATTGAACATTTTATACTTCGGCTGTTGAGTTCATTTTAGTTGAAAACTTTTTCGACCACCACATTTTTAATTAAATATTCTTATCAAAATACATATCGTTTTGATCCATAATTATATGTGGCCTCATTAAATGGAAAAAACAGGCGAACCACAAGAAGACATCTGTAGATCCACCTTCTCTAAAAAACAATTTAAATATCTTAAAAGTATGTTAAGAATGTTAGAAATTAGTTCATTTTCTGGGAAGTAAATGAATTTAAATGACATTTGTGACATTTAGAAAAAAAAAAATATTTTGGAATGAAATAATTACATCAGCTAAGCTGAAAAATGATTAATTCCTCGAGGAAAAATACTTGAGGTGGGAAAAAGTAATTCAATTCCCTTCCGACTTTGTCGACATTTACTTTAGACTGCTCAAGTTTGTCAAAAACAGTAATTTCAATTTCAATTTTGGATCACTCATTTTATTCTTTTTAATCACATTTTTAAAGCTTCATGATCATTAACGTAATTAGGAAGTTTTCCTAGGGTACAGCCCGACAGCTGATTAGTATTAGCCAGCACAAGGTTTCAATTTAGGTAATTCAATTAGAGATCAAATTTTGAAATTAAGGAAATAATTTAATGAGAAACACTTACATGATGCCTCGTAATAATGGAGTTTCGATTTTTCTAGGGGGGGGGGGGAGGCAATGAGTTTTGAAAGGGAGCACTCTCCCTTGCCCCCACCACCAACTACGCACATGCTCAAGATCCTCAGGACTTTTTTTAAATAGCTAGGTGCCTGTACTTCTTTTCTTTCTATAAAGAAGTTCTCTTGCCCCTGCAAAAGTAGATCGCAGATTGATTTTTACTGGTGAAGTTTATTTTAAGTAAAAACTAGTTGATTTACCTATTATTTTCGATTATTGGTATAATCTTGGTTAATTAACTGGTAGTAGTGCTATACTAGAGTGACGGTTTGGTCATATTTTGATTGATTGTCCTAGGTATGAGACACAAAGGATAAATTCTAAGACAAAAGGTGTATCAATCGGAAGCCCAGGAGGGTTTTGAGAAATTGTTCGAGTTCTTGAGTCGAATACACTTGTTAAAATTAATTTAATAGTATAGAAGTGTTATTTATTTATTGCTATTATTATTATATAGTTTTATTTTGTTAGACCTAATTTTTTGACTGTGAAAGTTAAATTATCTGTGATATTCTATTTATTCGTTTTTTTGTTGTTATTATTACATAGTTTATTCTATTATCATAATTTATTATTCGAGATAGTAACCTAGTAGTATTTTCCGTCCCAAAAGACCTTTCCGCGGCAACCTGGATCCCGGCACAATGGAATCGGTCAGGATGCATTTATGCTTGCCTAGCTGTGCCCCGGCGAAGACGGTTCTAGGTTGTCTTGATGGAGTGTCGGGGGTCGGAAAGTATCAAGGAGATTATTCTTACCTACGTGATGGCGCAAATGACCATAGTAGTCGACGCGCCGATAAACAAATAATAATAATAAATAATATTAATATTAAATTGAAGGTTTTTGTGCCGAGGGTAACAGAATTTTTATATATTGAAGGAGACAATAAAAGAGTGTGTCTTCTGCTGGAATTATAAATAAATAAATAAAAAAAAATTATAATTCCATCAGAAGACACATTCTTTTATTGTCTCCTTTAATAATAGTATTAATTGGTAGTAAATAATTGAAAATATTTTGTTTTGCCAAGTGTAGCAGAGTTGTTGATTCATAAAGAGAAATCTGTGAGGTTGTTCTCTGCTTGTGTGCAAATAAATATATCCATATATATGTTTATTTCCACGAGGCAGAGGACAACCTCATTGATTTTTGTTCACATGTATTTGATGTAGAGCTTGCATTCTTGGCCTCTTTTCATGTAATTCGACCCCAAAAATTCTTCATTGGTTTTCTTGATCATCTATCTCAGATCATACAAGCATTTGAGAAATTTTATTTTAAAGTTCCCATCATCAAAGGTAGACTCGTTTTACATTCTTAAAAAATAGCTTATTATTCTACTAAAGTATTTAATTCTTTGTAACCTTTCCTCTTTTGTATAATACTGTCTGGCTAATAGATTATGCCCGGAACTCTAAGATAATCCCATCTTAGAAACGAGCTTGACACGCTCGGGGCTAGTTCTGTCATCCCTTTTTCTCAATTCTTTTTCAAACCTTTTTCTAACCAAGCCACCGATAAACTAACGGGTTATTAGATCTAAAACCCAAACTTGTTATTTCACCATTCAATAAAATGAAAGACTTAAAATTATAGTATTTCGATTAATTTCTTCCGCCAAAAATCAAATTCTTTCAAAATAATATCTTTCTATCTATAACAGTTCAAAAAGCTAATAGACATAGACTTTAAATTTCTAAGAAAATCACAAGAGATGGAGTGGATTATTTATTTAGTGATGCTCTGAGAGGAGTCCCCTCATACAGCAGAAAATTCAAAGGCTGAAATATTTGGAGTACAACTGGAAATTTTTTAAATAAGATACGTTATTTCACGTAACTTTATCTTTAAACAATAACAATAATACTATCAGAATTGGTATAGCTACTGAATCTTTTGATTTCTTAGGTGGCCAGTTACTGGTGCACAAAAATTCATTCCTCCTTGTGTGGTTAATTATTCTAAAATGTAATTTTTTTTCTTAATTAAGAAGAACCATTTCATCCTTTTTTGCGATTAAAACAGCGATCACTTGAAAATTTAAGCTTTAGCACGAGATACAGCGTAAAATACGCTCTTAGGTGGCCAACTACTGGTGCTTTTTTCTTATATAAGCAATAAAAAAATTATTTTTAATTATATGTCAAAAGGGTTATTTTTACCCCTCACGAATCGGAACCGAGTGTCTGAAGGAGTTTATCTAACAGGATAGCCAATTTGGTACTCGGGTTTAATCTCCGAGGGGTAAAAACTAGGGGTGATCTGCGATTGGAAGTAGGTGTACAACTCTTTGGAAGTATTTTGGAAGTACTTGGAAATATTTGAAAGTACTTGGAAATATTTGGAAGTACCTACTGGAAATATTTCACGTACTTGGGAATATTTGGAAGTACTTGGAAATATTTGAAAGTGCTTGGGAATATTTGGAAGTACAAGTGGTGGTAGTAGGTGTACCTAATATTAGGTCGCTATTCACCCCTCGGGTAAAAACAACCCTTTTGACATATAATTAAAAATAATCCATTCCATCTCGAATTTAATAGATGACAAGTTCTTCGGATTTTCTTCGACATTTTTCTCTGTCCTGATGAACCCTAATTTGTAGTTTTGAAAAGAGAGTTGAGAGTTTGATAAAAGGTGAAGAGAAATGCCCAGGCTAGAAAGAAAGAGAGAAAGCGATTGGTTCTCGAGCCAGTATTTCTAACCTGTCTGTTCTTTGATCAGAGCACTTCCTTCCAGGTGACCTGACCTTGGTCCCCTAGGTCCCTTTGGCCCCCGGCCCTTCAACCCAGAACAACAAATGACAAACATAAAAAAAAAGAAACAAAACACGCACACACACACACACAAGGCATAACTTCATTAAAATTTGAGAAAAAAACATCTAGACTGATTTTTAATTAGGCCAAACTGGTTTCATACAATTTCGTCTATTGGACAAGTTGAAGGTCCTATTTTTTAAACAAAAATAAATAAATGATAATAAATTGTATTAATGACTTGTTACTTTACGAAGCGTATAGCAATATTTATTTAATTACCGGACGACTCAGTCAGGATTTTTAATCTGATTACATAATATAATATAATATGTTTATAAATAGCTGTTTTTACACGCAATATTTTGTATTGTTTCTAGTAGTATTACGCAGAAAAAATAGATAAGCCGAGTCGGACTTAACACTTAGGATCCCGTACCTTAATGCTTTAGATCAGCGATTCTTAAACCTGTTGTCCGTGGACTCCTGGGGGTCCGCGTAGCCATTACCGGGGGTCCGCGAAATTATAAAAAACGGTTGCAAACAGTTCAGGAATCGATGAAAAGGCAAGAAGTGCGGAGCCTATGAGATTGTTGAGCCAGTAATTAAGCTCAAGAACGATGTAAAATGCTTAGGGTTAGGATAAGGTCGTAAAAAATATGATGTTCAATAGGGGGTCCTCGGACTACATAAATTTAAGAACCCTTGCTTTAGATATTAAATTCGTTCATATTTGGCGTTGATAGGTAAAGAGAAAATCTTAAAAGTTTTCCAAAATTTTAAGTTAAGCCTTCTCTAAACGCCTGAAAGTACAAAAATCCCCTAAATATGACAATTTTAGAGTTCTCTCATAGCGCCATTTTAAAGTGATTTTTTTTTTTTTTTTTTTTCTTAAGTAACTAAATTTTTTCAAGGTAAGTTTTACAAAATAAAACAAATATATGTTTTGAGTTTTATCTCGATATATATATTTCAGGTTACAAACCCAATTTTCTATGCTAGCTCGTGAATAGGCTCGTAACAAGAAATATATTTATCGAATAGGCTTAAAAACATATATTTGTTTTATTTTAAATACCTTGAAAAATTTTTTATTAAAAATATTTCACATTGAACCGACACCTAACTCTTTAAAAATTATCAATTTTTTTAAATTATATCTAATTGCTAAAATTTACAAACTTCTTCCATCCCATGAGAAAAAATTTAGACCTCAAAAAAATTCAACCCTTTCCAAAATAATCATACGACTAAAATATAATTTTTGATTTCGGGGAAAATAGATTCATATAACCTGCACATTCTAATATAGTATATTTTTTAGTTTATGGCTCTGATGGACAGATAGACATTATAGCAACCATTTTACTTTAGTACGAAACCTTAAAAGTAAAATTGGTAAAAAAAATTGAAACTTTGTTCAAGATTCGGAACGTTCTCCTTAAGCCCTACTGATTTGACTATTACAAACATTTTATCATAAACTCGAATTCCTTACAATATAACTTTTAAAGAGTAGGTGTTGGTTCTGGAGTGGCTGTTTTAATATAATAATAAAGCTTGAGCAAGATGCGAAATTAGGTTTCACAAAAAAAAGCTTATAAAACAAAAATTGAGTTTTGAATTCGATAAATCAGTTTTCTCTCGGCTCCTGATGATGGACTCACCCCGAAATATATCGGAATTCAGAATTCAATTTTGTTTTATTTCTTTTTGTGAAACCTACCTGCTGCATTTTAACTCAAAACTTTGTTATTATCCTTACAATATTTCTGTTCTTAGAAAAATCTGAATCCACTGACTTTTCTTCAATTTAGAATATTATTAAATCAAATTTTCAAAAAATTGAAGAAATATTATTGACACATTAAAGGTTTTGCGTAGGTACTTTTAAAACTTACTTGTAATTATTCGTACATTATTATTATTATTATTATTTTTTTAATGGGCTACGAAAACTAGTCCATTATGGCCATTAGTCTTCGTGTGTTTGAGGAAGTTTGTGTAAATTAGTGTACGCATCAGATTAAGGTTGGATTGCAGCTTGAACCTAGGCTAGCTTAATTAGAGAGCATTTACGATATCCACTCGACCAAATCGAACTCCCCATTCGTGGATTAAAACCAGTAAAAAAAAAAATTATTATTATAAAAGATAATTATTTAATAGATATAAATTGAAAGTCAATTAAATATCAATTTCAATATATAAATAAATATAAATTTAATTATAGTTTGAATAACTAATAAATAAATTGTATTTTTAATTATTTAATTTTATATAATTGAAAAATAAATGTTTTAATTTGATTTTTTTCTTCTTTTGTTTCAGGTAAGATATCGGCACTCAACTATGTCTGCTTAATTGAACCTGTGAGTGTGTGTGATAAATGGAATGGAATTTGAAGAATACTTCATACAACAATTTAATGTATTTATGCTATGATAGCATATTTACATGAATAGTTTGTATATTTCAACCCACCTGTCAATGCTCATGAACGTAAGTTTGTTTTTTTATCCTACACTTTCTGAAAATTGAACTTTGGAGATTGTAAATGTACATGAAATGAGTTCACTTGACTAATAATAAATTAATCTCTTCTGATTATAATTGAATATCACTTGAGTTTAGTTCATTAATCAAATAATCATTTTTGTAATTCTAAGCTTATTTCTTAATATATTTATTTAAAAAATTCTGCCCTCCACACCTCTCTATACGATAACATATCAAATGTTAATAGCTCCAATCATCAGGTCACAATACTACATATCTTTATATTTATCTCATTTTTTTAAGGGGGATCAATTGAGATTTTTTTATTAACTATTAACCTATCTAATAATTCTTGTAATTAAAGCTTTATAGTTAGATATCACAAAGCAAATTCAAATCCTCTTTTTTTCTTATCATTGTTTAAACCTTGTCAATCAATTCAGAATTCATTGGTTCTAACCAACAATTTTTTTTACTTTCACATTTATTTAATAAGTGCTCAAAATATTTAGTTTAATTTGTCTGAGTCACACCAGATTTGGTTAATCAAAATAATGTAAAACAAGTGTTTCCAAACTTTTTGGACTTATGTCCCTTTGAGATTTTATTCTCATATACAAAATATACATAATTTTTATGTTGTAAAAAATGAATTATTATTTACTATATAAATATAATTTAAAACCAAATTTTGTTGATTAGTATTTTGTATGGTTTTACATCATTTAACTGTATTTTATATATTGCTGAAGCTACCAAGCTATCAAATTCTGTCAGTGCCTGGCATCTGATTGTCCATCCCAGTCCCTCCATTTACCATCTACCCTGTGTTAGTGGTAAAAAGCATTTACTTTACGACATACAACCTGCCCTTAAACTATCAAATTTTGTTGACATTTATTTAGACTTTTATAGTTATCTGGACAAGCCCCCTCCCCTCCCCTTAACAATATGTACCTCTATTGGGCCCCAATTTGGGAAGCACTCTAGACAATCTAATTTCTCGTTTTATGTTGATTTGGATTTTCATTTTCCTTTCATTCTCAAATTCGAATTATTGTTGTCGATATTTTTTGATCATGCGATCGATTGAGAGGTGTTTGTATGTTACAAAAACATATCAAGAGAATTTCAATGTATTTAAAAATAAGAGTAAATAAATATTTTATGTAATATTACATATAATATTTATTTACTCTTATCTTTATTAAAGATGTTTCACCTTGCACCAACACCACAATCTCTACTAAGTATTTAAATATGATTAGAATTTAAATAGGATTATTCTTTAATGATATTTTACTAATTTTTTTTTCTAAACATAACATCGATTTCTCACATTTTATGTAATATATTATTTCATTTCTTTAAATCTTTTATGCTTTCCTAAACAGAGATATTTGCTGAAATTATATTCCATCTCTGTAAACCTCTAATGCTTAACATTATGGAAATATAAGGAGCGCCCCTTGACAATCTGAAATGTAATGAACGTTTATAAAATGACACTTTGAGAGCTCCCGAGGTGAAAAAAGTTCATTTCACTTTGTCATGGTACGAATCGATGTCCTTAATAGTTTGAAACCAGATACATTTTGGGTGGTCTCCAGACAAAGTAACCAAATGATGAAAAAAACACAGATAAAGACGGATGATTGAATGGATAAATAGGTTTTCTGAGGCGCTAATGACCATAGCAGTCGAAAAGAAAATCGTATGTATGTACGTATGTTTCTTTTATCATTTCTTCGCTTATGATAACTTACACACAGTCTAAATTCTAACGTGAAGTTAAGACGCTCGTTGTGGTCTCAATCGATAGTTCTGATCATAATTTATATTTATTGTATAAAACACTATTTTCGAATTGTTCTGGTGATGATGTTGTATTGATAATAAACAAATTCCAACACTATACCTACTGACTTTTACTCGTGGAAAAGTTAAGTCGAAATGCAGAAATCGTACACGGTTGTAAAAAGCATCTTCAACAACAATCCAGTGATGCGTTCCCCGAACATAGGGTACCTACTTCATAATCATAATATAGACATATGGTATCATCAATAAAAATTTATATCGAAACTCCATTGACATTTGACAAACATATTAACATTAACGGAAATAATCAGTAAAACTTATGGAAGGCTGTTTTGGCTTATATAGTGAAACATTTTAATATTATAATAGGTTAGAGTTGGTGGTGTTTCACAGTCAGAAAAAATAAAATAATTTCAATAATTAATGTAAAGATTTAAGCATCTTTTTTTTTGAAAAAATATGGAATTTTTCAAAAATCAACCCAGGTCATTTAACCACAATAATATTAAGAAACGAATTTATTTTATTTAGTGAGGAATCTAAGATTATAGTAGAACTATTTTTACATTGCAGTAGGCTTCATCCCCTTAGGAATTGAACACAACCGCTAACTTGCTTGCCGGACAGTTAGCCAAACCCTTAAGACAAATCTTAAAGCTTTCTGATATGCAATGTAAAAATATTTCTACTAAAATCTTAGATTCGTCCTTAAATAAAATAAATTCGTTTCTTAAAATAATTTGAATTAAACCATTTAATTTAATTGTGAAAACCACGAACTCCAATCTATTATAATTTGGAAATAATCACATTTGTCGCTCCGCCAACTAACATACCCCATATTTTTAAGGAAGACTTAATTAATAAAAATGTTTTTAATTTATCAGGATTTCTTCCTTGATGAAAATGGCATTTAGCAGGAATAAAAATGGCAAATGAAATACCGCCCCCGGGCTTCCATATAATATCTTTAAGTCATCTGAGCGGAAATTGTCCTTCATTAAAGGCGCACCCCTATTTAATCACTACCTTGAATACTTTCAGTAAAATATTAGCTTAATTAACCCTTCCTTGGTCTGCATAATTTGAAATCCTAGCTAGATAAATGACTAATATATAATTTCGTCACCTTCCCTCTCTTTATAATAGATCTAATTGAATTGATAGATATATAATTTCAAGGATTGATATGAATGCAGAATAAATTGGCTCATATATTAACGTATCCTATCGCAATAGTAATAAAAATATAAATCTTTTTAGCATACATGTTCAATATGTAATGCCGATTGAGCATTTATATATCTCTATATGATTAAAATCATTTAATTCCTATCTAAATGAGCATGATAAACCCAATCACCTCAGTTCCTGTATTTATATTTTTCATTCTTATATTTATCCAGCTATAATTTGTATCTGTCATTTAATATTTTATTAGGTGTTATTTATTAATAGTTAATTTAGATTTGATATATTTTAAAATCATTAAAATTTCACCAGATTATTTTTTACTCGACCAAGAATAACACACATTGTTTCCTCTCAAATATTTTCAAAAATAATTACCTCTCCAAAATATTGTAGGTATATTCAAATAAACGTTTTCATAAATGAATAATATATTTCTTAAAAAAAATTAAAATTTAAGGGAGTTTATCCCGTACACTTACTACCAAAAGTTTGAGACTCACCCATACAGTTTCCGCCTTTATCTTTCACCGCTGCGAGTAGAAACTTTTGTGCGTGGCTGTATTTCGAACCACGCACACATATGCAAAAGTCGTGTCTCGGTTTACACACACACTAGTGAAAGAAACACTTGACAACTCCATGGTTAAAGCCCATGCCCTTTGATTCATTTTGATGGGGTAGTGCTCTTTTAAAACTATGCAATGTTGCCACGTTTCAAAAGTTAATTTAAAGTTTTTTCGAAAGAAATCATTTTTCTTGACTTTATTAATTTTTATCGAGGAATCAAGCTCACGAATCCGTTTGAATTTTCGTACATAGTTCCGTCAATAGTTAAAGAGAGAGTACCTAAAATTTCAACGTATTTTCATTTTTATTAAATATAATTTTTCCATAATTCGATCACTATAAGTCGAAATATAGTAATATTCCATAAGGATATGTGTTAATTTATAAATTGATTATATCCGGAAGGGTCTCAGAATTTCATGAAATTTTGCAAGGAATTTTTTTTTTTCATAAATATTTATCAATTTCCAAAATTAAAAAAAAATCTGATTGTAATCGTTCAGGGGATCACATCCCTTAAGGCAAATAAGAAATAAAATAAATGATACTTGAAATTTTTTGAAAATCCGTACCTATATTCATTTTTAGGGCTCTCTTCAAAGAGAAAAACGGATGACTAATATTATAGTGTCGCTACAATGTATACTCTCCTGTCAGAGCATTTTAGCTAATAAACTAAGATGGACATATGAAATTTACTAGGTATATTCATTTTTTTCTCAATCAGAAATCGTATTAAAATTTTGATCGAATGGATATTTCGGGAAGGGTGGCATTTCAAAATAAAATAAATAAATAAATAAAAATTATCATACTGTGTAAAGCATCCCCATAAAGATATTTTTAAGTAGAATTAGGATTAATTTTGTTTTTAATTTATTAATTTATTTTTAAAGTGATTTTTGTACCAGCTTAATTCAGGTACCTACTTGAATTAACATCTTGAAAAAAATTTCAAAATTAGTTTATTCTCTCATTATAAACAAAAAATAAAAACAAATTTGTTATCTCAAGTTGTAAGTTTTAATCACTTTTCTGCTGCCTGGCGACCTTTGGCGGCATAAAGTATTGAATTCCCTAAGCGACAGGTCGTTCAGCTAGTTTTTTTTCCAAAAGTGCTGCTACTCTTAGATAAATGCCGAATTAATACTATAATTATTTTGATATTTGGAGACAAAAATGCCTTCTATGTTTCGCGAACCATGAACTTTCAAAAATAAGTCATATAAATAAAAGTAGCTCATTAACTACAGCTCTTTGAAACCCTTTCTCTAATTTTATGCATTTTCAAATAAATGTTCTGAAATTTAAAAGACTAAAATATAATCCATTTTGTTTGCTTTGATAATACAAATTTAGAATCATTTTGTTATCACACTTGAGTGAATTGTTACCATTGAGCTGTACTAATAACTAAAACAAGATGCTCTTTAAGGAACTTGGTTTCGCTTCTATGGGACACAATTTAAATAAGATTTAATTAAAGTACTTGGTAGGTTTCACATAAACTTATCAAATAGGTATCTTTAATTAACTCTTGAAACAAGATGCTGCCACCTATTAGCGGATCCCGTAAACATATTAAGTTGAAGAAGATTGGTTTAGTCTAAATAAGTAGCTTGATATCTCTATATATAAAAGCCAGAACGAACGATTTTGTAACAATTTATCCAATTAATCAGTAGTACAAAGGCTGGCCTTCTCCTACCGAAAACAACGTTTCTCAACAGTTCTAATTAGTAAGTTGTTGTAAAGACCTGTTAAATGCAACCTGAATTGCAGGTTACATTGCCATATAAACCAAACGATTTGATATCTCTTTATTTCTAAAGGAGAATTAAATAACAAAAAAATACCACTATAATCAAATAGTACTAGACTTGTTTTAGAAGTAATTTGATCCCTTTTTCATTCTCGAGAAAACTATATCTCAAGATCAAGATTTTGTCTAGAATGTAATTACCTGAGAGATACATAAATGCACGACATCATGTTTTTTATTTTACTTTATTTTTTTTATTTATTTAACTTGGTTCCTACTGCTGGGTAGAATCTTGTATTTCAACTTCGACCTATCTCTAAAGTGCCAAATCTTTCACATCTAAGTAATTCTGTCGCAAAATACAGTTTCTACAAATTCAGGAATTGTAATAAAAAAAAATACACATTAATACAAGTTCACATGGGTTATAACATATTATCTAAGTCAGGGTTTCCCAAACTATGTTCTGCGGAACACTGGTGTTCTCTGTTTCACCGAAAGTAAATAAGTGTTCCGCGAAAGCCTAGAATGGTTTTATAAACCGACTTAATAAATTATATGAAAATTCAACTATCTAATATTGAGCCTAATATCAAGAAAATTTGAAATTATACCTTACTATTTTTAAGTGTTTTCTTGTTTAAGTGTTTGATTTTATTATACTTACATACTTAGGCGGAAATCCCAATATGGGTGACTATTCATGAAATAATTAACTAATAAAGTAGCGTGGATTCAATGCGAATTCACCGTTGATATATATGGTAGAAAGCTATCGGTAAACAACAGCTTTTTTCTCCTCAATAAGAATATTATGTTTCTTTCTTAATCACCGATACCGAGCGCATTCTAGCACTTGATGATTTCGCCAATATCAATCTATCAGTGGCGGTTGGTGACTTTTCATCCAGGGGATGCTGTCCAAAAAAGTACCCTTCATTTTCTGAAATTTTATTTTAATCTTCAATTTTTTTTACAAATTTCGTCGAATTCGGCATCATTTTCGTTATTTTTCAAATTTAATATTAGATTTTTTAAAATATATTTGTCTATTCTTATAGCACTCTTAGTTATTTCCGATTTTATATATTGAGAGTTCATAGAAATGGATTAGTCCAAAGATTCTCGAATTATCTTTATTTATTTGTTTTTTTGTATTATTTCTATTTTAATAGTTCCAAAGCGAGAACAATTTTTATTCGATTAAAACTTGTCTGGACTTGTCTTTGATGGAAGATACACCAGGCAGGGACTTGAAAAAACATTCATTTTAATTGCCCCTTAAAACTATGCAACAATTTTATTTTATTTCGAGAACAAATATATTTTTCAAAACAAAAAAATGTTTTTTATTGAAATATTTGAAATAATGGATAATAATTTGAAAAATTGAAAAGATCTTCTGAAATTTTGAAGTCGATATTTATGAAAATACTCTAAATGTTTGAAATTTTAGGGATGCGCCGCATCCACAGCATCCATGGACCGCATGCCACTGATATATACTAATTTATAATCGTAATTTTTTAAAGCTTTATAATTTTTCCAATTTGCATACAAATGGTTGCATACCCTTTAGGCTTCATCAACTAACTTCACATGATGTCAATAATTAATAATATTACTTTAATCGCAATTATTTTACAGTTATAATTTTTTTTTTAATTTCAATAGATTTAGAAAAATTCAGCTTCCGTGCGACCTATTAAGAAAATTAAATTTTATTTGTCATGAACTATTAGTGGGTTTTAAAATTAACAAAATCACATTGGAGTCGTCGCGAAAGCCGATATAGTAAGTAAAGATATTTGCATCAAGCAGAAGACAACCTCATTGATTTATCTTTATGAATCAACAAGTCTGCTACTCTCGGCATAACAAAATCTTTTCAATTAAATTATAATATAACCAAAAAATAAAACCGAGGGTAGTTATAACTTGTAATTTAATTAAAATTAAGCAAGCCCTCTCTATGATTATATTTTTAGTCATCTGATTGAAGGAATTTTTTACGTTATCTTAATATATATAAAAAGAGAAGGTGATGTTTCATCATTCATTCATCTATCAACGCACAGCCTAAACCGCTTGACCTAGAAAGATGAAATTTGGAATGTTTTCAAAGTTTTTCAAGATCTCTTAAACTAGAAAAGATATCGATATGGAGTTAGTTTAGAAAGATGAAGCACAAAATGAAATACAAAAAACTTATTTGAGTATTTTGCTCTATTTGTCCCCGAAAGGGAGATATAGTCATTTTGAGGTAAACTTTTGAAATTTTTAAAGTGCTCTATCTCCTCAAGTTTTTAAGTTTTAGCATTCAAATTTCGTATATACGTTTATTAATCCTAAATCTCGGGAATGTTATTTTTATTTTTTTGAAATTTGACCCCTGAACTGAAAAATGGAGGATTTTTGATTTTGTGGTCTAAAACACAAAAGGCTTCGTATCTTTCTTGCCCTTTGACCAAACTCAACCAAATTTTGTATACATAATCTGTGGACGATTAGAAGGCTAGAAATGCGAAAACTAACCACCAAAAATGGAGAGGTGGGTCAAAAAATGAATAATCTTGCTCTTGGACCAAACTCAACTAAATTTTGGGGTGGAATGGGGGGAAGAGTGCGAAATGGGGTGCACGGTGGGTGCGGAGGTGGATTGGGGTTGGGGGAGGCGTAGCTTTTTGGCCAGCGGAGATGCCCGCCGAAGGCGGGCTTCTCCTAGTTAAAGATAAATCTATTTTCTACCTTTTAGTGTAAATAATTAAACAAACAAAAATCAAATAATAGTAAACTAGTTTGAAAAGTAAATTGATCTTTTTAATTCAAAACTCCCTACCCTAGCATTAAGATTTTGTCTAGAATATAATTACCTGAATAAATAAATAAATTCTCGAGATCATAAATATATATATTTTTTTTTAATAATTTTTTTTTGTCTAGATTTTGCTTCCCCTTATCCAGCCACCATCACTAATTCAACTTTACATTTTTAAAAAGTACTAATTAACATATTTATACGATATTTTCATTTCCCTAAGATATTAAATTAAAATCATTTCGTCATCATTATCATCATCATGATTCATAATTTTTTGTTGGTTTTAACTTTAAATTATATCTTTTTTTTTCTTTTACGAAATTCAAATAATTTATCATCATATACTCATCTGAAGATACATATAAATTACAATTATATATACGAAAATGATAAAAACCTTGCACTTTAACAAAATAAATAAAACAGATTCCATAAAGTTTTCTATTTTACATAACAAACTCTATATTTTCTCTTTGTAATATGCAAAGCCTGCCTCCCGGGCGGCCTTAGCATTTTTTTTTTTTTTTTTTTGAAAGTTGTAGAAAAATCATTTTCACCCCTGATTTTTTACTCTACCATATTTTCTATTTGTGTGTCTAAATTCCGATAGATTCGACCGACAACTCCCTTGTTATTATGAAAGCCTATACAGCAGGCGTTTTTTTAAAAAATTATATTTTATTAATTAATTATTTTCTAAAAACTCGACTTCTTGTCTTGTTTATTCTCCTCTTCTAGAATTAAAGTCAGCTAATATATAATCCTATGGCATAATAGTCCAAATATAAATATTATTAATTCTTTTTACTTTACCATACAGGGTATGGTCAAGTATTGTAATCGTGCATGAAAAAAGTGTTTTTTTCCTTCTTTTTTTAGAAATATCTCAAAAACGGCTGAAACTACTTTGATTAAAAAAATTGAGCAAAACTATGGCATTTCGGTCTACAAAAAAGGCCTAATAAGTAAACATCGAAAAAATTATATTTTTCGAGATAATAATTGTTTTGTCAAAATGTCTGTTAGTCTGTCTGGTTGTTAGTTAGTCTGTGCGTTACCAAATTTTTGTCGACGAGCTAGCTCAAAAACTTGTGTGAATATCAAAACCAAATTTCACACGTAGTTTTGGTTCATTGAGATTAAGAGCTGATTAGATTATGGTGCATATCGACCAAAAATTAAGGGGGGTGGAGAGGAGTTAAAAATTAAAAATTTAGGCCATTTGAGCAAACTCAACCAAATTTTGTATACACAATCAGTGGGAACCCAGAAATCTAAAAATGCAAAAACTAACCTCCCACAATGTGGTGGGAGGGGGGGTGTAAGGTTAAAAAATGAAAATCTTGGCCATTTACCAAACACAACGAAATTTTGTATACATAATCATTGGGACCCCAAAAGTCTAAAAATGCAAAAATTAACCGCCCAAAATTGGGGGAGGGGGGGGGGTGCAGTGTCAAAAAATGAAATTAGGCCTTGTACTAAACTCAACTAAATTTTGTATACATAATCAGTGACCCCACAGAAATCTAAAAATTCAAAAACTGACCCCCCTACCCTACATGATTATAAATAATTTTATTAAATATTAAATATAAGGAGAGGGCCAGGTTGTATGGTAAAGTCAAGTGGATGGCCACATCAGAACACGTCAGCTTATTTTCTATTGCCATTCAATATTCAATATTTTCTTAATTTGTTTCATAAATATACATAAACATATATATATATATGCCCCTCTGCCCTTTTATTTATTTTAAAACTAACTAGAAGTATAATTATTATTATCATTTCCGTCCATAATTTCTATTAATTTGAAAGTTTATAATAGGAAAATATGAACAAGTTTTCATGTGTGAATTTTTTTATTTATCAGCCAACATTTAGTCTTCAGGGCTTCTACAATCATAAGAACATTATTAATATCAAGTTACAAAAATACAATTACAATTCCAGAACAAATATTAATAAAGTTCCTATAATTGTAGAAGCCCTAAAGAAGTCGGCAAAGTCGACGAAACGTTGGCTGATAAATAAAAAAGTCACACATAAAAACTTGTACTTATTATAAACTTTCAAACTAACTAGTATTTTTTTACATATTTATTAGAAATTGAAAATATGACACGATAACAATTACCAAAATACATTTAGTGCCTGGACTTAGCCATGTTTCTGGTTATATTTAACATTCTCATTCCGAAAATAGTTCTAGCTTTTGAAATACAGTCGAATCTCTGAAAAGAGGCATTTTTGCTTATTTTTGAGGCGTTTTCATTAAATAAAGCAATGCCTAAAATCAAAATATTTACATCTATTAATTGAAAAAGTTTCATTGAACATTTCCAATTTAATGTCTCATTTTAGCTAAATGAAAAAGCAATTTATAGTAAAATAAAGTAAAACTACATTTTCATCTGTAAAAAAATAGTTTTTTTTTTTTTTTTTTTTACTATAAATTGAATTTGGCTAAAGACAAGCGGTAGATGAAACTTCTTAGCGACGTATCTTTTTGAATTTTTTGTTACAATAAAGGGGAAATGACCTAATAGAGGGGAAATAAAAGACAAGCCTTGATTTTAAAACCAATTAATTTACATGAATTAATGTATACATTGTATTTTAGCTTCGATTCCGGAGATTACTTCTCCATCATCGAGTGTCCTTGATTATCTTTTTAGTCCTTGTTTTTAATAAGAGGAAAAAACTAATTAAAGAAAAAACCTCTTTTCCGATAATTGATTGATTTTCCAATATCAATTCATCTCCCCCCTCCAATCCTTGATTTTAAAACAATAATTTAAATTTTAATAAATTTTATTTGTCATAAACAATTAGAGGGTTTTAAAATAATAATTTTAATTAGTGGATTTTAAAATTAAAGTTTCACTTCCCCCATGAGCTTATGTGGATAAGGCTTACACATTTTTTTTTCAATTAAAAACTAAACATTTTGATTTCAAATATTGCTTTTCTGAATCAAAAATAGGCAAATTTTGAATTTTTCGGAGATTTTACGAAATCTATTTAAAAAATTATGGCTAATGCGGCCTGACCAATGAAATTTTCAGAATCAGCTCCCCAATTAGCCCCAAGAAAAGACTTAAAATCACAACAAAAAATCTTCAACATTTTATGACTTGGCTTCATAGGTACCTTCAACTCCGACCCATCTGTTCTTCTTCTTTTCACAATGCAAGGGTTTGATACAAAACATCAATATAAATCAATAAAACTCTAATTATAGCTTGGTTCCTTAGTTCACTCCTCCAACGACCATCTGCAAAATTTGCATAGAACAGAGAGCATAGTCTTGAAAAAGTTTGTATTTTTCCTGCAATTTAAGAATTCCGTTTATTTGCATGTTTATTTTTTGTTGAGTTGTCGTACTACACAACAATGTTTTAATGTTATATTATGTTTAATCGGCCCTTTGGGGGTCTGGTTAGGCCAGGGGTTAGCGTAACAGCCTGCTACTGCTAACCAATTGGACCCGGGTTCGAATCCGACTCAAGGTATCCGGCTAAAATCTGAAAGACAAATTCTAGAAAGCCCGACAAGCCAAATAAAATCAACCATTTGTCGAATATACTTCTCAAGCACTTGAAATAGATATCGATACGTCGTACTTTCTGATTAGTTTACATTATTAAAAATGCACAATCTAGGTGGTCTAGTCGGAAATTCTCTTTTGATAAAAAAATATAATATAATAATAATATTTTAATATAATTTATTCTTTAAACGATTAGATGAATGAATATCAATGACTTTACTTAATTATTATTTATTTTATTGATTGAAATAAAAAATAAAAAAATTAAATAAAAACAAGAATGTGCTACTTATTATATAATTTTCTAATAAGTAAATAAATAAATAAATAGTCTCCGGCGTTGATTAACTTCTTGGGAGAGCAATCAGAGAACTAGGACAGTGATCATTTGCCAACTCCAAATATGTCTGTCTGTCCCTTGCAATTAATCGCTATAGGCTTTGGAAATCATTTATTATAATCAGTCGCAGTTTACTTATAGACACTTATTAAATGACATTTAAATTTTTTTTTCTTAAAAACATTGGAAAAATGACATTTTAATGATTAAAAAAAGAATTCAATTGAATAAATTCCATTTTCTTTGAGTATTAGAAAGTAAACAAAAAAAAAAAAAATTCAATGAATAAGCAAATCTCGTTGACTTTTGATTGATTTCAAATCAATATTTTATCTTTTATTTTTTTTTTTTGTATAATGTATCAATTCATAGATTATATAATAAATAAAGGTGTCTATAAACAACTATGATACCACTTAAGTGCCCCGTCGACCCACCTTTAAGGGGGGGGGGGGGGGGGGGGGTTATGAAGTTAGGGAGGATACCCCTGATTTTTGTATATTTGAAACAAATCCAAAACTTCTTTGTATAATTTTTACAAAAAAATAAATTGAAAGTTTCTTTTTGCCGAGAGTAGCAGAATTTTTATAAATTAAAGGAGACAATAAAAGAGTGTTTTGTTTAACAGGAATTTGGTGTTGGTACTTGGTGAAACATTTTTTAAATTATTGGATAAAAGAGCTGCTGAAAAAATAAAATTTTAATTTATTTAATTCTCTCTTTCTATTTGACTGTGATTTTGACACATACTTATATTGGAGTCACTAAAATCTAAAATTTTTATAATAGCTCATTATTAGTGCACCCTTTTGTAAATTTCTCAAAAATGTGTTATAAACTCTTTTTTAGTCTTCTTTAATTTATAAAAAAATAAATTATCTAGGAAATTATTAATTTTTATATAAAAGATTTAAATCTGGGGTCGCGCAAAATTCTCTACGACAAAAAGGGGAGATTGAAAACAGCTTAAGGGGCGTTGTATTAGACAATATCTATCATTATCTGTTTTTAAAATATTTATTTATTATTCTTTTTAAAGAGTTAGGTGTCGGTTTAAGTTGAAACATTTTTAATAAAAAGTAAGTAAAATTTCAAGGTTTCACAAAATAAAACAAATATATGTTTTGAGTTTTTATCTTGATATCTATATTTCAGGTTCGACTCAAAACCCGAAATATAGAAAAGTTTTCTATGTTAACTCCTGATGATGGGCTCAAAACACGAAATATAGATATCAAGATAAAAACTCAAAACATATATTTGTTTTATTTTGTGAAATCTACCTTGAAATTTTACTTACTTTTTGTTATTCTTTTTTATAGCAACACTTTTTTCAAATTTCCATTGATAAAGAGGGGGAATTTCTCCTGAAAAGTCTGGATTTTTAATAAACGTTTCTAGATTGTTTTATAAAAAATTTATATTTACCTATTTATATACACAAAAAGCATTAAAGAAATTGTTTTTACAAAATATTTTTTTTTTTTAAGAGGAAAAAATATTAGCCTTGGGACCAAAAGCCCATTTGGCCAGCCAGCAAAAAACAATTAACCTACCGAATTAGTAGCTTCTTTCAATTAAGTTAATAAAAAATAAATAAATACTTAAATGTTTTTTTACCTTTTTTTCAATTAAACTGTCTGAGTGTCAAACTCAACAATAAAATAAACCACAATAATAAACTGACACGTTCTGATGTGGCCATCCACTTGACTTTACTATACAACTTAGCTCCTCACTTATTTTTAATATTTAATAAAATTATTTATAAATTATTGGATAAAAAATACTTGGTAGGTTTCAAATTAAGAAATTTTTTTTTATTTATAATCATGTAGGGGAGGGGGTTAGTTTTTGTATTTTTAGACTTCTGTGGGCCCACGGATTATGTATACAAAATTTCGTTGAGCTTGGTACAGGGGTCTAGTTTTTAGTTTTTCGACCCCCCCCCCCATTTTGGGTGGTTAGTTTTTGCATTTTTAGTTTTCTGCGGGCCCACTGATTATGTATATAAAATATGGTTGAATCTGGTAAATGGCCAATATTTTCATTTTTTTGACTCTACACTCTCCACCCCCCCATTTTGGGCGGTTAGTTTTTGCATTATATACAAAATTGTTGAGTTTGGTCCAAGGGCCATAACAAAATATATTAGTAATCACAGTCGAATATTAACGAATCACAACTAAAAAAAAACATTTGAAATTACATATATTTTAAGAACAAGTCGGCTATATTCGACCACCACCGTCGAGGGTGACCATAAGAATATGTATATGTTAGTTGGGAAATGGATATTTCCCCTTAACTGAGTGTAGAATCGATCAATTTTTGTCTTTTGTTGAAAATATTTAATTTAAATAATTATATAAAATGACAATTTTATTTTTTTCCAATGAAATTGATAGGGAGAAAATTTCTTAAGAAAATAAATTCGCCTCGGCCTTATCACCAAGCATGCATTCAGTTGGATTTTTTATTAGTATAAATTTGTTCTCTGCTGGGAATGGACGTGTTTTAGACCCTGTGTGTTGTGTTGATCAGCTTCCGGCCTCTCTCCAGATTCCATCCAGACAGGTACACATCAGACTCATCTTCTTATCATTTTATATCCTTTTATCGAATTGCTAGGTGACTTTTATGATTAGGTAAACAAACACTTATTTGATTGCCTGTCTGTATTTGAATATGAATTGAATAATATTAATTTTTCTGTATACTTAAATTATTTTTAGGGTTCCTTGCAAAAATAAAATGTTCCCATAAATATCGCTTTTTAATTTAAACTTTAATAATTTTATTTAAAAAATAATTGAAGAGCTTAGAGCCAAAGACGACTAACACACAATTTTGAATAAATGAGAAGAATATCATATTGAAAATGGGTTTAATAGATTATTCATTTTTCAACAATTTTAAAGTTTCATTTTAATATTAATACGTTTGAAGTTTTTCTTTTCGAGACGGACTGGTATACTAATATCTCAGGATTTGGATGAAGGCAGTCCGAAAATAAACAAGAAAACTGTATCCAACAACATGAAAAAAAAAGTTTTTCCCTTTTATTGTTGTTTCGAAACTGACGTTTTGGAGTAATTTCCCTACTTCCTCAATCTTCAAAAAGGTCAATGAAGGAAAGGGACTGTGAACTTCCTTTATTGACCTTTTTGAACCCTGAGGTAGTAGGAAAAATTCTCCGAAACGAGGGTTTCGAAACAACAATAAAAGGGAAAAACTTTTTTTCATGTTGTTGGATACAGTTCTCTTGTTTATTTTCGGACTGCCTTCATCCAATTCTTGAGATATTTAATATTATTGAAGGTGTTAGTAATTTTTTCCAAATACAAAACTGAAAATTCTCTATCGGAAGACGTGACTATCACTCACTTTACAAATTTGTGATTTTGTCCACTTTGGATCTGAGCCCTTCAATAAATTATATACCTAAAAGATCTAAGTGTGTTCAATATTTTATTAAATTTAATCTATGTTCTTTAAAATTATATAATTTTTGCAGGGTTTCTTAATAATCCGAATTATTCTATAATTAATTATTCAAATTTGAAATTGAAATTTCAAACATTAATTTTTGAACCCGAAATAAGGGCTATTAAAGTGATAACATTAATGGACATAATTTGAAATTAGTTGATATAGCTCGTAAACTATTTAACAGTGATAGCAAAGATTTAAGTATCAAAATGGAAATTATTTCAAAAAGAGCCCCTCACTGAAAACTTTTTTTAGTTTAGCCTGATTTTTTGCTTTTCCCTTTGAGTTGAAGGGAGTGAAAAATCTTTAGCTATAATTCTTATATATGTTGCATGTCAGAGAGAGATTTGTCTTAAAGGTTTGGCTAGCTTAGTTAGCGCTTGGGTTCGATTCATAAGGGGACGAACCTCTCTGATATGCAATGTAAAAATATTTTCTCTAAAATCTATGATTGGTCCTTAGAGATAAATTCATTTATTAATATTATATTTAATTTTATTAGTAGGATAGTTCTAGCCGAGGGCTGAACCGCGACTTAAAATCGTGTACACCTACTTCCACTTTCATTTCCAAGTAGAAGACAATAGATGACAATAGATTATCTAATGAATTTCAAAGTAATTCCAAATAATTCCAAAGACGGTGTACACCTAATTCCAATCGCAGTTCACCCCTCGGTTCTAGCCCTAGCTAAGAAGATCCGGAAAATTCATCGACCACAATTTATCGAAGATAATTCATCAAAAATAATTCATCGACTAGGCAATTACCGAATAGGCAATAGATCGACGACCTATTGGTCGACGATCAGCTCATCGACAACAATTCATCGACATTTTCCATAAATTATCGTCGATGAATTTTCCTAGAGCCCTAGCTAAGTGCAATATTGTTGCACTCTTACCGCCATCTGCAAATTTACAGACAGCGTACAGAGTATTGAAATTTTTTTCACTTTTCCCTGAAATTCCAATTTAAAAAGAACAGAAAAATAAATAAATACAGGTCCATAACATTCTTATTTTTGGCTTGCTTAGATTTTCTACATTCCTATTAAGAGGGGCTTCGTGTCTAAAATGAATAACTCAAAATCTGACGCTTCTGAATTTTTTTTTTTAAATGATGTTCAGATAAAATAAAAAAAAAATCTCAAATTAATATTTGACCGGAATTCACAAAAATGATGGCGGAGTAGCTAAAAAAAGGCCATAAATTTACATACAACTTATGAAATTTCCACTTTACGAAATTAATGGGAATATTGCCCGGGATGGCCAGAATTCATGGATGTTTATAAACAAATAATAAAATAACATTCTTCAAACTCAAACACAAAAATATCTCAACCGAACAGAATAATTTCGATCAAGTTTTTCCCTCTCATTAGACCTCAATTAGATAATCGAATTTAAATTTACTAGATCTTATCAACAAGTTTTTTCTTTCAGGTTCTTTTTAATTGCTATATTAATAATTTAATTTTTAATAAATTTATTTGAAACATATATAATTAAATAGCTAAGAATTAATAAATCAAGCATGTGGTTTATGAATATTTAATATAGTTTAATCTATTTTGTTAGAAATTAAATAATTCTTGCAGATTTTCTTAATAGGTCGCATGCAAGCTGTATTTTTCTATAATTTATTGAAATTGAATTTTTTTTAATATTTGTAACTGTGAAATAAGTGCGTTTAAAGTAATACTATTTATTTATTGACATCATGTGAAGTTAGTTGATGGAGCCTAAAGGGTATGCAACCATTTGTACGCAAAATGGAAAAATTATTAAGCATTAACAAAATACCATTATTAATACATATATAACAGTGGCATGCGGTCCATTCATGCTGTGGATGCGGCGCATCTCTAAAATTTCAAACATTTAGAGTATTTTTAACCGACTTCAAAAAAGGAGGAGGTTCTCAATTCGACTGATTTTTTTTTTTTTTGCGTCTATGTTAGTCGATTTCTTCGCCAATTGTAAACAGATTTTGATTATTTTTTTGCATTGGGTTCAGTATTGTTTCCGATTGGTACCATATTAATTGGGTCAAGTTCTGATGATATGTTCAATGACAAATTAGCGGAAATCTCCAATTCATATGAGCAAATAATCGAAATGATAATAAAAATTTTTTTATAAAAATAATTTTTAGAAAAAAATCGACTTCAAAAAAATTAAATACAACAAATAAAATAATAAGAACTCAAAAATCAAATAAAATGCAATATAAGGTATAAAATAATAATCTAATTTAGTTACAACTAAACGATGAAATTGCTACATGAAATTACTTTTTGAAGTCGGTGCCAAACATATACATTTTATGAATCGCACTCGACGGATCTTAGTACGTTTGAAGACAATATCTCGTAAGCTCGCTTATATAGATTGTTTGGTACCGACTTCAAAAAGTGATTTCAAGTAAAAATTTCGTCGTTTAGTTGTAACTAAATTAGATTATTATTTTATACATTTTAGTGCATTGTATATGTTTTTTGAGTTGTATTATTTTTTTTGTTGATTTTAATTTTTTTGTGGTCGGTTTTTTTTCTAAAAATTATCATAAATATCGACTTCAAAATTTCAGGAGAATCTTTAAATTTTCAAATTATTATCCGTTATTTCAAATATTTCAATAAAAAACATTTTCTTGTTTTGAAATATATATTGGTTCTCGAAATGAAATCAAATTGTTGTATATTATTAAAGGGGCAATTAAAATAAATGATTTTTCAGAAAAGGGCACTGATAGAAGGTTTGAAATCCGTGCATCGTATATCTTCCAGTTCAAGCATGTCAAAGACAAGTTCAGACGAGTTTTTGTCGAATAAAAATTGTTCTCGCTGAGGATCTATTAAAATAGAAATAACACAAAAAAGGAATAAATAAAGATGATTTGGGAATTTCTGGACTAATCCATTTCTAAGGAATTTTCAATATATAAGATCAGAAATAACTAAGCGCCCTATAGACAATTCATAGCTTGCTTATAGCAATAGAATTAGGAGAAATTGAAGATTTTCTTATAAGACTGGCTGATTCATTGTGCAAGATGGTTGATTTTAAGTAATTAAATTAATTATTCCCAGGTAGAGGAATGCCAATCTTGGGGTTTTAAAAAAGGTTTCTCATTTCTTTTGTACCCAGGCAGACAATGGGTTTGGGTTAATTCATTGTTATCAAAGGCCTTGAAGAGACTTATATATTCGAACGAAGGAGTATATATGTAAGTGTTCACTCCTAAATTCAAAAAATTAATTAATAGCCCTAATGAAAACGTGTTAAGATAATTGTCTAAATTTAAATCAAAATGTAATAGATGAAATTTTTATATAATAAATTTATTTAGTACCTAAATATCAATTTTTTTTTTTTAAATAAATAATATCTACAATCTATAAAAAAAAAAAATTTATTTTGCTTTCGCAATGAGTTAAATTATTTCTTGAAGCTGATTTTTAATTAATAAAATATACTTATTTAATTAAAATACATCATTATCATTATCAGCCTGTCGATAGCGACAATCCACTGCTGAATATAAGCCTCTTTCATCAAATGGAAGGGGGTTGGCATTAAGTCACCACGCTTGCCAGACGGATTGGTGACTAGGAATCAGATTATAGCCGGTCAAATATCAATGCAGGGACTCGGACTCGAACCCGGGACTCCTGCTTAGAAGGCTAGTGTCTTTAAGCTCTCGGCTAATCCGATTCCCTAAAATACAGTTGAACAAAATTATATTGCAAACAAACTTTTGGCCGTCTCGAGACGCTGCCCGCCAGGGCCACCCGCCCGGAGTGCCAAGGTGCAGAGGGCGTGCAGGAGGCACGCCTGACGCAGCTTGTATTTTTAAAAATCTAATATTAAATTTGAAAGATAACGAAAATGATTATTATGCCATATTCGATGAAATTTGCAAAAAAAGCGAAGATTAAAATAAAATTTCAAAAAATGAAGGGTACTTTTTTGAAGAGCATCCCCTGGTTGAAAAGTCACCAACCGCCACTGGTATATATATAATTTATTTTGGTAAAAGACAACCCTTCTGACATATAATTAAAAATATTACATTCCATCGGATTTAATAGATGAAATCATCTTATAATTTTCTAAGAATAAAATTTTTTGTTAGAAACTATAGTTTCGAAAATTTGACTTTCGTCAAGAGTCTTTTTAATTAGAAATAGTACTAGTATTACAAATGCCGATATGGTTTGA
Organism: Forficula auricularia; assembly: GCA_024734495.1. Classification (NCBI taxonomy): domain Eukaryota; kingdom Metazoa; phylum Arthropoda; class Insecta; order Dermaptera; family Forficulidae; genus Forficula; species Forficula auricularia. The sequence goes on from JALMQS010000807.1 coordinate 231,390, forward strand.
AATAAAAAACAGAAAAATCCCCCAAGTATCAAGTCTCTATCTCAATTTTAACGTGTGCCGCACATTTAAATAACATGGGGTTTTTGGCACTGAAATATCAATTTTTTATTCCGGCCAAAGTAATAGTTCAAAAAATTTGAAACATTATCGACTCTATCCTTATAATAGTAGCTATCGTTCAGAATTTTTACAGATTCTTAGCTATTATAATTTTGGGGTTTTAGCTAGATAAAATACTGGCAAATCTTAGTGTTAGAAAGTTAGAGACTCCAAAATTATGATAGTTTAAAATTTATAAAAATTCTGAAGGATAGCTACTATTATAAAGGTAAAGTCTATAGAGTTTCAAATTTTTTGAACCATTACTTTGGCAAGAATAAAAAATTGATCGTTCAATGCCAAAAACTCCATGTTATTTATATGGGACTTAAAACGCTGATTCCCCCGACAAAACATCCCCAGACAAAATATCCCCCGACAAAATTTCCCACGACAAATTATCCCCGACAAAATATCCTTCAGACAAAATATCCTTCAGACAAAATATCTCATGACAATATAACCCTTCCCCGCGTGAATCTTATGAGTAATGCAAATCGACTCCGGTTCGGTTAAAATATATTCAGCTCGGCTCGGTTGGCTAATGCCAACCGAACCGTCTACAAACCAACCAGAAAAGGAGCTATACGAACCCAACCGAACCTGAATATATATTAACCGAACCTCCGAAAGTTTAGTCCGGGCGGGGTGTGTTTCGGGCTCCCATTTTTTTTCCAATCAAACACACATTGAAAACCGAACCAGCCAATCGTCGGGCGGGGTGTGTTTGGGGCTCCCATTTTTTCCTAATCAAACACACATTGAAAACCGAACAGCCAATCGTCGGGCAGGGTGTCTCTTTTGTATTCTCCCTTATACTGGGGAATATTTTGTCAGAAGATATTATACCGGGGGATATTTTGTCCTTTGTATATTTTGTCGGGGGATGTTTTGTCGGGGGGATGTTTTGTCGGGGGGATGTTTTGTCGGGGGGATGTTTTGTCGGGGATGTTTTGTCGGGGATGTTTTTTCGGGGATATTTTGTCGGGTGCTGAAATGTCGCGGTACCACAACGCTGTGGTTAAAATTGAGATAGAGACTTGAAACTTGGGGGATATTTTCTTTTATTTCGAACCTTATGATGCATACAAATTTGAAAATACCCTCCCACTCCTTTTTTTTCTTCCACTCATTCTTGACTTATAGATATTGCACCTTATTCATCCTTATCATAAGAAGCTTTAAAAAAATTGAAAATGAAAAATGCGAGGGTTAAAATCCATTACTACTATTAATTTATTACTCAATTAATTTTCCATCTGTCAGCATAAATTAACAATAATCATTTTAATTCAATTTGTTTTCTTCAATCTTTTTGATAAAAATATATAAAAATGTTTCTTCTTTCGTTAACCATTGAAATTTATATTTTTTTTTCACTTTAATTTCCTTCAACTTATAGTAGATATATACAATGAAAAAGTCCAATAAATCTTTCTCGATTGCTATTGAAAGCAAACGAAGGTAAATAACCTGTCTTCGCTCCTTCCGGAGGATGCAACCGATCATTTTTATCTCTGCAATTCAGACAAATTACTTTTTCCTGGAATAAAATTTTGAAGCCACTTACGTGATGACTGTGAAAGAGATTTACATACACCAGTCAACATTTTAATGGACTTTTTTAAACATTTTTTTGTTTTTTTGTAAATTTATTAAAATCTTAATAAATTACAAAAAATAAATAAATAAATAAAAATAGATGAACATAAATAATTCTGTGAACGTTTCGTGTGACCATTGACAAAGGTTTTTGAGCTATCAAAGTTAATATATATTTAGTATTCATTTAACATAATATATTTATTTTATATTCATAGGTTGTAGAGTTTCGACTGAATCCACTTTACTAGTTATCAGAAGTAATAATATAAAGACTTCGAAATTATCGAGTTTTCCCTCAAATGTATTCATTAATATTATCAAAGTTCATATCTATATTTCATTATTCGTGTCCATGATCAATAATTAAAAGAATCGTAGGGAGTTGGACATGACTTTAAATTAAATACAAGTTTTCTACTTAAATATGCCAAACGCCTCGTTGCTGGTTCGAAACTTCTTCAGTGGCTCATTTATGTATTTAATTTAAAGTCATGTCCAACTCCAAACGATTCCTTTAATTAAGTTTATATATATTTTTTAACGTCAAATTCGGACTTTTTCATATCAAATTCAGAATATTAAAAATCAAATTCAGGATGTTTCAAACTAAATTCGTGATTTTAAAAATCAAAATCGGACTTTTTCAAATCAAATTCAGAATTTATATAAAACCATGCAATTTTTACCTGAAAACCTTTCTTGAAATTTCAAAATGCTCATCTTGAAAGGTTTAAGTTTAAGAGTTCAAAATTGGTACACAAATACATTAGAATGCACCAAATTTTAGCTTTTTACCAGAAAACGTTTCTTGAGAGTACAAAATCGTAATCGTTTTTAGTTAATGAGCTGAAAATTGGTTCGCAAATATGTTACAATTCACCAAGTTTTAGATTTTTCCTCAAAACGTTTTCTGAAAGTACAAAATCCTAATCTTAAAAGGTTTTAGTTAATGAGCTAAAAATTGGTACGCGAATATCTTAGAATGCTTTAAATTTTAGCTTTTTATCTGAAAACTTTCCCTGAAAATTATATTAAATTAAAACTTTTTCTTAACTATAACTTTTTTATATTTTTTCAACTGTTTATTAATAAATTCTAAATTTGATTTGAAAAAGTCTGATTTTGATTTTTAAAATTCTGAATTTGATATAGAAAAATCCGCACTTGATTTTTAAAATCCTGAATATCATATGGAAAAGTCCGAATTAGAAGTTAATATAAGGACTTCGATTTATCGAGTTTTCCGTCGATAACTCCTTGCACTAAAGATTATCAAATTTATAAGTGACAAACTAATTATTTTGCAATGACTTGAAGAGTTAAAACTTAATAATAATATCGAAGTACATTTGTATAATAGTATCTATTTGATTAATTATTTCTTTATTAAATTTCCCCCCAAAAAACCCAAAAGCTATCTTGTGCTAATGGTATATCTACCTTGAAAAAAAAAAAAAAGATTACAACCTTCCAGAATCCTTCAATCAAATAATTTTAATAAGATTTTAACAATGCTTTAACTGTACTAGCACAAGCTGTAATAAGCCAAGAACCTTAAGCGGATTGCCCATGACATAAAGCAGCTTGTTGCTCAACCTCGGTGGCCATTTCAGAACCGATATATAATATTCATGATGCATCTTCATTTGCTTTGATGTATGGAGAGGAGACAAATCACTCATTTCACTATTATGGAAAAAATGACGAATCCTTGGTTTCTATTTAAACAGTAAAATATTGGGAAATTTCATTAGATTATTAATACAAGTGTTACAACTATCGGATGCAATATGACAATTTATATAATTTAAATTTTTAAAAAGAATAAAATAAATTTGAATAACTATAGCCTAACTAAATGTCTAAATATCGTCACTGTTATATCAACATGTTTTAGGTATGTCAAAATTACTAAAACAATTTTATTGAAGATAAACTAGTATTTGTTAGCTGCATCTGGTCTCTAATTTTTGTATCTTATCTGGTGATAGAACTCAAGCTACAGATTAAAAACAAAAAGTATTGAAAAATTAAATGAAAACAGAAGTTTTTCTTAGCTACTGAAAAGTCTTGATTTTTATATACGACATTTTGAAATAACAGCTACGATAAATCAACATAAGTAAGTCGAACTAAAACTATGGGATTAAGATAACAGAACATCCAGGAATCATGATTGTCTTAAAAAGTCTCAAAAATGATTCTCTGCTATCTCGGAATCTGAGCAGACAGAATTAAGGAATTCACTGAGCGACAGGTCATTCAGCTGGTAATTATATATATTTATAATTTTCTCATTAATATATTAAAGAATAATTAACACATTAACGAGAATTGTTTTGATCGCGCTTTTTAAACAAGATATATATCGCGAGACTACTGCTGGTTGAAGCTATTGGAGTCTGCTGAGTCTTAAGTCTGGACAAAGAGAGAATGAAAAAGAGGTGATCCATTTGGCCATAAGCCAGCATTATTTTCGCGTTTAGCCTGCATGACACTTTTTATATCAAACATTGATATGACCACCAAATGAATTTGAAATCTGAGATGTTATATATTCATTAATGGCAGGCAATTAACATACGTATTAACAGATCTAGCGCTCTGGATTGGGAGAATGAATATATAACATCTCAGATTTCAAATCCATTTTGGTGGTCCACATCAATGTTTGATATAAAAAGTTTCATGCGGACTAAACGCGAAAATGATGCTGGATTATACACAAATGATTCACATTTTTTTCATTCTCTCTTTGTCCAGACTTAAGACTCAGCAGACTCCAATAGCTTCAACCATCAGTAGTCTCACGATATATATCTTGTTTAAAAAGCGTGATCAAAACAATTCTCGTTAATATGTTAATTATTCTTTAATATATTAATGAGAAAATTTAATATATTTAACTTCACAGCCATTGCGAAATATTTAATGGATTTATATGGTGTTTCACAAAGTGGAAATAAATTAAAAAACTTTTAAATTATTTGGGAGATTTTTTTTATTTATCTTTATACATATTTCAGTTTTTTGTTAAACCTCCTGATGAAGGGCTCATAGCCCGAAATATGTATAGAGATAAATAAAAAAATCTCCAAAATAATTTAAAAGATTTTTTAATTTTATTTCCACTTTGTGAAACACCACTATAATCCGTTAAATAATTCCTGTGTTTAATATGTTTCACTATAAACCAACACCGCTTTCCCTAAACTTTATTCTTTATTTCAGGTTAGAAATATATAAATTCGGATATTATTTTCACTTAATATTTGACAAAAATCACCCGCTTTCGATTCTCTATCGAATCAAATACAGGAAACATACGTTTAGTAATTATATGTCGCAGCCCTTTTGAGAAATTAGTCTGTTTATAAAAAGTCTAGTTTTTTATGGAAAACGTTTATTATTCGTCAATTAGGCTACTCCATCTTGACTTTTTGCAATCAATCATGCCTTAACGAAAATAAATTATGTTTTTCAATAAGGCTAACTAACGATACGTCTAGTATGCCTAAAGTTTAACATATAAAAATTAAAAAACCCAATCAATTTATTGTAAGTTGAATGTTTCATAAATTTATTCTGACTTCATCAGCAAATAACTTTAATAAAATTCCAATTTTATAAGTTATACCCCCCAATAAAATTTGAATGAATTTTTTTTTCATTTTATTTTTATTATCAATTAACAGAGTGTATTTTAAATTTCAATGTTTTTGATCAATTTACAAGTTTTAAAATAATGAAAATCGTTTGATCATGATATGTCGCTATTGATTTTTTGGAATTATACAATGATTTTTTTGTGTATTTATCTCTGTATTTGATTAATTTTATTGGGCCTATGCCATATAAATTTGGAATTTTACTAAAGAATTGATTTATATTATGTAATAATCATTCAAATACTTTGATTTTTACTATTTTTGAAAGCTATAACTTCTCTAAAAAAAGAACACATCCTGCGGCACAAATTTTTGCAAAAATACAGAGAATTGAAAAAATAAAAATTGGATATGAAAAATGGACCTCATATAAAAATTCTTTTTTTCTAAGAAAATGTAAAAAAAAAAAAAAAAAAAAAAAATACGTACCATGTTCTCAAACTGGACTATTTTTTTTAACTACGCTAAAAACTAATAAAAATTATAAATTTTTTCAGAAGGGATCGTTTTCGAGTTATAGTGATGGGAAGCCAGATATTGGAAAAAAATTGAAATTCAACAAGCTGAGAGCCCTATAAAAATGAGGCTTCGAAAAAAATACACAAGTTGATTATTTTTTATTTATTTGTTTAGAAAAACATATTACAATTGGAGGATGATCAAAAATCAGTCGGGGAAAAAATTAAAAATTTCAAGTGAAATACCCCATGAATTTGTTGCAGTAAAAACCCGTTTTTAATAAGAACGGGTTCTTACTAGTTAAAACGCGTTTTACTGAATATCTTTGTGGCAACTAGAGTTTACTGATGTTGGTTGAGTTTGGTTCAAAGGTCTAGAATCTTCATTTTTGACCTTCCGCCTCATTTTGAATTTTTTACAGCTTTTCTTCTAATGAAGATATAATTTTTGAATTTTTCGTTTAAAATTTTTGAAAATAAACCCCCAAAATGAGGCAGAAGGTCAAAAACAAAGATTCTAGATCTTTGGACCAAACTCAACCAACATCAGTAATCCTAGTTTCCACAAAGGTATTCAGTTAAAAAAGTTCTTACTAAAGAACGGGTTTTTACTGCAACATATATAATATCAGGTGTACAAAACCCTCAGTATGTGAGCTTGTTCGAGATATTTTTTTTTTATCGCAGAAATTCAACCGCTGAGAGGTGAGAATAATTTCCACACATTGAAATTGAATAAATATATAAGAATCCTTTTCTAAATGATTCTAATAAAATCCGTTCAAGACATATCGGCAGAGTAGTTATAAAAAACCGGGAATTTGAATTTCTCTACTTTACAATCTTGAAGAGTTAAGCATTCTTGACTTCAATCGTTGATCGTCCAATTATCCAGGGCCGGAGTAAAACAGCAAACCGCATTTGCAGCCGGCATTCCCGTCTTACCAGCCTGACCAACAAGAAGTTGTTGCTCCTGTTGTCGCTCTGCTCCTGTTGTTGTTGTTGTTCGGATCTTCGCGGATTCCTCTCCTCTTAGTGTTAATTGACCATCTCTCTTCCCTTCTTATCACAAACGATAATTCAGTCTAACACTTCCATTCGTCCGTTTGCGATTTATTTTCTGGTGATTTACGACGTTTCTATTCCAAACGATTAAATTGATAATTTTTATAGACATGGCAGAATTAAAAGGCGGGATTTCTAACGGCCTGAAAATTTATTTCTTAAGCGTCGGAGGTACATTCAATTTCCATAAAATATCCTATTTAAATATATATATCATTTAATGTCAATAGAATACGGGCATCACCTAGCTGTTTTTTATTTTACCTAAGAGGATATAAAGATAAAAAAATAGACTTAGATAAAATACAAGGCAATAGATTATTATTTAAAAGTAAAGTTTAAACTATTATATATACAGTGGCGACAAGAATATACCTTCATCATCATAATCTTCAAGCTTTAAGCCAAAAGACTTGATGGGTCATTATAATAAATGGTCAGTCCATCTTTTCGTGTCCTATAGTAGTCAAGTATTCTCAAAGAATTCCTTATTACCATACATCGATTCTTTATTATTACGGGCAAATGTCGAATTTCTGCACAGTCAATTTGCCTAATTCTATAGGTATAGTTGATTAATCATATCAACAACCTTTAAAATACTAGAGTCTGATGTTCCTCAATAGACTATTCATCTTGAAGTTCGAAGATCTATTAGCTGCATCTCCTCTTATCTTATGTTATAATAATACAGTCCCATTTTAATTTTATCTTCGTCTTAAGTTCTAATGTTTTAACTTAAACTGTTAAATTTTCTGTAAACCTACCGAATGTTGGAAAAGTTATTACTTTTTTCCTTCACTTTCGATTTTAGTGTAATATTCAATTTTTTTTTCAATTATTATTCATATTTTTCGTGACTATGGTATTTTTTATATAAATAATTTGAAAAATAATAAAATCTCCAATGAAAATGAACTTTTTAAACGTTAGTTTTAATTTTTTCTTAAAGCAATTTGAACCGCGAAAGTTAAATAATGTAATCAATAATTAACACAAGAAATTATTGATTACATTATTTAACTTTCGCGGTTCAAATTGATTTAAAATGAAATTACCATAGAGTAATACAGAGTGGAAGGCTCCATAAGGAGCCAATGTATTTTAGTGTATATGAGTTACAGAGCTCTCTGACGAGACCAGGACGAAACCATTGGGCAATAAAATGCCGGAAACTGCTTTCTTCGGGGCAAATTTTGGTGACATTATCAAGAGTATTTGGATAGCTCTTAAGAACTAAGAGTTTTCGCCCTGCAGTCGCTAGAGAGCGTTTTTTCTATATACGGTAGCCATCCACTCTATATTACTCTATGGAATTTACTTAGAACGCTTAGGGCCGGTTGTATGTCGCAAAGTAAATACTTTTTACCACTAACCAAGGGTAGATGGTAAATGGAGGGACTGGGATGGCCAATCAGATGATAGGAGCTTTCAGTTCCTGTCATCTGATTGGCCATCCCAGTCCCTCCATTTACCATCTACCCTGTGTTAGTGGTAAAAAGCATTTACTTTGCGACATACAACCGGCCCTTAGCGGTTGAAGCCAGGCGGACAGTTAAATTTGACTTTTTGGTTATAATCGAAGAAATTTTTTAGACAAATCAACAAATATTCGATATTGATCATGAAACAAGTGATCCTATTATTTATTCTAAAATAAGTAATTTAAATAATATTACTCTGAATAATCCATATTTGAGTAAATATTATAAAAATAAATAAATTATACATAAAAATATCTCTTATTTTATCTATTTAATTATTTATTTATTTTTTGAATTTATTTAATTAAATATTAGTGATTAAGTCATTAGAAAGAGGTGATCTTATTATTTATTCTAAAATAAATAATTTAAATAAAATTACTCGGAATAATCCATATTTGAGTTAATATTATAAAAATAAATAAATTATATATAAAAATAATATTATTTTTTTAATTTATTTAATTAAATATTAGTGATTAAGTCATTAACTTCAGGTATTAATATGTTTATTGTTTCTCTGGTCTTTATATAACGTGTATACATTTTCTTGACCTAAACTTTCTTTATTTTTAATGAGAACTAAAAACTTTTATTTTTTTTTTAAATACGAAGTTTTATGGTTTGAAAGGTGAAAATTATCCGCGAAATGAGTTTAATATCTCATAAATAAACAATTACGTTTTTGTTTTTTTCTAGTCATATTTATGCCAGGAAGCAGACCATTCCTTTAAACAAAGCCCGGAGACTTAAATGCGCTATTCGTTTTAATTAATAATTTAATCGTTTTCTTTCTTCATATTATTGAAAATTATCTGCAGAATAAAATTAATACCCCATAAATATTGATAGCTACTATTTTTTCTAGTCATATTTATGTCACAAAATACTAATTTATGGAACATAGTTCTAAAGAAACCGAGGATATTTCAATAATAGTTTTTCCGATTACGAAAAATCAACAAAAAATAAAAACTTTTCTTAATGTATCGATTTTTTTATCCTTTTACTGGGGCTATTTGCTTTTTATTATTAGTATTGTTATAATGTATTGTTTTATAAATATTGTACGATATCATTGTATATTAGGCATTAGTCGTTGAAACAAAATAAATTAAATAATAATAATAATAATAATGTATTTAAGTGTGTCGTATCTTCGATATTTGTATATTATTCAAATCCGATTTCATAATTCACATTTGATTCAAAATTTCACTGGGAACAAAGTCTCGAATAATATTCCTGAATTAGGCTAATAATCGAATTTTCAGGAAATTTTTTATAGTTCCACATTATTTTCATATTTCAACTGCTCCAAACTTGTTAATCTAAAAGAAGGTCAAAATGGAAAACTATGATTGAGAATATACATATATATTTAATATTATATACCTAGTTAACATTTTTTTTTTCTCCACCTTTATATTTAATATTTATGCAAATCTTTTATTTTATGGCCATGGCCCTACTTTTACGTCGTATTATGGAACATCTACAATTTATTTGAACTTTAGCCTCTCTCTTCTCGGTCTCCATCTCTTTCTAATATATTTTCACCATGTTTGAATTAATAATATTCATGTAAAAGTTTAATTATTACATGACATAATGAATTTGGATTTGTAGGATAAAGATTCATTTTCTTTTCCGTCAATAAATTTTGAGCTTATTTTAGAAAGAGATAAAAAATTCATTTAATCTTCGTATTTTTATGTTGAGATACTATGGAAAGAAAAGATCAATTATTTTTCCCGTTTGAATATCTGTTAGAACCGATGTTATTTAGGGTTCCGTTTAAAAAGTAAAACCAGACCGTATTAATTTCGCTACAATGACTGTCCGTCTGTCCCTGTGTGAGATCATTGTAGTTCTCTAAATAAGATACAAACTTGGAATTTATAAGTTACCATTTACATATGTAATTATTTTTCCACAAATCAAAAATTGCTCTAAAATTTTAATGAATTACTTCGGGGAGGGCGAATTTTATGTAAAAAAAAAATATAATAATATTTTGAAAAACATCTGGATTTTTTTCAAAAATACAAGTCTTAGTATAAACCAAATATATCAATAAAGAATTTAAATTTTAAGGTCAAAAATCTTAGATATTAGTAAAAATATTTTTATATTGTTTATCAGAGGTTGAACCCGAGTTGCCCTGCTTGTTAGAACTAGATATCCTCTGTAATCCAATGTAAAAATATTTCTACTAAAATCTTAGATTTTTGACCTTAAAAATTAAATTCTTTCTTGATAAAAAATAAATATTTTTACCATAGAGTTGAGGGTTTCCTCTAAATATCTCATTAAGAAAGATCAGGTAAAATTTATTTCTATTTAAAATGAAAGTGTTAGAGATCTTGAAATTGGCTGTTTTTAGGTGGTTTTTGTACCAGCTCAATTTCAATCACATGTTAAATTTAAAATTATGGAAAGATTATACAAATTCCCTCATTTCTTCCTTTTCAAAAACATATAAGAACGAATTAGATATATCAAGTATTTTGGAAGATATAATCGTTTTTGAATCAAAAGTATATAGTATATATGGATCGAGTAAAACATAGATCCATGACAACCCTAGTGGTTAAAATGGTAAAGAACATTCCCTCCTTTTTACTTTACCATACAGGGTATGGGGGCTGAAATTATTTTAATTAAAAAAAATTGGACGAAACCATGGCATTTGGGTCTACAAAAAAGCTCTAATAAGTGAAGATGGAAAAAATTATATTTTTCGAGATAATAACTGTTTTGTCAAAATGTCTGTTACCAAATATTGTGGAATAGCTAGCTCAAAAACTAGGGTGAATATCAAAACCAAATTTGGCAAGTCGTTTTGGTCTATTGAGATCAAGAGCTGATTAGATTTTTGTGCATATCGACCCAAAATTAAGGGGAGCAGAGGGGGGAAAAAAATTAAAAATCTAGGCTATTTGAACAAACTCAATCAAATTTTGTATACATAATAAGTGGGACCCCAGAAGACTAAAAATGCAAAATCTAACCGTTTAAAATGGGGGGGGGTAGGGTCATAAAATTTAAATATATGCCCTTGTACCAAACTCAACCAAATTTCGTATACATGATCAGTGGGACCCAAGAAGACTAAAAATGCAAAAACTAACCAGCCAAAAAATTAAAAATTAAAAAACTAGACCCTTGTACCAAACTCAACCAAATTTTGTATATATAATCCGTGGGCTCACCACAGAAGTCTAAAAATGCAAAAACTAACAGCCCACAAGGAGGGGGGGGGGGGCCAAAAAATGAAAATATAGGTCTATGAATCAAATTCAACCAAATTTTGTATACATAATCAGTGGGCCCCCAGAAGTCTAAAAATGCAAAAACTAACCCCCCTACATGATTATAAATAATTTTTATTTAAATATTAAATATTTAAGAGAGGGGCCAGGGTGTATGGTAAAGTCAAGTGGATGGCCATATCCGAACGTGTCAGTTTATTTTCTTTTTCATCAATAAATTTTAAGCTTGTTTTCGAAAGAGATAGAAGATGCATTTCATTTTCGTATTTTTCTGTTGAGATACTATGGAAAAGATCAATTTATTTTCATTGCATATATCTGATAGAGCCGATGTTTTTTTTTGTATTCATGCACACGCATTCAAGTGCGTTCAAATATGGCAAAGTGGAGCAATTTCATTCAGATCCACACCCATTGTATTTCCTATAACGTATAACGTATAACGTAGCTGGCTGGGTGTAGCGCAAAGCAGCAGCCCATTCGGGAATCGAACACACGTCCCCCATCCCACGTCCGAAGGGGGCTGACCTTGCGCCGACCCCATCTCGCACGTTTCGGTCACCAGTCACCGATCTGCTCAGGTGTTGTGACCTTGCATGCACTGTTCCTCACCGCGTTTTTCTAATTAAGGACAAACACTAGTAGAGAGATCTTTGATAGCTAAATATTTGCAATATTCCTTTTCCCATATAAATATACATTATATAGGTACATAGAGAAAATAAATAATTAGAAAGTGATTTTATCAGAGCCTTAGCCGAGAATTCATTAACATATTGTATGTGTTTTTCATAATATTTATTTATATGTATTTAATTTAGTTTGATAAAATATAAAATTTATTACATAATAAAAATTCTACAATTAATAAAACTGTATATTACCATCAGACGAGTCAGATTAGATATTCACTTTCAAAATATTCTTATTATAATTAATTATCAGTGCCAAGAAATATCTTTAAATGCATTTTAACACAGTTGTTTCCAGGAGAGGCGCAAGAATTTTTTAGTGTAAAATTTGTACAGGGTTGGCCATAAAGATCTACCAAATTTTGAAGAGGTATAAAAAAATGAAAAAATTTAGCTAGAAAAAAATTGAATATATTTTTGAAAAGAACATAAAATATTTTTTTTTTTAATGTGTTTTAAACATTATATCAGACGAAAAATGGGGAGGGGGTCAAAAATGAAAATTCTAGCCCTTTCTACCAAATTCAACCAAATTTTATATACATATTCTGTGGGCCCCAAAAAGACTAAAAATGCAAAAACTAAACACCCAAAATGGGAGGGGGGGAGGAGTCTAAAATGAAAATTCTAGCCCTTTTGACCAAACTCACCCAAATTTTGTATACATAGTTTGGTCGAAAGGGCTAAAAAATTTGATCCCCTCCCCATTGAATTCGATTGTAATTAGATTGACCTGTTTCTAATTAAAAAAAAAAAATTTCAATACTAGTTCCTACGAGGGGTGAACCGCGATTGGAATTAGATGTACACGTCTTTTATGTGGAATTATTTTGGAATTCATTAGATAATCCCCCTTCATCTATTGTCTTCTTCTTGGAAATGAAAGTGGAAGTGGAAGTAGGTGTACACGATATTATGTCGCGGTTCACCCCTCGAGCTCCTACTACTAAAATCATTAAAGTTATTCTCTATGAAAAATTACTTTTGACACTTTTGAGAAAACAAATAAATTAAAATAATTATGTGAAAGATCTAATTCTACTGATTAAACAATTATACTTTATAATTTTATTTCGTTCCCAAAAATAATTACAACAAATAGGCTAAATAATTTACCATATATTTAATTCAAATACAGATATTATAATTTTTTATTTTTCCTTTCACGGCAATATATAGATTAAGTACCCCATTGATCAAATAGGTAGTTAGCTCATTATTCTACGGTGCATCGATTATACATTAAATTTTCACAGTTTTCTTAATGATAATAATTAATTAATTAACTTTACGATTTAATAATAAAAAAAAACAGTAATTAAGAAGTTAAATGAAAAAACCTGTTTCCTAACATCAAAAAGCTTTCTCTACTAATGATAAAAAAAAAAGTTGAATGAGACTTGAATTATAATAAAAGAGAAACATATTGTAGGTCTTAAATTTGCAACCCGGCGACAAGTGTATTAAGTCACAGATGGCAGTGATTTGATGAGACCTTCATGAAAAAGATAAGACAGCGAGCTGGACCTTTTTCAAAAGTAAATGTCATATTGTAATCCTTTGAAAGCTGGTAAAGTTATTCAAAGTAAACGAGGAGAGTTACAAAAATTCATCTTAGCTTATCGCTTTTTTTTTCAAAATTTTATTATTATTTTATTGTGATCTATTAATTAAAAAAAACTTAATTTTTAGAAAGCTGAATAATGAAATTTGTAGGAAATTTTATGAACTTTCATTTTAAATAGGAAGGTTATTTACGAAAAGTTGATAGTTTTAGAGTTATAGGCGAAAAACCGCCAAAAAATTAAAATTTTCAACTTTTTTGCATTTTCTACAATGTTGTTTTGTTGAGCGGAGTGGAGTGGATTCAGCGCCCTAAAAAACAAATATATGCAAAAAATCAGAACTACCCCAAATCTTTCCCCATAGGGGCCGATTTGAGCACAATTTGACTGAAATAAGAGCCAGTTGTATGTGGGTTAGTAAAGTTTTTGTAAAAGTTGACAAAGGATAAAACCTTAGAATTCACCATGTGCCCGGCCGGATGGCCAATCAGATGACTCACACTTTCATCTGATTGGCCATCCCGCCGGGCACAAGGTGAATTCTGAGGATTTACCCTTTGTCGACGTTTTAGAAGAGTTTACCAACCGACATACAACTGGCCCTAAGCATACCGATCTTGAAAAAGTTTTCAATTTTTTTTTCAAATTTCTTTAAATTTCATTCTAAATATCGTTAGATGGTGTTTTTCAAAAGTAAATGTCATATTGTAATCCTTTGAAAGCTGGTAAAGTTATTTCAAAATAAACGAGGAGAGTTACAAAAATTCATCTTAGCTTATCGCTTTTTTTTCAAAATTTTATTATTATTTTATTGTGATCTATTAATTAAAAAAAAAACGTAATTTTTAGATTCGGGAAAGAAAAAATAATACAAGAATTCTAGAAATTATTGAGATAAGCGAATTTGACTTGGACATAGCTGGAACATAAGGCCAGATCCATATTATGGTCCCATTATTCGAAATTTGAAGCCCAGATGACCTAAAAAGCAAACATTTCTTAGTAAGATCACATTTAATAAAATTCAAAAGACCCCTTACTTGTTATTTTTTAACCGACTTCAAAAAAGGAGGAGGTTATCAATTCGACTGAATTTTTTTTTGTATCTTTGTTACCTGATTTCTTCGCCAATTCTGAACCAATTTAGATGATTTTTTTTGCATTGGTTCAGTATAGTTTCCGATTGGTCCCATTTAAATTTCATTGGTATTGGACCTTTTTTGTTATGTATGTTTACGCATAAATTCTTTGTTTATGAACCGATTTTAATCATTCTTTCTGCGTTTGGATGAGTATAGATCCAAGGTTGTCAAGATACCTAGCTATTTATTTATTTATTCATTTTTATGTATGTTTAGCGAGAACTTTTTGCCATGTGGACCGATTTCGATGATTATTTTTTTGGGGTAGGGGTGGTCCCATATTATTTTGATCAAGTTCTGATGATATGATCAATGACAAAATAATGAAAATATATAATTCTTATGAGCAAATAACCGAAATTATAATAAATAAAATCTTTTATATATATACCATATATATATATATAAATTTTTAAAAAATTTAAACCCCGTCAACGTTTCGAGACAATTTATCTATTTATGAATTGAATTTTATTTTCATTTTCTGATTCATTCGCCCAACGCTTTCTCTTATGAGATGCATGCAAAATATTATCTTAAGATACTACATATTATTAACATCACTAAAAAGAGAAAAATAAAAATAATTTTTAGAAAAAAAACCTACTTCAAAAAAATGAAATTAACAAATAAAATAAAAAGAACTCAAAATTCAAATAAAATTCACTAAAAGGTATAAAATAATTATCTAATTTAGTTACAACTAAACGACAAAATTTTTACATGAAATCACTTTTTGAAGTCGGTGCCAAACAAATAATATAAGCGAGCTTACGCGTTGTTGTCTTTATTAGACGCCAAACGTACTAAGTAAGATCCGTCGAGTGCGATTTATAAAATGTATATGTTTGGCACCGACTTCAAAAAGTGATTTCATGTAAAAGATTTGTCGTTTAGCTGTAACTAAATTAGATAATTATTTTATACCTTTTAGTGCATTTTATTTGAATTTTGAGTTATTATTATTTTAGTTGTTAATTTCATTTTTTTGAAGTCGGTTTTTTTTCTAAAAATTATTGCATTAAGAGAATCACAATAAAATTTTTCTAGAGTAGAATGCACGCAAGATTTTGACCACAGATTCATTAACCCACACGCCCAATTTTAGTAAAAGTTTTAAATTTTATTGCTCTGGGATTTACTTATATCGGCTTAACATAGATACATACCCACACACTCACACAGATACCAATTGCTGAAAATGAATGCATTACATCCACTTACTCTATTATATAAGCGAAGGTAAAAAAGAATAAAAAAAAAAAAAAACTAGTCTCCTTTGATTTATCTTAAATTGTGATTAATTTATAGTCCAAGGTCAAACTACAAGGAAATCGCAAACTATCATTGGTTAATGTATTTATAATTAAAATCATCGTTGCGTGAAAATACCTAAGAAAATTTTAAATAAATAAATAATTGTTTCTTTTCACAAATTTTAAGTTCAAATCAATTAAATTGACCCCCCGTAAAAAACCGCAGGGAAATTTTAGTAATCAATTGAAATATTAATCATCATATTATTTGGAAATTGTTTTGTACTTTTGGTCTTCTTTTTGGCATTATATCTTTAGAGATTTAATTTTTTCGAATCATTCATATTCGACTTATCAAAAATACTTTAATAACACTGCAATGTCAATTATTTTTTTAAGCAGTCACAGAATAATTTCAAATTACAGCTTATATGTCAGAAGTATGTGCATAGTTCGTTTCAAATGATTGCAATTTGACCAGATAGCGTTTTTGGCACTAGGGTCCTACTTTCTTTTGACTTACAAGGAAATATATCTGATAACATCTTAGATAACCTTTGTAATTTGTCATTTAAATTACAATTATTAAATTGAAATCTTGAAATGGGAAATTCAGGCATGGAAAAAATTTCCAATAAAAAAGAAAGAATACTAGTATTGCCTTGAACTGCGAATCTAAGAATCCACAATATCCCCTATTCAATAATTAATTCTAAAGTAGGGGGTCTACCTTCTGGGGGTCCACAGAAAATGTATACAAAATTTGGTTGTGTTTGGTCAAAAGGGCTAGAATTTTCATTTTTGACCCCTCTCCCCCTTTTTTGTCTGATATAATGTTTAAAACACAAAAAAAAATTATTTTATGTTTTTTTCAAAAATATATTCAGTTTTTTTCTAGTTAAACATTTTCATTTTTTATACGTCTTCAAAATGTGGGAGATCTTAATGCCCCACCCTGTACATATTTATATTCGTTATATATACCATATTATGTTTATTTGCAATTAGTAGAAGACAACTTGATTGATTTCAGTTTAGTAGTTTTTTTTTTTTTTTTTAATGCAATCGAATGCAAGAAGGGGTGCACCAGTAAAGGTGTAGCCCCTATGGATCTCGAAAGACCCTTGCATTACCGAAGAGAAGGGAAAGTTGATTAAGTGAGAGGGTGTAGACGTAGGTGTCTATGCACCCTGGTTTTGAAGGTTTGAAGATCATAGGTGCTGGGAAAGATAGAGGCTGGGAGAGAGTTCCAGTTCCTTGAAGTCATGGGGATATATGTATTCGCGAATGAAGTGGTCCGGCACTTTTCCAATTTGACCGCAAAAGAGTGTTGGGAGTCGGCAAAACGTGTGCTGCGTGCAAAGTATGCTTTGGGGGGAATTATTGACTTTATCTCATCAGAGCACCTGCCGTGATAGTATCTATAGAAAAGGGAAAGGGCAGAGACATCTCTTCGATGAGCCAACGAGTCGAGGGAGTCGGTGAGGGTAGAATCGTCAATTAGCCTGACGGCTCGTTTCTGAATTGCATCAAGGGTAGCAAGAGAATATTTTGAGGCTCCTCTCCACAGATGAGAGCAGTATTCGAGATAGGGGCGGATTTGGGCCTTGTAGATGGTGAGAAGTTGTGGGGGTTTGTAAAATCGCTTGGACCTGAATAAGAAGCCAATCTTCCTTGCTGCAGATTTCGCCACAGAGGAGATGTGTTCATTCCAAGACAGGTCAGATGCGACAGAGACGCCCAACATGGATAGGCTGTCACACATTTTCAGGGTATTCGAATCGAAGTGAATATCAGGGAAGTCTCTATTTTCGCGCCTAGAAATTAGACAACATTGAGTCTTATTTGAATTAAAGTTAACTAAATTTTGAGAGCCCCATTTATTCAGATTGTCTAGGTCGAGAGTAATTGAGGAGGCAATATTGATTCGATTATTCGGGAGAGCGGGTTTGCCGTGTAGAGTGCTATCGTCGGCGTAACAATGAGTGGGGTTTGCCGTTTGATCAATAAGGTCGTTTATATAAATAAGGAAGAGTGTGGAGGAGATTACAGAGCCTTGGGGAACACCAGAGTTTGTAGAGAACGATTCAGATGATGTTCCATCCACCACAACTTTTATACTTCGGTTTGTCAGAAAGCTTTCTATCCATTTGCGAAGTGTTGGTGTGAATCCAAAGGCTGGCAGTTTGGCAAGAAGATTTTTGTGCCAAACCTGGTCAAAAGCTTTGGAGATATCAAGGGCTACAGCGAGGGTTTCTTTTCCGGCCTCTAGAGTATTGTAGTAGTACTACTTATAATTTCCGATTTAAAAAAAGGCGGTGGCAAGTGAAAGTCGGATGGTGCACTCACACCATTAGATCCACTCATTTATCTAGATCTCGCAAAAAACATCCTTATCCGACACCTCAATCATTTGATGGATGCTTCTATCATGATCAATATAATGTTATTTTTTTGCTTTTATGATCCATAATATCTGATTCTAGAGTGGGAAAAAGAGGGGACCAGATTGGTCGCGGGTGGCAGGAGGGGGGGGGATATAATCCTCTTTCAGATGCGATAAGATTAATTTTCAAATCGTAAAGAGATGGGCTAGTGAGCTGGTTGTGCCCCGGGGCAGTGCTCCGGGGCAGGGTCACGGTCGGCACGGGTCCCGGGGTCTCGGGTCACTGCGATCCCCAAGTCGCATGACCCGCGGGTGTGACCCGGTGGGAAAGCACCGAGCAAAAGAACACGCATGGATGTCGGCTTCACTTGGAAAAATACACTCCCGAAACAGCCAGCAAATTACTGCCTGGAATCTAGATTAGCGGGAAAAAAGAGCAAAGAGAGAGTCCTATGAGAGAGAGAAGTATACTATATATAAATTAATTTTGATTGTGTTAATAGCTCTGAGAGAAATTAAATCCGAGCCCAAACTTGGAAAGTGCACACCAAATTAATATATGGTATCTCTTTCTCTTTCTTTCAAAATAACTACTCCTTTCATAGAACTTGACGACATTCTATTTTGAACATTATTTAGAATGAAATTGAAAGAAATTTGAAAAAAATCTGAAAACTTTTTAACAGACTTCAAAAAAGGAGGAGATTCTCAATTCGACTGAATATTTTTTTTTTTTTGTGTCTATGTCACCTGATTTCTTCGCCAATTGTGAACCAATTTTGATGATTTTTTTTGCATTGTGTTCAGTCTAGTTTCCGAATGGTAAAAATATAAATTCCATTGTTAATGGACCTTTTTTGTTATGTTTGTTCACGCATAACTTGTTTGTTTATGAAGTAATTTTAATAATTCTTTCTGCGTTTGGATCAGTATAGCTCCAAGATAGTCAAGATACTTAACTATTTATTTATTTTATGTATGTTCAGCGAGAACTTTTTGCCACGTGGACCGATTTCGATGATTCTTTTTTTATTGGAAAGTGGGTACCTTAGGGGTGGTCCCATTGGTCAAGTTCTGATATGATCAATGACGAAATAACGAAAATCTCCAATTCTTATGTGCAAATAATCGAAATTATAATAAATAAAATATTTTATAAAAAAAAAAAAACAATCTTACTGACTATTAATAACATCACTAAAAAGAGAAAAATAAAAATAATTTTTATGAAAAAAAAATAAAACCGACTTCAAAAAAATTAAATGCAACAAATAAAATCATAAGAACTCAAAAATCAAATAAAATGCACTAAAAGGTATAAAATAATTATCTTATTTAGTTACAACTAAAGGAGGAAATATTAAATGAAATCATTTTTTGAAGTCGGTGCCAAACAAACTATATAAGCGAGCATACCCGTCAAACGTACTAAGATCCGTCGAGTTCTATTCATAAAATGTATATTTTTGGCATCGACTTCAAAAAGTGATTTCATGTTAATATTTCGTCGTTTAGTTGTAACTAAATTAGATAATTATTTTATATCTTTTAGTGCATTTTATTTGATTTTTGAGTTCTTATTATTTTATTTGTTGCATTTAATTTTTTTTCCCAAGATCGGTATGCTATCTAAAAAATTCAATTTAATGATTACACAGGCCAACAATGAAAAAACTTTTTCAATAATTTTAACTAATTCCTGTCTTATTTGGTGTGCTGATTCCGAAAATAATAATAAATTAACTGGTGTGTTCCCCACACGACTTTCACATTTTTATTTATTTGAAGTCATTGCGAAACTACTAATTTACACCCCTTCTTTTATTTCCTTTTTGTGATTTTTCAAAAACGACTCTAACGATTTTTTTTTTAAATTGTTATACTTATCAATGTCATGAGTTATTAGTTGTGTCAAATTTTTAATCCGATTGAAAAGGAAGGGGGTGTAAAGTAGGAGTGTCGCGGCGCGCCAAGGGTCAAAAATGTAAATTCAACCCCAAAATTTGGTTGAGTTTGGTCGAAAGGGTTAAAATTTTCATTTTTGACCCTCCCCCCATTTTGGGTGGTTAGTTTTTTCATTTCTAGCCTTTTAGAGTCCCACAGAATATGTATACTAAATTTGGTTGAGTTTGGATGTCGAAAGGGCTAAAATACATAAAAATACATAAAAAAATACTAAAAATAAAAATGCTAAAAATACATAAAAAAAAATTATTTTTCAAAAATATATTCAGTTTTTTTCTAGTTAAATTTTTTCATTTTTTTATATCTCTTCAAAATGTGTCATATCTTTATGGCCCACCCTGTATATACTATATACTAGTGGTGTGCGGTCCATGGTTGCAGTGGATCCGGCGCATCCCTAAAATTTAAAAAATTTATATGATTTCATAATTTCTGGTTTTACTAAGAGTGAAGTAATCTCTGAAAAACCATTCCGTTCTGATCTTGTGATTTTAATTCAGCAAGTCACAAAAATGTC
Source organism: Forficula auricularia (assembly GCA_024734495.1). Lineage (NCBI taxonomy): Eukaryota > Metazoa > Arthropoda > Insecta > Dermaptera > Forficulidae > Forficula > Forficula auricularia. The sequence goes on from JALMQS010000807.1 coordinate 252,567, forward strand.
GCATTGAATCTTTCGCTGTCGCATTCATCCATATCTCGAGTGACAGATCTTATTCCGATGACGCACCTGTGCGCCGGCTCTGACCTTGCAAAGTGACAAAACAAATCGTGATGCTATTTCTTAAGGAATTCAATTTTGTTTAAGAAAATTGTAATACATAGTTCTATATATAGGGACTGAAGTTGAAGTGAATGATCAAAGATTAATAATTAGACTAATTTTATCACAGATTCTCTCCCACTCATACAAATATACAGGGTGTTTCAGAAGGAATAGTAAATATTTTAGGAAGTGGTAGTATATACAAATTGCAATAAAAAATGCCATATAACATGTGTCCAATTTTTATTTTTTTTTTTATTTTTTTTCAACTTTGAACTTCCTCATTTACCTTTGCTTTACGTTTGTTTGGGTTATATACTAAGAGCTGTATCTCTGTACTCAATAAAAATTGGACACCGTTATATGGCATTTTTGATTGATATTCGTCTATACTACCACCTCTTAAAATATTTACTATTCCTCCTGAAACACCTGTATATACGGGAAAATCACGATATTATCTAGTGAATTCGAGCTGTTATGGATAATTTTTGTTACATGTTAGAAGAGTGTATTCCTGTACTTAGGAATAGCCAAATTATTATTATTATTACTTGGGATTGTAGTCCTCTGCCTTTTAAGATTAAATCAATTATAATTTTTTTTTATAAAGGGTTTGTTTAGTCACATAAAATAAATAAATAGAGTAATTTTAGACAATTAACATTATTTATTAGATAGATTTACTTAACAGTTTCGGTCACCACTGGAATACCATCTTCAGTAGTTCAAGATTTGGAATTTGTCTTGAACGAAATTTACTACTGAAGATGTTCTGCCAGTGGTCTATCAGAGATCTAAAATTACTCTATTTATTTATTTTATGTGACTGAACAAACCCTTTAATTTATAAAAATAATAATTAGTAGAGATTGTGGTGTTGGTGCAAGGTGAAACATCTTTAATAAAGATAAGAGTAAATAAATATTTATTTACTCTTATCTTTATAAAAATAATATATACAAGTCACTAAGTTTTGGAAGAATCTTAGAAATTATAAATTTTGTCAAGTCCTAATGTCCTAGAGTTGTACAAAATTTGATATAGTTCTCACAAGCAAAGATGAGTTGAGTTAGAGAGAGGTCATTCAAATGGCAAATGTCGGGATGGCTAATGCGTCGTTTGCTCCTGGTACCGGTTTTTTTTTTGCGTAATTTACTTTTTGTCTTTTGATGGAAATCTATGGTCATGTTTTTTGTTAATGCATAAGTACATTTCTATTTTTTTTTTTTATACTTGTTTATTATTTGTTAATTTGTTGTAGTTAGATTGTATTGATGTTTGGTTGACCTATAGCCATCGAGGACTTCTGCCTCTAAGCAGGTCGAGGATTAAAGATTTATTTATTTATTTATTGTAAAAGATAATTATTATTGAAATTCTAATAAATAATAGTTTCAATTTAAACAAATAAATTAATTAGATTAGATTGAAAACCTATCTAGTAAATAAATTATATATTAAGGTATTTAATATATATAATTGAAAAATGAATTATAAATAGAATGTAAATTAATTATTTTTCATTTCTTTTGTTTCAGGTAAGATATCGTCTATCAACTATATTATGCGTGTGGAAAGTCCTTGGAATGGAATTTGAAAAAAACTCCATTTCAATTGGACGATTATTAAGCTATCATTATAATTGATGACAGCATAATTACATGAATAATTTGTATATTTCATCCCCTCTCTTTGTGCTGAAGCCGGTAAGTCTTAGAATTTACCATTATGCATTAAATTTTATAATATAATTGTGAACATTAAAATGAAAGAATTTCTTTATTATCGAGCACATTCATCAAAAAATGGCAGCACCTGTCACCTGTATAAATAATTCAAGTTCACATATTGTTTCTATTACTTTACCATATAGGGTATGGTCAAGTATTGTAATCGTGCATGAAAAAAGTGGTTTTTTCCTTCTTTTTTCCGAAATATCTAAAAAACGGCTGAAACTATTTTGATTAAAAATATTGAGCGAAACCATGAAATTTCGGTCTACAAAAAAGCTATAATAAGTGAATATCGAAAAAATTATATTTTTCGAGATAATTGTTTTGTGAAAATGTCTGTTAGTCTGTCTGGTTGTCTGTGCGTTACCAAACTTTTGTGGACGAGCTAGCTCAAAAACTAGTGTGAATATCGAAACCAAATTCCAAACATAGTTTTGGTTCATTGAGATTAAGATCTGATTAGATTTTGGTGCATATCGACCCAAAATTAAGGGGATTAAAAATTAAAAAACTAGGCCATTTGAGCAAACTCAACCAAATTTTGTATACATAATCAGTGGGACCCCAGAAGTCTAAAAATGCAAAAACTAACCGCCCATAATGGGGGGGGGGGGTGTATGGTCAAAAAATGAAAATATAGGCCCTTGTACCAAACTCAACCAAATTTTGTATACATAATCAGTGGGCCCCCAGGAGTCTAAAAATGGAAAAACTAATCCTCCTCCCTTACATGTTTATAAATAATTTTATTAAATATTAAATATAAGTGAGAAGCCAGGTTGTATGCTAAAGTCAAGTGGATGGCCACATCAGAACACGTCAGCTTATTTTTATTATATTATTGGGAAAATTAAATTTTTAAAAAGTATATTTTAAGCAATTTGTACATTTAATAAATAATATAAATATTCAGTACTTGAGCTATAATGATGAAACTTGACACATACGTGCAATTTATTATGACAAAAATATATTAAATGAATACAGTTCACAATCATAAAAATTTTATTGAAATTCTCTCTTTATCAATGACAAATTCTAGAAAATTAATTGCTTTAAAAAAGAATTAGGTAGCAGAATTTCAGGTTTTTAAGTGGAAACCAATCTTTTCAAATTATTAGTTTAAAACCGTTTGATAACTCTCCATATTATGACATTTAGACTTTGTTTTCTAAATTTCTGCATTTTTCAACAGAAAACACTGGAACTAGACAATTGATAATCTAAACAGATTTTTGTTTTAAAAATACAAACATTTTGGCACCAGGACGAACTTTCTACGAAGTTCCTTTGTTGTCGTTTTTTTTTCAATTATCGAGGTATATGAATTCAGATAGTCAAATAGACAAACTGACAGAAAATCAGCTGGTGTGTACACCACAAGACTTTCACATTTTCATTTATTTGAAATCATCACGACACTACTAATTTACACCTTCTTCCTTTATTTCGTTTTTTTTTTATTTTCTCGAAAAAAGTTAATTTCATTTTGTAACTTCTAGGTGGAAGGAATCGATGCCCTTATTAGTTGGAAACCGGATTTGGGACATAAAACCGGATATTGTGGTCCCCAGAGGCCAAAAAGGGGCCAAAAATCCATTGGTCAGTGCGTACGTATGTACGTAAGTACCCCCTTGCGTTTCGCAAAAAAAATCGTTAGGGCCGTTTTTGAGAAAATAAAATAAATAAAAATCTTTCATGTAAATGTCCACTTCCGGTTTTCGGATTTCAACCAAAAACTTGCTCTACTCATTCTAGACTAAATCGAGCTTGTTTCGAATTTCGTAGCTCTGAGACTTATTGTTGCTAAACGCAGGGGGGATACTGACCAATGGATTTTTTGCCCCTTTTTGGCCTCTGGGGACCACAATATCCGGTTTTATGTGTTATTCTAAGCAGAATAAGTAAAAAAAATCAAGTGAATTTAACCTGTTGTGTAAAATTATAGTAGATATCTTTGTTTGTTAGATATATATAGTTATGAGTAATAGATAAAAAAATAATGTACTACATAAAAAATCTTATCATTTTTATACTATAATAAAGATAATAACTCTAATAATAAATAGTTTCGTTTCTATCATTTTAATTTACTCGATGGATTTTTTTTTAATCTATTTTAACTATGTTTTATAAGAAATATTAATATATATATATATATATTTATTTGTAACCTGGTCAGGTTGGCATTCTTAAAGAGATTTTAATTACCACAAGAGAGAACACATTAGTAATAATAATAAATTCTCTCTCCCTCTCTCACTTTTATTGTTTTAAAAAATTAAATTTTCCCAAGGAATTAACATTATAAGAGAATTATGTTTTTATTATTAAAAGAAGTAATTTGATTTCTTCAGATATTATTCTATGATAACCTAACTATATATAAACTTGTCTCACTCGTTTACTTTGACAAGCTACCATATATGATTCTCGGGCAATTTTTGCATTCAGTCTCCTAAAACCGAGTAGTCAACCTTAGTTTATAGTTCTATAGGATTAGTTGAGTTTGGTGAACAGCATTTTCATCATTTAAATGTCCATTAAAACTCTGACAGTCTCTCAAGTAATAGTTTCCGAAACATCGAAACATACCTACAGATTTAATATTTCACAAAGAAAGCAGGTCACCCACTTCGGGTTTATCGGCAACTATAAATGTTCATTAGGGTGGTCCTTATTTTGGGTATTTTCGAATTTTTACGGTTACAGAGGTTCCTATAGTTCGAAATAAATAAAAAAAAATATCCCCCAAGTTTCAAGTCTCTATTTCAATTTTAACCAGTGCCACACAGCGATGCAAGATTCCCATCTAAATAACATGGGGTTTTTGGCATTGAACTATCAATTTTTTTATTCCGGCCAAAGTAATAGATCAAAAAATTTGAAACCTAGACTTTATCCGTATAATAGTCGCTATACTAAGAATTTTTACAGATTTTTAGCTATTATAATTTTGGAGTCTATAACTTACTAAGACTAAGATATAGCAGTATTTTATCTATTATAGCTGTAGCTCCAAAATAATTGTAGCTAAAAATCTATAAAAATTCTAAGGGATAGCTACTATTATAAGGATAAAGTCTACATAGTTTCAAATTTTTTGAACTATTACTTTGGCCGGAATAAAAAAATGTCTTTCAATTCCAAAAACCCCATGTTATTTAGATGGGAAATTTGAATCGCTATATGCGGCACAGGTTAAAATTGAGATAGGGACTTGAAACTTGGGGGGATATTTTTTTTTTATTTATTTCGAAACATATGAGTCTCTGTCAGCATAAAAATTCGAAAATACAAAATAAAAGGACCACCAAAGTGTTCATCTTTGACAGTATAATTATACTTAGAATTTAGTAACGATAAAGCCGAACTCAGCAACATCTTTCCATTCACGGCTTAAAACATCCCACCAAAAAATAAATATAGCTAATTTTTATCAAAATTTCCTATTTTGTATCCGAGTAGTACGTAAATTTCGGGTTGAAAATTCACATCCTTAAACAATTTCAAGATACAGAAATTCAGCTTCCTAGACTTTTTTTGCGGGTCTTTAGTTTTTTTTATTATAATTATTTTAATAATTAATGTAATGATTTAAGCATCTTTTTTGATTTTCTTTTTGATGGAATTTTTCAAAAATCAACCCAGATTATTTAACCACGATAATATTAAGAAAATAATTTATTTTATTTAGGGAAGACTAAGATTTTAGTAGAAATATTTTTACATTGCATATGCACAAGGTTTCGCCCCCTCAGGAGTCGAACCCGATCGATAAGTTCCTATCCGGGCTGTTAGCCTAACCCGAGAGCGCTCGGGTTCGACTCCTGAAGGGGCGAAATCTTCTAACATCTAATATATGATTATAGATAATAATCTACTAAGATCTTTGATAAAATTGTCCTTATATAAATTCTCATATAATTAAAATACAGGTATGAAACCCGGAAGTTGTTATTTTTTTGAAAAATTTTTCCATCCAAAAAGATAAAACACTCAAATTTTCAAATTATTATTTTAGTTATCTAGTACCAATGATCCACATAACTGAGCCTAAACTATGAAAATTTGTAAGAGATTTTATGGTAAATCTTACTGCTACTGTGATTTTTACTGCTCATATCTGAAGCAAACTGCCTCAGAGCATCGTACAAATTTAAATAAATAAATGTATTTGTATTCATGAGTGTATTGACTAAACGAAGCTGATTATTTATATATTCGATAATATTTTTAGCTGTACATGATACTTTTTTAAATTTAAGTTCATAAAATTTAGCTTTATGTTTTAAGCCACCTCCCTGAAAATTTTCGTTAGGAAATATGGACTTAGGTACTTTGAAGTTAGGGCTGGCTGTCTTTGCGTAAAATTGCAGATCTATAGTTATTCTGCGATCGGGGTTATTTTGATATTACTTAATATTTTTTCATTAAAAGATAATATTAATAATCTTGGGGTCTTTCTATATAGCGAATATTTTCGATTTCATTTTCATCTTTTTTTAATTTTATACACTTAAAGAAAATGAACTTAGATTTTGGAGAAAATTCTCTTTTGAGAATTTCTAATCAAAAATTTCTTCTTGCATCTTTTTAAGTTAATGATAATTTCTGTTTAAAATTCCAGCTTGTGAAATTTTTGATTAAACTCCATAGAGAAATCGACTATAATTATATGAGAAAATATTCTATACCTATAACAAACGACTTCGAACTTGATCTTTGTCCTTGTATTTTTCCTTATAATAAAGGAAATAAATCGACAACGCTTTTTCTGATTAATAATCAAAATAGAAGAATAAGTTAATTCAAGAATACAAGATAATAAATTTTCATATTTGTCGTTTCTCTCGAGATGCTCCTTAATTATCTTTTCTTATTCTTATAATACTTCACGTGCCCAATCGAAAGTATCAGAACAATGTAAGATTACATCGTTTTGATTTACAAATGAGCTTGGCAACCAGAAGCCCGCACGTGACTGTGTTTATTGATTACCAATCGATAGTAGTTTTCTACACTTGCGTTAAAGTCTCTTATTAATAGCCTGCGTTTTCCTTGCCCGGGGCTTGATTAGATCACCTCCTCACTGGGGGTCGAAAGATCCCACTCTGCACACGGCAACTCGAGAAATAAATCAGACCCGTCCAGGTCAGACAAACGTGAACCTCTTCTTTTACACACAAATTATGTATAGGGTAACGCGCTCGCGCGAAAACTATTGTCTTCTTTCGATCCATTGTCCATCCTGAAGAGACATTCATTGCATGCCAGATCATTGGAGATAGATACTTGAGAAATTCAATAACTCTATTAGTCGGTAGTGCGTTGGCGTTGGCTGGGCTGTTTGACAACCTCTTTGAGGATTTCGTGAAGAACTCTCACATTTCGAGTGGACGAAATGCGTGGGTCTTGTAATAAAAAAGATTAAAGCATGGTGCATTCGGGATGGATGACCAGGCAGAGTTTGCAGAGCGACGCATTCTCACCAACGCGTGTACAGTTAATGTAATTAACTTCAATGAAACATGAAAAGACTGTTTGCACTTTTTACAGTCACTGTCGCGTCGCCATTTCACGGCTCATATCTCATAGACGATGCTCCAGAACAGACCACAAAGACTTTGGCCCAGGAATCCCTTGTTTTTGTTTCATTATCAATTGAATAAAATATCGTGACAATACATGATTTGCACTTACTTCACATAAATAACAAAAAAAAATCAAAATTAATTATGTTCATGAATTATTTCTTTCTTTTTTCAAAGGCCTCACATACATATAATTTTTTTCCGAAGCCTCACAAAACCCCCAGTAGGGTAGAAGTTTTTTTGAAGTGAAACTTCTTTAACGTCGTTTCTGTTTAAAATTTTTTGTTACAATAAAGGGGAAATGACTACACTTGTGCTTTTCAACCTGCGGGTCGCGAAGCCTCAGTAAAAATGATAAAAAAACAAAGTTTAAGAATATATTTTTATTAAGAAAATGTTAATTAAAGTACAGTTATAGATTAACACAAATCAACAAAATAAATATGAGTCACATTCACATTAATGTTTTTCGTTAACTAATTTCTCCCATGGATCCGTTTTTGCTACATATACCATAGAAGTAAATCGTTTTCTAAATTTAGACGATTTCTGTGTTTACTTTTTATTTGGGCCATTGAAGAAAACGTCAAATCACACAAGTAAGAAGTAGCAAATGGAACACTTAAAACCTTCTGTGGTTAATTCTGGGTACGCACGAGCATTATTAATCTAATATTGTCGTATCGCTTTTAAATCGAGGCGTTTGGCGTTGAAAAAATATGTCTGTTATAGGTACTTAATTGTATATTTAGCCGATACCTAATTATAAAAATTAATAAAAATACTGTACGGATTGGATATTTGTAACATAATAAAATACAGGTTACAAACAGCGGGGGTAGGGGGTCGCGAATTTTTTTTAATACTAAGGAGCTCACGTCATTAAAAAGGTTGAAAAACACTGCACTACACCAAGGAGATATTATAATTTTTAAGAAATTTTTTAATTAAAAGTTTTAATTATTTTTTTGGAGATGTTAGATATTTATTTATGTTTTGTATATTATTAGTTTACTAGATGAAGGAGGAGGTATCAGCCAAGGATGGAATCACTGGGTTCAATAAAACACCTTTAATAAGACGTTTCGGCCTTCAGTCAATTAGGAGCTCTAAACACAAAATGCGGTACACATATGTAATCGAATCAAGCCTTGTCAAAAATAAAAATTTTCAGAATGAAACTTTTGGGTCCAGGCACGTTATAAATTCACATGAAGCTAATGGTTCGATCACAAATGTGTACCTCAGTTTGTGTATAACTCCTAATTGACTGAAGATGGCCAAATAAAATTTAGGCCGAAACGTCTTATTAAAGGTGTTTTATTGAACCCAGTGATTCCATCTTTGGCTGATACCTCCTCCTTCATCTAGTACAGTTTCATCACAACCACGAACTCTAACAATATTATTAGTTTATTTAACTTTTAGTTTTTTTTTATTCAGAATTTTTTTTTTACTTCCCCCCCTGGAATTGAATTTGGCCCGGATTGCTAATTTTGATACTTAGGTTCGATTTCTGAGGAGGGTAAAAAAAGCCTTCTGACATACCTACATATAATTAAAAATAATCCATTCCATTTGAGATGACAACCTCTTGTGATAATCTTAGAAATTTAAACTCTATTTCTCTCTTCAATTTGAACTCTTATAAACAATCTTAATTTTATGTAGCAGCTTTTGAAACAAAGTCGTCTAAAATATCAAATCGACAATGGTATTAACCTGTAATATTTTTCCCTCCAAATGTTCTTTTGTTGCATCGACACGTTCTCCAAGTTCGATTTGGTATGTGACTGGTTGTTTTTTTTTTTTTATTTCTTTTCCGCGACATTGCGACCTCCGTGTGTGCGAGACTGACTGGCCCTGCCAGGTGTGCAAGCAATTGTGCATGAGTTTCCATATCTGCAGCCGCCGGCGACATTTCTTCTATTTTTTTTGCTTATTTTTATTTTTATGTACATTTGTGTGCGCGTAACTTCACGTCATTACTTTAACTTGACCTTTTTGTAAAAAAGAAAAAAAAAAAGATTTCTTTCCCAAGAGAGGACGCGCACTTATTATTTATAGAAAAAAAAATGTAAATAAATATTTACGAGAAAATCTACTTATGTTTTTATTTAAGATTTTTTGTTGTTTCTTGAAACCAAATCGTTGGTACTCAACATAATTCGAACTACTTATGTATCTTCCTTAGAAGGATTTTTTTTTTTTACTTTAATCGAAATCGTTTACTTAAGGAAATCCCAACAAACAATGATTGATTGCTTAATCGCAAGAGAATATTTTTTACTTTCACTTATATAGAATAACTGATGGCATCTTCGGAACCTTTTTTAAAATCCATATCTGCAGTAAAAACCCGTTTTTAGTACGTTTTTTTTTTTTTAAAAACGCGTTCTTACTAGTTAAAACGCGTTTCACTGAATACACCTTTATGGCAACTATAATTTACTGATGTTGGTTGAGTTTGGTTCAAAGGTCTAGAATCTTCATTTTTGACCTTCTGCCTCATTTTGGGTATTTATTTTCACAATTTTTTAAACGAAAATGTCAAAATTATAAGCAAAGTTGTAGAGAATGTAATTTTTGACATTTTCGTTTAAAAATTTGTGAAAATAAATATCCAAAATGAGACGGAAGGTCAAAAATGAAGATTTTATAGACTTTTGAACCAAACTCAACCAACATCAGTAAACTCTAGTTGCCACAAAGGTATTCAGTGAAACGCGTTTTAATTAGTAAGAACGCGTTCTACAAAACTACAAATGTACCAGAATTTAGAAAAATTACAGTGACTCTATAGAGACAGTGGCTACACGTAGGCCCATCCGCCATTTTGAGTCGTATTTTAAGCTAAATAATATTAGGAAATTTAAGATATTATTATTATTATTACCTTTTATTTTTAATTAAATAATCTTTAATATGTGTAAAGAATGTGTTTAAATATTAAATTTCCTAATATTCTTCAATTTAAAAAACGACTAGAAATGGCGGATGACCGTACGGGTCCCCACTCTCCCTATATATCCACTATAAGAAAAACAATAAAATACGATTCCGCGAAATTTCAGCCCCCAACAAAATAGTCCCGACAAAATATCCCCCGACAAAATTTCCCACCACAAAATATTCCCGACAAAATATCTCATGACAAAATAACCTTTCCCCGCGTGAATCTGAGTAATGCAAATCGACTCCGGTTCGGTTAATATATATTAACCGAACCTCCGAAAGTTTAGTCCGGGCGGGGTGTGTTTCAGGCTCCCATTTTTTTTCTAATCAAACACACATTGAAAACCGAACCAGCCAATCGTCGGGCGGGGTGTGTTTGGGGCGCTATATTTTCGCCCAATATTATAATAATAATTAATAACGATAATGATTAATAACACTTTTAACAAACAATCAATAATTGTGTAATGTAAAAATGGACGATAAATAAGTAAATATAGATGATAAATACTATATTATAGATAGTAAAAATAATAAATTGTTAGCTAGAAAATCTAACGACAGACAGAAGCACTTTCAAACGGCTAATTAGCCGTCAAAATATGAAAGTCTGTTTATATTATTCAAAACTATGATTATAAGCTTCTCACTTAATCTCTTTTGTATTCTCCCTTATACTGGGGAATAATTTGTCAGAAGATATTATGTCGGGGGATTTTTTGTCCTTTGTATATTTTGTCGGGGGCTGAAAACGAGCGGTAATATAAAATACACCCATCTATTAGGAATACTATGAACTATAATTATACTAGAAGTACTTAATAAAAATACAACGATAGATAGAAATAGATAGATTAGAAATAAAATGAACTATAAATAAGTAGTAAAAAAATATTTACTACAAAAACATCTATAAGAATGATTAAAAAAAAACATGTATATTACATAAAAAATATTTAATAATCATGGATTATTTAAATGAAAAAAAATATTCAGTTTTTTATGAGAAGCTTCTACCATCAGTCTACTAAATTTTATTTGTCACAAACTATTTGTCCATTTTAAAATAATAATTTAAATTTCCTAATTTTAATAAATTTTATTTGTCATGAACTATTAGTGGGTTTTAAAATTAAAAAAATCACGTCAGCGTCGTCACTCAAGAAGATTATTATAAGTATAGATATTATTTCTAAATTTGGTTTGTTATATTAAATCGCGGTTAAAATCCTATGAAATATCTACAGATAAATTCATGCCAAGATCTATAATATTTGATGAAGGCTTCTTTCACTTCCTTTAACCTCTCGATGGAAAATTCTTCAGGGCACACACACACACACACCATGTAGAAAAGCTAATATTGACATATTAGACGAGTATTTGATCAGTTGCGTAAAGGTCAATAAAAGAAAAAAAAACAACATTTTTTTCATATACGATTTTCTTGAGCTAAAATGACCATAAATGAAAATATTATTTTTTGTTAAATTCTAAATTTATTAATCTATTAGAATGTATCTTTTGATTAATATATATATTTTATTTTATTTTCTAATTGCAATTGATCAGGTTTTTCAATGTTATCATTTGCGCATAATCAGCCTTAGATATAGGCAACTAATCATACACGTATCTCGTTTACGCAACCATTACATAGTGATTGATCTTTAGAGACAGAGGAAAAATCTTGAATTTAATTATCTAATAATTGAATAAGATCATTTTTTACCTTTGATTTGATTTACCTTTAGGTACTTTAATTGTAGATTTATAGCGTTTTTCAAAAATATAGTTCGAACTTTTAAATTCATTGTATTTATTTAAAAAGTTCATGTCTTTTAATTAATATGTATATAAATATTAACCAAAAGTTCTATGAAATATATTATTTATTTATTTGGATATTAATTTACAATTTTTTTATAGTTTAATAAAAAATTTTTATTTCAAATGCCATACTCGATTCCTATGGAAAGTATCCTCTCTATTTTAATTTTCTTGGAGGAAATTTTTCCCAGGGGTGATTTCCCATTGCCTTCCCCTGAATGAATCAAATAATAGCCTGTCAAATATTTGCAGCGAGTCGGGGTTGAACCCGCACTAGCTTGATTAATATCCCTTCGGCCAACCCTGAATCCAATAAAAATTTTAAAATTTTATTTTCTAAATAATATTTGATTATCTTAAATGTAAATTCTAAGAAGAATTTTCCTTCCGATGTCGAAAATTTCAATAAATAGTAAAAAGTCAAAAAATAAATAAACTGACAAGTGAAAGTCGGACTGCATACAGAGAGTTCTATAGCCAATAAATTCCAAATTCATTGTTATTTTTCTTGGATAAGGAGAGAATCGGTGAATTTTTTGAATTTTTTCTAACTTAAATTTAAGCTAATATTATTACCCGATATAAAAATCAAGTAAAATTGGCTACTTTGCGGGGTCATTTTAAATCGAAATTAATTAATGACGCAGATAGAAATGAAAAGAAAAGGGCAAATAGGTTTTTTATTTCATTAATTGTTTCCTCTAATGAAAAACAAGGACTAAAAAGATTATAGCAAGGTTAAGATTGATAGTGGGGAAATAATCTCCGAAGTCGAAGTCTCAAATTCAATATAAACTTTTTTAATTAATAGAGATTGTGGTGTTGGTGCAAGGTGAAACATTAATAAAGATAAAAGTAAATAAATATTATATGCAATATCCAAACGCCTCCCACTCGATCGCGAACCCTAAGGTCCAAAATAATTTTCTTCTTCACTCCAGGGCGCAACCACAATGAGGCCGCATCGAAAGACAATTAGGTATAAATTAAATTAGGGAACGAAGAAAAGATTTTTATACTATAGACAAAATGATCAGCCGGGATTCGAACCCGGGATCTTCGCATGTGCGCTGCGACGCCTTTATAAGAACCTTAGCTCTTATCCTCTCGGCCATTAATCCCCGAACCCAAACTGATACTTAATGTCTATATAAATTTGGAATATTGGAATTTCTTTTTTATTTAATCTTTTAATCTCTTCCTCGTTCATTTTTCGCAGCTCTATAGTTGGCTTGACTAATTAAACTATCCAAACGCCTCCCACTCGATCGCGTTTGGATATAGTTTAATTAATCAAATGATTCCTCATCACCAAAAGGTTAGGAACCACTGATTTATAGACATTTTTATAGACTAACATTTTTATTTTTGACTCCACAAAAATTTGACCCTCCCCTAAATATAAATTATGGGTATTTATTTAGTAGCGATCTTGATTTGATGTTTTTTCTCCTTTGGCGTTTAATTAACCAGAAACTGAAGACAACCCGAAAGGGGCCGAAGAGAAAGGGATTTGGCTGGTGCCCTGGCCCTGGCCCGGCCCGGCACGTCTTGTTCCTCTTCTTCTTCTTGTTCTTCTGGATGATGTTGGGACGCGGACGCATCGGCTCGTACTTTTTGCTGAGTTTGGGCTGCTGAAGAAGTCGATTCAGGTTGTGACGGCCACCCGCGGTTCCCACGCTGTTGCTGTTGTTGTAGTGGCTGTTGAATTTGTTGTGTTGTTGTTGTTACTCGAAGGAGACACCGAGTGCTTCTGCAGCACGCGAGTTGCTTGCTACTCCACTCGATGGTCGACCGACCCTCAACAGACCCATTGTGTTGACAGGAAGTATTCGACGAGGTTTGAATTCGATTGAATTTCATATCAGGATTTTTTTTTCAAGTTCAACTTGTTCAAGAAATGAACAAATACTTTTTATTTACTCTTTGCGCTAGCAAACAAACAAAGACTAGGTATATAAAGAAGAATAAATAAATAAAAAAAATGTGTCACGAAGAGAGTGAAACAAAAAAATATAATTATTTTTTTTAATTAGTGATGACAAATCTAAGCCATGAGAAAAGATTTATTTATTGATTACCCTCGAATCAGAGACTTAAGAATTTAAGTAAAATTTTTTTTAAAAATATAAAAGTCTAGGTAGGTTTCACAATAATAAAAGACAAGATGCTTATTAGCAAGACTAATATATATACATTTCGGGGTACTCAGTGTTTTCTTTGAGAACTCCTGAAGATGGGCTCGTACCCCAAAATATATATAGAGTCATGCTAACAAGCATCTTGTCTTTAATTTTTGTGAAACCTACATATAATGTTATATTTATTTTTAAATATGTTTCAACAAGAACCTACACAATTCTCCCTTAACAAAATATTTAAGAATTTAAATTTTTAGGGGCAATGGTGTAACTGATATCACATGATCCCCGCCCATTCCTTGAGTGCGCCCCTTTCCCTTTCAAATTACTATAATTTAAATTTTTTGCTTGTTATTAGCCTAAATTTATTATAGTAGAATTATTTAAATTAATTGGTGGATCAAAGGGGGGTTCAATTCTCCTCTTTCCTATCTCTAGTCTCCTGGCTCCAGTAATGAAAGTATTTCAGCTATATATGTTCATTTTAGCTTATAGATGGTACATTGACATTACAATAAAGCGACGATAATCCGAATTACAAAAATCCGGATTCAATTCCGGTGGAAAAAAGTTGAATGTACATATTGTACATTACATAATCTGCATGTACCTATATTCTTTCATTAAAATACATGATAAGTTCATATTAATTAGTAGTTTTATTTATCTGCTCCAATTATTTATACACTAAAGTTAATTATTAACGGTTTTAGCCAGTTTTCTTTTTGTTATGAACTCAAACGACCTTTTTTTTTGGTTCTTTTCGAAAATCCGGACAGGGTTCGGTCACAATTAATCCGGATCATCGACGGTCTACTGTACTTGTTTGATCGTATTTTAATGAAACAACATCTAATTCAGAAACCTGGAAATTGATTTTGTAAATGGACACTTGAAGGTGTCCGAAATGTCCAATTTAATCAGTAAAATTTAAAACCATCCAACAAAATTTAGTTTGATTAATTTTCTTCTATCTAATATATATATTAGATATTGTGTGCAACACGAACAGCTGTTTATAAAGCAGGTGTCACCACATATAAGCAAAATTTTACTCTAAATGTGACGTCACTTTTGTACACTTTTGCCAAAGAATGCCTCTATTAGGTTTCGAAATAAATAGTCCATAGGCCATTTGTCTTGATATTTTGAAAGCACTGATTCCCGAAGAACCAATTAAGTGTCATGTGGAGGGTCAATTCCTAGATGGGTGTCCTTCTTCAGACACCTTGAGCTATTGACATTATTTTTTCAATTTTCTAGATCTCAGTCCTGTTGCATGCATCCCATTGGGTATTAATTTTTAGCGGGACTAAGACTGACTATTCTTTTAAGCTAGAACTCTTTAAGAGCTTAAGACATTGCGAGTATATAATATATAACTTTCTATCTTACGAGTACAATTCTAAGACTTCTTTCATCCTCTCTAGACACGAATCACGTGATTTTAATTAAATATTAAAACATCTGAATAAATAATAGGCGAATTTAATTTTTTTTAAATTTAAATCTAAAAATTATAAATGAATAAAAGTTATTTTTGCGAGGGACTAAATTTGACTAAATTTCCAAATAAATAAGTTCTCTTAAATGAAAAATTATTTTAATAAAATCAACGTTAAATATTATTTATAAAAAGAATTTAGTTTTTATAGTCTTAAATTCATTGATATTAGTAGAATATTTTTATATTGCATTATCAGAGGGATCTTCCCGTAGGAGTTGAATCGAGGTACTAACACACTAACATGCCCGGACAGTGTGTAAGTACCTGGGTTCAACTCCTAGGGAAGATCTCTCTGATAATGAAATATAAAAATATTCTACTAATATCAATGAATTTAAGACTATAAAAACTAAATTCTTTTTATAAATAATTCGGTTGTTACTGCGAGATATATATTTGAAAAAATTCCATCTTATTTTCAAAGAGAGATATTATTTTTTGCTTTAATTAAGTTAAATATTATGTTAAATAATTTCATTCATCCTATCTATTTTTGATGTATTTGAGAGATCTTAAATAACATAAGTACCTACACGATCAATAAATTGGGCGTGGGATGTAGAACACTGAGACAGCCCTTTTTGATCTCTATCTTTATTGCGTAATACGATTACTAACAAAAAATAAAAGTAAATGATTAATATGTCTATAATCCAACTACTTCAATGAAGTGTCTTTCGTCTCTGAAAACACTTAATATTGTATTTACAATCAAAAACAATTATAGCTTCAACTTCAGATTCATGTTTCAAGTGGGAGAAACAAGACAAAGGAAGTTGAAGATGAAGACGATTAACTCAAATATAAATCAGCGACACTTTGCGTTAACAAATTGACAAATTCAAGAGACAAGCGATTGATGTCTTAACTTGCAATACTTAGGTATTTTTTTAAGACTATCAACTCATACATTTCATTGAGGAATCTAAATTTTGCATTTTTGAAGCACTGCCAAATAAATAAATAAATAAAGGGGGGATCTTAAAATTGTTTTATTTGAATTACTTTTGGTTTTCCTTTATCCCGATAGAGTTTTTAACATTAGTGCTATTTGTTAAAAAGTATGAGAAGCACACCACATATTGAGAAATTATTTTTCGGGGGATTCAAATTTTATTGGAAAAAAATAAAAATTTTTATAGAATAATGCCTATAGTTAGGTATTTATTAATATTAATAATAATAATATATTTTAATTAAAGTTATTTTATGTAAAAATTTTAAATATATTTGTTTATTAGATTTTTGTGGATTTACAAATATACTCAGAAAACTTAAATATACTCAGAGTTAGCCTCGAGGGGTTTCGGGCGTCAACATCACTCGTATGAAACTTCATGTGAAGTCTACAGTTAGCACACTTGGTCTAGACATCTTTTCTGGACAGGAGATCTTCTAGACATCTTAAAGACAATAAGAGCAGAATAAGACATCTTCTTGAACGAATGTGCTATCTGGGTATAAACTTCAAAGTTAAACCTTTAAACAAAACTATTATAAATATTTTATTTTTCATGAATTGTAGTTAAATTTTCTACCTTTTTTAATAAATCTATAAAGAGATGATCAGGGATGAGCCAAAAACACCCAAAACACCGGTTAACTCTCAGTTTATTTGAAACTTTTTAGATATATTTGGATGAACTGTACATTTTCTGAGACATTGTACTGATGAAGGTTTCAAATAAACCGGAAATTAACCAGTGTTTAGAGTGTATTTGCTGAACACCTTATTCATGATAATCTGTATATTAGGGTGCTCCTTATTTAGGATATTTTCGAATATTTACGCGGACAGGGGCTCATATGTTTCTAAATAAATAAAAAAAAATATCCCCCAAGTTTCAAGTCTCTATCTCAATTTATAACCTAGTCCTACACAATGATAAAGTTTCCCATCAAAATAACATGGGATTTTAGGGATTTAAAGATGAATTTTTTATCCCGGCCAAAGTAATGGTACAAAAAATTTGAAACTCTTTAGACTTTATCCTTATAATAATAGTAGATATCCTTCGGAATTTTTACAGTATTTTAGATATTATAATTTTGGAGCCTATAACTTAGTAACATCTAAGATATAGCAGTATTTTATCTAGTTGTAACTCCAAAATTATAATAGCTAAAAATCTCTATCTCAATCTTAACCTAGTGCTACACAGCGATTAAGTTTCCCATCTAAATAACATGGGGTTTTTGGCATTTTTATTCTAGCTACGCCACTGTACAAATGCTTAATTCTCAGTGCCACACACAAAAACGCCCTAATATAAGATGGAGGAATTTTCACAAGTTACTCATTTTCAGAATACCTGACACGGAAGTTATTGTGTGTGTGAATAGCGGCGAGGCTTAGAAAGATCACCACACTAATCCATATAATAAAATAAAAATGAATTGCGAATTTGCATAATGACCTGAAGAACCCTTGGAATGAATGGCGTGTGACTCGGCTCGACCTAAGCACAGGATATACCGATGGAAGAGATTTCGGAACAAAAGACGCCAACAAAGAATAGGAGGAAGGATATTGTTTCTAGATAAGACAACTACGATAGGAACAAATAAGAGGAAAACCAACTTATTAACCCTTCAAACAGTTTAATAAAATTATAATAACACAATTAACTATTCTCCTTTTCAATCTTGTAGAACCCAAAAATTTAAAATGTAAAATAAAAATCGAAAAAATTTCAATTTTATAAAAAATTATTGTCTAAAGGTCAGTTGTATGTCGGTTTGTAAAGTCTTTGTTAGAAGCTAACAAAGGGTAAAACCTCAAAATTCACCTTGTGCCCGGCGGGATGGCCAATCAGATGAAGTGCCGTCGTCTGATTGGCCATCCGACCAGGCACAATGGGAATTCTAAAGTTTTACCCTTTGTTAACTTTAACAAAGACTTTACAAACTGACATACAACTGGCCCAAAAGACATGTTTCGGGACAGGATATGATCCGAATCCTCAAAAGTGTCATGGAAAATCCTAAATATCTATAAATCTAAGACTTTTATCAAAAGAGTGGTCCAAGTAAACGTTCAAGTCAATAAAATCTCTTAGAGAATGAGACAGAAATCAAGTTTCTAGGATAAGTGGTTTTCATTTTATGAAGGAAAAACTGCGATTTTTTGCAAAAAATTGCAGTTTTTATAACTTCATCCTCATTGCGGCACGGGTTACCATTATCCAATTAAGATGAAACTTTGTTTGAATTGTAACAAATTTAATCTAGTTTAAAAATGTATAGAGTGGTCAAAAACGTTCTCCTTCATTGACAAAATGGGAAAAAATCGAAAAAAGTGCGAGTTTTCGGGATATTAAAAAGTGATCCGGGTGGGCTGTTTTTTGGGTCCCCGTAAAAAACCCAACTACTGGAATAATTTTGCATTTTTTTAATCGACCCGAAATTATGTCCTCTTTAATTTACTATAGGGCGGTTATTTACAAAATATGGACCGTTTTGGAGTTATAAGCGAAAGATTGAAAAAATTGAACTTTAACTCACCCCCCCCCCCCCCCCCCTCCTTGAGCTCAACCCCCAACCTCCTGACACTCATTAAGCCAAGTCTAAGGGAAGCATTTAAGACCATTTCCAAAACTCTGGGATTTTTTCCACAGATTTGTCTAATTTGATTGCGCTATAGTTGAACCCATCTTCAGTTATTAAAACAAATAATAAGTTAGGTTATATCTATATTTATATTACAACTTCATATTTCATCTTCAAGAATCTGAGAATATATTTATAAATGATGGATATAAACTAATTTTCTTTTTTAAAATTAGATTCAAAAGAGTTTAAAAATTGAATTAAAGTCTCCATCTTTAATACTGACAAATATTATCCTTGACAAATCACACACAATTGATTTCCCTCAGTTCACCCGGGAGACAGGCAAAGCTCTGGTCTAGACTTTAGACTAGAGATTGTCAACATTTTTCTTCCAATGAACCCATTCTGCAATTTTGCAAGAATGAAAGCATACTTCATATTTCATGTTTCTTGTAAGAATATTTTTCAAGAGAGAAAGACATTCGATTAAGAAGAGTTATTTATATCGTTTAGTAGGAGAAAAGAGCGAGAGGTAAATATATAAGCATTGGTATGCCTCGGATGGTAGCTGTCTGTGCGTCTGTAAGTCTGTGCGTCTGTGCGAACCAATACGGCCCAAGAAGACCCAAGCTACGCCACGGCTCGCATCTTAATTATCCCCGTCCGGTCAACTTGTTCCTCGTCCTCTTCTCGGCTACTCCTCTTCTTTTGCCTCATGACATACACCCACCTTCTCATATTACATATACCTATCCGATATAGATTAAATTACTTTTCAAAGTTGGCTAAAAAGAAAAAGAATTTCTTTATTATAACTGAAAGTGAGATATCGTAAAACTTTCACCTAAGTATTTATTTTATATAGTTTGTTCGTTTTACTATGAATGCAAGAAAACTTACTTTTTACTACCTGTCGGTCAGACCAAGTGGTGCCGCTTCTAGGAGCGTGGAATATTAATTTAAATATTAAGAAAATAAAAAATTAATTATAGATAAAAATGGACTGTATGTAGGTTTAATTAGAATTTAATTAACATTTTTGAATTATAAAAATATGAATTTTAAAATTGAATACAAGTGATGTTAGGAGTAACTTAAAACTATATAAATACAGATAAAAGTTTGAAAATTGAATGTTAAAATTCAGCTATTTGAAAAAATACAAATGCTCACAAAATAAAGTAAAGTTTATATATAAATCAATTATATACAAATTAACAAGAATATCAATTAATAAAACTTTAGATAAGGAAATGGACGTATGCTTCTCGTTCAATTTTATTAAAAATTAATTAATTATCGCCAATCGCGTTTTTAGCACAAATTGCTAAATATATATATATCCAGATAACCGGGAAGCGACCAACACAATTTAATCTATTTTCTAATTGGTTGTAAATCAACTAAACAAATAGAAAAACCCAATATCAATCTCAATTGATGAAAAACAAATAAATTTATGTCTGGCTATGGAATTAATATGAATTTTGAGCAGTCTCAAAATTCATACTAGATGCCCACAGCGTTGGGTTCAAAATAAAAGGGGTTTTTTGTTGCTTCAAGGTAAAACATATGTGCAAATTGAGGTTAAAGAGGATTTTCCTTATTCTAAAATCATCTGGTCAGGAGAGAAATAAGCGCCGATTTCAGTAAAATTTAACAATTTTCCACTTTACGAGGCGCTATCACAAGGGCTAGGTGACCATTCCTAGCGAACGACATCAAAATAAGAGGTGAGTTTAACATTTTTTGATTGTAAGCTTAGAAGAAAAGCAAGGAAATAGAGAGAAGATAGCAAATAGTGCCTCAAAAAATCGAGGTACACAGCTCCATCTACTTTTCCATTCGACACGGCGGTGAATTTTGAAAACGAGTTTTTTAGTGGTCAATTTGCTAGCACCACCAAGTATTGGAAAGAAAATGTCCTTATTGTATTTAAAAATGTCTAATTAAAATTAAAAATAAACTAGGGGCCGTTCATAAATTACGTATCACGAATTTCAAGCTTATAGACCCCTCACCCCTATGTCACATTCTGTCAAATTCCCCTCTATTGTGACGTCACATTATCACTTTTATACTCTATAATTTAATAATAATTGTAGAAATTTAGAATAAATAAATTGCCTCACAAGATTAAACCCGAGGGGTAAACCGTGATTGAAATTAGGTGTACACCGTCTTTGGAATAATGTGGAATTATTTTAGAATTCATTAGATAATGCCTCTTCTTCCTATTGTCCTCTACTTGGAAGTGGAAGTAGGTGTACACGATATTAAGTCGCGGTTCACCCCTCGATTAAAACCCTTTATCTTAAACAAATTAGTCTTTGTTGAAAAAAATTTAGAGATATTAATTATAGAAAAAAGTGGAACCTCTTTTTCAAAAATAGGTATCGTCTTTGAGAATCCTGATTATCGGGTTATTTTTTATCAGTGAATAATTTGATATTATAAGGCAAATAGGTGTTGCATATTTATACGAATTTCTCTGCCGAATCTCAGCTCATTAGTTTATATCATTTGAGAATTCTCTAACGAATCTATTTTTTAAATTGGAAGCTTCAAAATGTACTCTTCTTCAAGTACAAGGCTGGCAACAATTATGCCAATCCTCACTTTCGATATCGCTTCTTTGAAGAGAGTCACTAAATCAGTGTCATCAGGTTTTTATGCTATGATGTCTTCTTTTTTTGGCAGATTTTTTTTGGACTACACTATACTTGAAAACCCGATATCTCTCATTCTTCATTATGAAATTAATTAAGTCAATTCAATTTTCATGTATCGGATAATAAACCTTTCATATAAGTAAGTACTATTATTTTATGCATTTTGTAATGAAAAATAATTACATTGTTTTTTTTGTTTTTTTTTTTTTTGTTTTGGTCGATTCTTTAGCAGTTATTTTCTTAATAAATTAACTTGGTAGAAGGCTGAAGACGAGAAGGCATAAGTCACCTGAACCTGAAGAGCTTTTCATAGGTCATTGGCTTGGCTCGTTGACACTGGCAGCTATTCGAATATTTCATTAAAAAGAAAGCAAAGAGATCAAACACACGACCCAACCTCTAATGTGTCTATGTTTTCACCTTAGGACCTTTCCGATTTATTCCTGTTCAGGTCACGCCCTGAAATGTCAGGCCTTTTCACAAATGACAATGTCTTGATGGATGGGAACAGGTCATGTGTGAGTTGCACCAAGTGGCTAGCTTGCATCTCGGTCAACTTTGTCTCTCTTTCAATAGAAAACCCGGGATATGTTGTTTTGAATCGTGCATTCAAGTCACCGAAAAATTATAATAGCTCACGAATCATCTGCGTGATTTATTATAAATGAAGAAAAATTATTAAAATTAATTCCATCATATAAATTATTAAACCATTTTGCTAAGACCCAGTTCGTTTATTTTGGGTTAAGCTTAACTGGTGATGAACTTAGAACCCAAATAGCTGTTTAATTGCGGTATTTTTCTACTTTAGTCTTATTGAACCAGGAGGAACTAAATACAACTGGCAAATATTTTTTGTATAAACACTTTTTGTTGTTTTATGGATTAAATAGAGATTTTATAGATAAATGGGAAAAACTTGTTTCAATCGTGGACTTAGGCCCGGTATTTCAATGTCCGTTTATTCTTGAGATTAGCCTTAATCTTTGGTTTAGTATTTTTAGGTGTATTTCAATGTCTGTTTAAGAGTTGATCCGAAGAATAATTTCTGAAATCTTAAACCCTGCTTTGGGTGGCGATCGACTACTTAATCCTAAGATTAAGATTGGTTATGGCAGCCACCAGGCGCATAACTAACAAATATAAATTTTGTTAACCTCAAAATTTCAAATATATTTTTAATATAATATATTTTAAATGACTGCTATTGTTTGATTTTTTCGAAAGCATGGTTGCTAAGTCGACACATTTCACCAATTTTTTCGTTTGGTTAAGCGAAGCTTAAAATATAATTGAAATACGGGGATCTGAGAAAAGCTCCGCTTAAATTTAATCGCCGCCACATTGAAATACCGGTCCTTAGAATCTTAGAACCCAAATAACTGTTTAATTTGACGTCTTTTTTTACTCTAGTCTTATCGAACCAGAAGAACTAAATACAAATAACAAACTTTGTTTGTTGTAAACACATTTTGTTATTTTATAGATTAAATAGGAAGATTTTATAGATAAAAGTGAAAAACATGTTTCAATCGTGGACTTAGTACTACATTTTTGCAGTAGGGAGGGCTTTTGGGTATGTTAATTGGAAGAATAACTACGATATATCTCTGTTATATGGATTTGTTTACCTATAATTATTTTTTATTATCTCAATAAATTCCAATATAGGAGACACTTAATTTCTAATTATTAATTGCTGCGTGTTAAGTTTCACAAGTTTATCTTTTTAATATGACTAAATAATGAAACATGATGTTTAATCATTTGGTAGCGGCAAGTGTTGATTAATTTTCAAACGTTTGCCGCCCCTTGGGCCCTTTTTTTCCCTCCTCGGGAATCGCTAAACCAGGCAAATCTGTGCACCGTCATCATATGCATCGTCATTGGATTTAGTGATGGCCGTCGAACGAATCCGGTCGATAACCCAAAGCAACCAATTAACACTGGATATAAATAGACCTCGACCAAGATAAACCAAGATTATACTTATATGTATATATATATCGAGACAACATGGCGGATCGGATTACAGTCGAATTAAAAATTAGACAAGCCTTATCGACGGCTTCATGGGAAAAGTAATCCTATCTAAGGCCCTAAAACAGGTGCCTCGAAATCATAAGATACCGATCTCGAGGAGGAACCATAAAGTTGCCGACAGGAGAAACGAAAAAGACACTGAAGAAAAAACATTACGTCAGCAAAATTGGAAGTTGGGGCCAATTGCTCCGAAAAGGTGATGGCGTTCGTGACTGAAGCTCCCAGTGAGGATCCCCGTGTCATCAAAACAAACACTTGGAACTCGAAATACGAACAAACAAAAAAAGTAAAGACGAACTAATGCTAATGGCTTTGTCGTGCCAAGTGAACAAGTCATAATTTTGAAATTTTTGTTAAGAAAATAAATTAAACTTTAAAGATCCCTTAGAAGACGGGAGGGGGGGGGGGATAGTTCTTGGGTACTATTACTGACATTTCATGTTTTATATATTTTTTACTTCTTAAGTGAAGAAGAAAACCTTTGAAGTCTCTTTTAATGTTTTCTGATTGTCTTTCCCTAAAGAGAGAGAGGATGAGCCATCAGAAGATACTTACCTCACTTTTGAAAGAGAAAGGGATGCAGATGACTTGATAAAAAAATAAGCTTACCGAGCTATTAGAGGTGTTTTATAATGATTTTGGAAAAATGTTTCGTGAATATTTGCTTTTAAATCATCGTAAATTGTGAGAACTTGTTATGGTTGGATAAGCTAAAAAGAAGAATTTACTATGAGAGATTTCAAGTGGCCGATAGATAGAGATTTACATTTTGTAAGAAAATCACAAGAAGGTGTCATCTATTAGATCCGAGATGGAATGGATTATGATTAATTATGTCAGAAGAGTTGTTTTCACTCTCGGGAATCGAACCCAAGTGTTAATAATAGCAATCCCAATTGGCTAACCTGTGAGGTGCGAACACCTCTGACATATTATGTAAACACGCTAAATAGCCGGGCACACACGTAGAGGATTTTTAAAGGATCTATCCCGCCGTCCAGCTATGCCGGTCTGTGCCAGATTTGGACTCCAACAGACCAGAACTGTTAAAAACATAAACATTTGATCTTTCGTTTTCCTGGCCAGTTCTCTTAGTTAATAGCGAAATCTTTCATATTTTAAGGTGACATATTAGCGGGACAGATATTTTGAAGCCCTGATGAGAGTTCTTCTTCTTCAAAATGTCACGTGATGAATCTTTCACTCTAAGTTTTAAATCTTCATTCGTAAAATTCGGTCTTTAATGATTCTAAATTTTAAACAAAATTCGAAGGACAATGGAATGACTTCTCCCACATTGAATATGAGAGTTCACTAACCAGTTAGATGTGTTTTATAATGATTTAAATTTTCTAGGAAAATCACAAGAGGGTGTCATCTATTAGATCAGAGATGAAATAAATGGATTATGTTCTATTATAAACCGAGGATGCTGTCTGTCAGCCACTCATTTAAAACCCACAAATAGTTTATGTCAAATTTATTAAAATTAGAAAATTTAAATTATTATTTTATAACCCAGGAATGTTCAGGGTCAATAAATCAAGAAGCCACCTGGACAGCGCTGAAGGCGGACTTCACAGCTGGTCTTTAATCGAGGGGTGAACCGTGACCTAATATCGTGTACACCTACTTCCACTTCCACTTTCATTTCCAAGTAGAAGACAATGGATGAAGAGGCATTATCTAATGAATTCCAAAATAATTCCACATAATTCCAAAGACGGTGTACACCTAATTCCAATCGCGGTTCACCCCTCGTGTTTAATTATGTGTCTGAAGGATTGTTTTTCTCCCGATGGCAATAATAGCACCACACAGGGTAGTCAATTGGCCCGGATCGGCATTGCCGACTCCCAACACTCTTTCGCGGTCAAATTGGAAAAGTGCCGGACCACTTCATTCGCCAATACATATATCCCCATGGCTTCAAGGAAATGGAACTCTCTCCCAGCCTCCATCTTTCCCAGCACCTATAATCTTCAAACCTTCAAAACCGGGGTGCATAGACACCAACATCTACACCCTCTCACTTAATCAACTTTCCCTTCTCTTCGGTAATGTAAGGGTCTTTCGAGATCTATAGGAGCTGCATCTTTACTGGCGCACCCCTTCTTGCATTCGATTGCATTAAAAAAAAAAAAAAAAAATTTGGGTTCGATTCCCGAGGGGGATATTTTGACATAATTAAACATAATCCATTTCATCTCGGATCTAATAGATGACACCTTCTTAGTAGAATTTAATATAGCTAAATTTTACGCACTTTCCGTCTTCATTTCCCTGATTCGCTGATTCATTGAAGAAAACTCTCCGCTTTTGCAGAGTTTTCACCCCTCTATATTCCCTGGAATTGAAACGTGAAAAGGGAACTGGCCAATCATATCTGCAATATTGATCAAGGGCGGGTCAAATGGGCGGTCTTCAGAGGCTCTTAGGATCTCCCTTCTCCCTTTTTCGGCCTTTCTCATATTATGTTCATTGGCTAAAAAGAACAAAATAAAAAATAAAAATAATAAAACTTTTGATGGATCATAAAAGAAGGAGGAACCCAAAGCATAAGCAAAAAATAACGCATGCGCAACTTTAAGGGGAGAAACGTCATCTACTACTACTCTTGTTCTTATTGGTAGGTTCGAAATCTAAGGCAGGCACATTGCTTAATGGGGAATTGAGGGATGGGCAATATATTAAGAAAGCGACCATTTATTAAGGTTCCGTAAAAAAAGCAATACGGGACCCTATTGATGTCGCCACGATGTCTGTTGATTGTAGCTCGTAAATTAAATATGATAAAAACTTGAATATAAAATTATATGTATTCATTTTCCCGCAAATCAAAATTCGTATTAAATTTTTAGTCAAAACATTATATATATTATATATCTAATCATATAATACCTACATTTTTTTCGTGCAAATCAAAGAGGATGTTTTCTGTTATGCAAATAAATAAACACTTTACATATGAGTAAATTCAACTTAGTTTGTATTTTTTTACCAAAAAATCTGAAAATATAACTTTATCCCACCCCAAAAATAATAATATAGTTTTGTGTCTCAACTACCTATAGACCAATTTCTAATAATGGTCATGAATTAAAAAATATTTTTCAATTTTTTATGATTTTCCCATTCAGGTGTGACAATCAAGTGGACAAAATTGACAAGGACGGAATTGACATTAGAGAATTTTGATTTGGTAATATAGGCAGAGACTGGCTTAAAGATATAGAAGGTTACAATTTTGGTTACAATTCACTAAAAGGAAAACAAAACTAGAAAGGTTTTTTAAATATACCTATATTTTTATATGAATTTTATCGCATGGATGGAAATGACACTAATGAATGACATAATGAATCACTTACCTTTATGAAGTCATTTTTATCTGTTATCAAATAAATAAAATTAACACCAATGGTTGCCATTAATAAACCAACTCACCAACTGACAATAGTTTCTCTCTTGACCAATGCAGTGCTGGCGTGAGTCAAGTTAAATACTAAAACTATGCTGGGGACGGAATTGACACACTGTCCTTGGACAATTTTAATAATTTTTTCTAACAAAATTTTAATAACTAAAAAAACTTTATTAAATTATATAGTCTTCATTCATCTTTTTTTTATTTAGGTGATATTTTATTCAGTCATATCTGAAAATTTTTCAAGTAATTAACGGGTTTGAAAATTTAAACAACCCAATTGGACAGGGGACGGAATTGACTTTTTGTAGATTATTTGAATTGAAAAAATATGAAATTTAGTAATATCTGCGTTAAAAAATTTATGAGTGCAACAGTAAAAATGTATACAATTAAAGAGTAGGTATATAATTAAAAATGGAAAATTTATCTTAAGTTGGAAAAATAAACCTAGTGGACTTTACAATACAAAATATGTTGGATTTGCTCATAAATACGACTATACCTACCTGTATTTATAATTTTATATAGTTTCGAAGGCTTGTCCTTCATCTTTAGTCAACAACACTCGGTTCAGTCGTTTAATGAAATTATTACCTCATCTCATTAGCTCCATAACTCAATCTATTTCAACATGATCATCTAGTATTTATGTAAGATATTCAATTTATATAATATGCAAATATTAGCAATCCCGATTAATTATTATTGATTTATTAATAAATACGGCGAGATATTTATGTAGAACTATTATACATATTACATACAATATTATTATAGAGTTAATTTCAGTATAACAATTATATAATCCCCATTTAGATGATATCGTGATATAGAATTTGTTATCTTTATTTATTTCGTGGATAGAATAAATTGTATAAATAGCTTGCTTAGAGAGAGCAAATATGTTCATAAATCTTGCTTGAATTTATGCACTTGGTAATTTATATGATCATTAATATTTTTAATAAATAAATCTATTGAGGCACTTTAACTCTCGGCGGAAGCCTGCCTCCGGGCGGTCCTGGTGGATATTAGATTAACTCAAAAAAATATTTTTGCTCATTGCTTAAAAATATGTCCGAAACATGGAGAGTAATCATTTTGAGTCTGGATTCCGATAAATATGATATAACAAAAAATCATAGAAAGTTCGTTCAAAATATTTGTTTTTAGAATTTGGAGAAGTTATGAAATTTCGGGCTCTCTAGGTTCAGAACTTCCAGTCCTCCTTTTGAAATTGATTTTAAGGGTGTGTTATGATAAAAGAATAAATTAATTAACAGGTGTTTTTTTAATTAATTGATTTATTTTAAAACTCACTAATGATTCATTACAAATATTAAATTAGAGAATAAAGAAACTATTTTAGTATAAAAGCATCAGCTGGGACTCGAACCCGAAATCTTTGATTGCCCGCCTCTATAATTTCAGACATATTGATCCCCGAGCTCAAACTAATACCTAATATCTACCTGAATTTAGAATTTCATTTATTTAGTCTTTAATCCTCTCTTTATTATTTTTTAAGGCTCTTTAGTGGCCTAATATTAAACTATATTTAAACACCTCCCAATTAATCAAAACACACAAGGTATAAAAACTATTTTTTCATTACCCTGGCTAATTCTTTTGTCTAAAATAAAATTTTCTCTTAATTTTCTAATAAACTGCCGACCGGACCTTCGGCCCGGTGGTACCTTACTTCTGACGAGGGAAGTCTCTGGGTGGCACAAAATCTTTCCCTTAAATCTATTATAGATCTTACGTCCGATTTCACCCAACTACACTAAAGTTAAATATCTCTGAATAATCTCAAAAAAACGTAAGGTCAATTCTATTACACCAATGATAAATAATTAGTGCGAAAGAATCTATTGGCTTACATTAATTTATTTAATTCAACTTTTCTTCAGTAAAAAAATTGAAATTATCAAGTATAATTGATTACCCCCCATGTCATATTAGAGAAATTTACCACTCAAAAAGTTCTGACTAAATAAAATTAAATAATTTCACAGTGGACTGAAGGAAATTTGAATTAAATAAAGATCATAAAAAATTGATTTAACAACAAAATTTAATAGTTTTTAAGGATTTGGGTTGGTACTTGGTGAAACATTTTTTAAAATTATTGGATAAAAAATACTTGGTAGGTTTCACATTAAGATATTAAAATAAAACGAATTTATTTTTGGAGAGACTTTAATATCGATATACATATTTCGGGTGGCTAACCCAAAGTAACTTAGTTACTTTACGTTACTCAGTTACTTTCTGTTGCTCCTGATATTAAAGTCTCTCCAAAAATAAATTCGTTTTATTTTAATATCTTAATGTGAAACCTACCACCTATTTTTTATCCAATAATTTTAACAAAATTTAAAAATAAAATTTATTATGTAAGTACTATATATACAATAATTTTTTGAAAATATGAACATAGAAAGAGAATGTCAAAAGATCGCGAGTTCCTAAATGACAAAGAATATTTATAAAAAATATTGATATTATCAAGAATAATTCATTCCCCCTCACCTAAATCATAGAGAAATTTACCACTCAAAGTTCTGAGTATATCAAATACATGCATATATATATATATATATATATATATATATATATATATATATATATATATATATATATATATATATAATATTAATTAATTTAATTTAATTTAATTTAACCATTTAGCTTAAAAATTGGCTTGAAAAGTTAAGTGCTACCTTAGTTTAAGTTGCGCTGGTGAAATATTTACTTATATTCACTCACTTGTTAAAACAATCAAAGAATTAATTAAATTAAATTTGATTCTCAAAATTATTACTTATAATAGGTTTACTGAAAAGTATTCTTAATAAAAAAAATAGCCTATAATAATTTCAAATGTATAAGCTTTCTATGGTGAAACAATTTTTAAATTCAGCTCATAACATACATACAAACTTTCTTAGGGCCAGTTGGCATACCAATTGGTAAACTCTTTTTAAACGTTGACAAAGGGTAAAATCTTAAAATTCACCTTATGCCGGTGGGATGGCCAATCAGATGAAGTGCCTGTCATCTGATTGGCCATCCCCACCGAACATAAGGTAATTCTAAGGTTTTACCCTTGCCAACGTTTAAAAGACTTTAACAACGACATACAACTGGCCTAAATCAAACGTACTTACTATAGTTTTATTGCTCAAATAATTCGATCCCCTTTATCGGTGTGGTACGATGTCTGGCCGATGATTTGATCAAAAAGGGAATGCGTGTCGAGTTGGAGTACTTGTACTCCAGCTCGGCGGGCAATAAGCCAGACATCGTGGCAAAGGATGCGTCGGGGGTGGTGTGGGTTTTGGACGTCCAGATCGTCTCCGCGCTTGCAGGACTGGGTGTTGCTCACCCAAACAAAATAGAAAAATATAGGGGCAACTCCAGTCTGGTGGACAATATTGCGGAGGCGATTTGGCGTCAGGGCGGGCTCGGTCAGGGTCGAGGCCATCACACTCTCGTGGAAGGGAGTGAGGTGGCATAAAGCGGTGGGAGTCCCTCATCGCCCTGGGTATATCCCAAAAAACAATAAACAATTTGACATATAGGGCGATGAGGGGATCTCTCCCTTAATTTTTACACTTTCAGCAGAAGAACATATAGAGCGGGTGGCGTATGATGATTAATTGTAAATACAAAAAAAAGAAATGTCAGAGAAATGTGAGTCAGGATTAATTATGGCTCTCTCATCCACCCGCTCTGAATCTGAATTTATTTGTTCTGAAGCTGAAAGTGTGAAATTTGTGTAATGAACTTTATCTTTGTGAAGGCAGCCGCTCCTCGGAGGCCCAATAAACAAAATTATATTATAATTTTAAAGTTAGCTATTTTAATAAAATTTCAAATGTCATGGTATTGTTCAATTAAACGAAAAACACATTTCTCATCCCTTAATGGAAACATTTAAACAAATTAATGGAGATTCTAACAAAAGTTGTGTCTATTGTAGTTGTACGTCAAAGATTTATAATCGAATAATAGAGAGGGGAAACAGGTTTCGATTGAAGCAGCCACAAACAGACAAGGAACTCTGCACAAGAAAGGGCCTTGCTCTAATTTACGCCAAGCCCCATGAGGAAAGATAACGCCCGAATATAGCCCCGAAATGTTAAATTATCCATTCCTAATCGACACTGGGGTCAGAGGTCATTGAGGGGGGCTATTCCTAGAAAGTTGAAAAATAGACAACCATTAACGAAGGCAGGTATTGGAAAATAAACGTTCTCTGATTGATTATAAGCTCTAGTGAATACCAATTATCACCCGAAAATAAACTACTGGACGTAATTACATGTTAACTATCAATTATTATTTGTTGATTTGTTTAACTAATTTAACTGATAGCTGTTTGAATAATCGTGTAGAAACATCGAATTTATCAATTGTAGAAAGTTGGTATTTTCTAAGTGATTAAAATCAAGCGTCACGAAAATTGTAACGCTTTCGATATGTAATAACTTCTAAGTTATAACAGATTGACATAAACAGTAAGTAACATTTTTATTCAGTAGCAAATGTCGATTTAGATTAATAAATTAAATTACTATAGCTTTTATACTATATAAATTATTTCAATGAAAATTTGATAAATGTAAATAGAAAAATATATGGATTTTCAAGTTTATTTTTGGCATATAATACGAAATTTTTTGGAATATAATACGAAAAATATAAATTTAAATAAAATTCAAATAAATATCCATAAAAAATGGCTAATATTTATCTTGAAGATGAAGGGAAAACTTTCGAAAATATTACGTACCTAGTTTAAAAATAAAAAAAAATATTTCTATTACTTAAACATGAGACATAATTTTAAGCTCTTGGATTTTATTCGTATATATGTTGGAGTAAAAACCCGTTTAGTAAGAACTCTTACTAGTTAAAACCCGTTTCGCTGAATAACTTTATTGCAACTAGATTTTACTGATATTGGTTGAGTTTGGTTCAAAGGTATAGAATCTTCATTTTTGACATTCCGCCTCATTTCGTGTATTTATTTTCAAAAAATTTTAAACGAAAGTGCTAAAAATTAGAGAAGAAAGTTGTAGAGAATGTAATTTTGACATTTTCGTTTAAAATTTTGAAAATAAAGACACGAAATGAGGCAGAAGATCAAAAGTAATTCTCGCTTGTTAAAATAACCAACATCATCAGTAAACTCTACTTGCCATAAAGGTATTCAGTGAAACGTTTTAACTAAGCGAAGATCACCTTTTTACTGCAACATAGGTAGTAAGAATATAAGTTAATTCTAAAAAAATCGTAATTTTTCTAATACAGGTATCCCGACATATCAAACACCAAATATTTACATGCTATTAAATATTATTAATCAAGCAACCTAAATTATTTAAATGATATTATTACCCTTTAATTATACCTCAATAACATGGCTATTAATTGATAGCGCCTAGTAAATTCGAATATTCCAAATAAAATAATTTATATACTTACCTACCTACGCATTTAAATAATAAAAAGTAGTTCAACTTCCCTGATATAATTTTTTTATCATTCTAGAACAAGATTTATTGATTTTAATCTAAATATTAAATTATGTTGTTGCTGTTGTTTTAATTATTGATTAAAATATCAGTGAAAATATTTTACTAATTCCATCGATTTACATAATGGATTTGAGCTTTGCCAACATTTTATCGAAGGACAAATAACGAATCAAATTAAGATAAAGAAAATGAACAGGATTTATGCACATTTTGAATAACAAGAACAACAACATGTGAAAAAACAAGGGAAACAAACCAGAGAAACAAAGACAGAAGAAGGAAGTACTAATGGGTGGGGAATTCTTTGAAACAAAGTAGCGTTGGATTTATTACACTATTTGCCTACTATATACTTACCTATTCTTGAGAAGTATTAGCTGATTTCAACTGTATTAAGATAGAGCGAAATCTATCTATACATTAGTTTTTAAGGAATTTGGTGTTGGTACTTGGTGGAACATTTTTTAAAATTATTGGATAATAAATACTTGGTAGGTTTCACATTAAGATATAAAAATAGAACGAAATATATATATCTAGATTAAAGACTCTCCAAAAATAAATTCGTTAATGTGAAACCTACCAAGTATTTTTTAACCAATAATTCTATCTATACACATATTTGTTTCTGTTTTTATAGGATAAAAGTTTATTTGGATTCTCAATTTTTTTTAAGGTTAGATATTAATTAATGTCTTCCTTTTAAAATTTGGAAGTTTTTACATTTACCTATTTAAAACAAGGTAACTCAATAAAATTTACAATTTTGTTAAGGGAGAATGGTGTAGGTTCTTGGTGAAACATATTAAAAAAAGTAAAAAAAAAAAATTGAAATTTTTTTAAAAATTTATAATATAAAATACTAGGTAGGTTTCACATAAATAAAAGATCAGATGCTTGTTTAGCATGGCTCTATATATATTTTGGGGTATAGGCCCATCTTCAGGAGTCCACAAAAGCCACTCAGGGCCTATGCATGTTGCAAAGTAAATGCTTTTTACCACTTACACAGGGTAGATGTCGTCTGATTGGCCATCCCAGCCCCTCCATTTACCATCTATTATTGATATATGAATGGATCAAGTTTACATTGGAATGTCGATCTATTTATTATTTTACATTGTCTTAGTTTAATTTAACACCCACCTATGTATAATTAGTGAAAAGTGACTTTAGGATGATTGTTGCCCTATTAAGATGAACAAATCATTAAATATTCAATTCACTCAAAAATTGACCTTATTTTGCTTATCGTATTTTTAAATGTCTGAAACATAGAGAAAAATCATTTTGAAGTAAGATATTTTTACCCACGATATATTTAAGACGTTAATGTCGTAGAAAGTTCGATCTGGTGCGACAAAATGATTGTACTTCAAAAGTGAAGTTGTGATCAGATTTAATTTAAGATTCAAAAATGAGGAAAATTGTATTTTTATTTAGGCAGTTAGCAAACGGTTTTGACTTATGAGCTGGTATTTGGCACTCAAGTTTGTATCAATAACTAGTATAGTTATTTTTATATAAAAGAAAAAAATATTGCATAATATAGATTTCAAAGTCTACCTAACTTTGTAGTATCTACCCCTCTATTTTATGATTAATTTCATTTGTTAGAAAATCATAAGACGGTGTCATCTATTAAATCCGACGGAATGGAATGTGCAATTATATGTCAGAGGGGTTGTTTTTTACCCCTCGGGAATCGAACGAGTGCCAGTAACAGCAATCGGGCCATCTGGCTCACCTGCGGGATGCCACGAACCGTTTTTACGCGTTTACATATGTCAGAGAGGTTCGTATCCCATAGGTGAATACAGCACTCGGGTTCGGTTGAAGAGTACTTTAACCTCTGACATATAATTAAAAATATTCATTGGTTCGTATCCCGCAGGTGAGCCAGATGGCCCGGATTGCTGTTACTGGCACTCGGGTTCGATTCCCGAGGGGGTAAAAAACAACCCCTCTGACATATAATTAAAAATATTCCATTCCATCGGATTTAATAGATGAAAC
The DNA here is from genome assembly GCA_024734495.1 of Forficula auricularia. NCBI lineage: Eukaryota > Metazoa > Arthropoda > Insecta > Dermaptera > Forficulidae > Forficula > Forficula auricularia. The sequence goes on from JALMQS010000807.1 coordinate 287,694, forward strand.
CATCTTATGATTTTCTAGTAAATTTGAATCTATTACCATCGGCAAATTAATATCTTTCAAATTTCATTGTTTTAAAGGAGAGAAGGTTAAGTGAACCCACTAGTAGTACTTCTCTTATTATTACTCAGTATTCCCGTTTCCTGGGCAAACCTAGTATTGAATTCACTCAAAAAAAAAAAAAAAATTGTTGATAATTATGTTGAAAATATCTGGAACATGGAGTAAATCATTTTCAGCCATGATATTTTCTGGCTGTGTTTCTATCTGTGTCTGGATTCAGATATACACGATAAGTTAAGACTAAAAGTCGTAGAAAGTTTCTTTTTGTGCTAAAATGTGTGTATTTCCAATCTTGAGAGCTGATTAGATTTGAAACTTTCTAGCATCAGAACACATCGTTCACAAATGCAGAAAACATCATTTTTTGAATGATTTTATTAAGAATTTGTAGTTAATAATAGTTAGTAAAATGACAGGTAGGTATTTATAATATAGGCATAAATTCATATTTAACTAATGATTAATTTACTCTACCGTAAATAAGTTTTCACTTTTTTTTTTATTACTTAATAAATGTGTAGGTGAGAGATTCTTTCATTAGTATCCAATCAACGAAAATGACTAAAAACGGCGCAGATAGAATGATCTCTCTTCTTTTAAAGCAGGGATGAAGAAATCAAGTATAGACCTGTTTCAGACTAGAATAAATTAATTTCTTAATTTCTATTATTCTAGGAACGGCCTTTTGACTCTATGAATATATTAAATCAAAATTAATATTAGATTTATTAATTATTATTAATTCACCATTTTTTAAAAAGTTTCACTTTTTTTCTCCATAAATTGATTTAAAGTAGTGAATGAACGTTGAGAGAGAGAAAAGCAATCTAACTTATGACTATGAATTTGTGTTGTTGTTTCAGGCGAAGGCCAGGCGGATAGTGAGCTGGTGGCGACCACAGGAACAGAACCACCCCCAACCGCCCCCGTTGGCAAATCCAGGGGCAAAAGACGGGGTCATTCCAAGGATGCCTCAAAACACCTCGTCAATGGCAACGGGTATGTCCATCTCTTCCTGCTTTTTTCGCATATTATTTAATAACAGCTCCATTGTCTACATACTCTAATAATAGTAATAATAATAAATAATAGCAATAATAATAATTTATGAATATGTAAAACAATAAGATTCATAGGGTACAACTTTTTATTATAATTTTAAAATTAAATTCCGGAAGTATAAAAGTAAATAGTGATGGTGGCAATCATTTGAATTGTAAATAATAACTCTCTTCTTCAGGATAAAGAATTTTAATTATAGCTAATTAATTTTAATAAAAGAATACCTAAATATTTAAAAAAACCCAGTTAAAATAAACAAATTCTGAGTGTGTTTTATGATTTTATGTTATTTTTTAGTCACATAAAATAAATAAATACAATAACTTCGATTTTTAGTTTCTAAAATTTATAACCTTTCCACATTTTTACTTTATCCAAAGCGAAGCATGGGGAAAGTATTGTAATCGGTCTCGCGGCAAGCGACACTTCAAAGGGTCGTCAGGTAAAGACTACGGAACCCATGGACACAATTAAAGTCATAAATTGTAGTATTCGGTAGGTTGAATTTTAGCAAGTGAGGGTTTTGCTAAAAATTACATGGGGTCTCGTCCAGAGGCCGAAAAGTGCGATTTTTTCATTGTTTGCGTGCGGATTAATGGATGGATGGACTCAAGCTTGAGTTGTTTACCAAAAAAGAAATTTGATTTTAAGTCGATTCTAACTCGTTTTCAGTAGAGGTTGCCATTAATAGTAAAACATCTAACTAAAATGGAATGCAATAAGGTTATTCTTCTAGTATTAGATAAGAATCGATCGTTATTTTTTATTTTAAGCCTATTCCTCCATGTCTTCAGCAATGGTTACCAATAATAATCGAAAGGTCAAAAATCCAACGTCGAATGGTTATCCCTCAAGTAATAGATGATTAGCACCAACCCGATCTTAAAGGGGTTCGAGACTGTTTATCATTTTTATAAGAAAATTCTCAAATTTTTACCATCGAATCATTGATGCATTAAATATTTATTTCCGAAATTTGAAGTTGATCGTCTTTCCCAATACCGAGAGATACATTATTGAAAATTGTCCTTTTAACATGGAAGTAAATGGATCGAGCTTTTAAAAGGGCTTTAACTTCTATACAAATTATACAGATCAATAATTCAACTTTTATGAATCGTATGATACATTTTTCAATAGATTTGACAGTCTAGTTAATTAGTTATTCATAAATGTAAAAATAAAAATGTATTTGCAGCCAACAAAATAACAAAATCACTAGTGTAAAATTCCAAGTCTATTTCTTGAAATCATTTTTATGTTAAATATTTAAATGTTTTAATAAGGAGAAAAAATTTATCTCAATATTATTTTTATTAATATTATCAAAACAAAGATTTTTATTCGAAATTAACCTAATTATTAACAATTTGTTTTTAGTAAAACATTTAGTAGGCTGAAGTTGTCACTCCGGGGAAAAACAAAAGATTTTTTAGAAGATCAACAAGATAGATACGTTGTCCCGAACTCCCTTAAGATCTTCAAAGGATGATTGAATAAATGATGATAATAGAGAGAAGAAAACTGGAAATATTTCGGATATATCCCAAAATATCATTTACTGCAAGAGATTTTGGAAAAGGAAAAAGAACAGGCCGGATGAAGAAGGAAATCATGCTTCCGAAATCTGCCAGAATGGTTTGAGCTGTCTTTCATTGATATGTTCCGGGCGGTGAGGTCAAAAATACAAATTTGCATGACGATTAACAACATCCGTAAGGGGAAGCAGGTGCCTGAAGAAGAAGACACTATAATTTATTGTAAATTTCTTCACTGGTAAAATTTTTATTTTGTTTTTTTACTTCTGGTATTTAGTAAATTTGTTCTTAGGTACTAAAGAAAGATTAGAAATTAAATGGGAAAAAAGTTGTTTTTTAAACTTAAGTCATAATCTTGTTTTGAAGATTTTTTTTAGCATTTTATATGATCTTTAAATCATGTTTTTTTCATTTTATAATTCCCTACTTACGAGATTGCAAGTATCTATAATTTATATAGACGAGGAGATTTGAATGCCTTCTGTACTCAATTGGATGTTCTTTTCCACTTTAACTTCATCACGTTTGCAAAATAAGAAGAAGTTTTTTTTTAATACTATAAAATTTATATATTTATTCGTTTTTATTTATAGGGAAAAGTGCAGCACCAATAAATCAAGATAAGTCAAATTTTTACAAGCGAAATAAAGGGGATAGATGATAGAATTTGAAAAATATTTTAATGTTGTTATCAGAGAGTCGAAAATAATTGTGAAGCCGGGTTTTGGAGGAATGTATCTATGATTGGGGAAAAATAATACTATACCTAAGTAAGAAATGAAGTGATTGAACAGAATGACGATTTAAGTTTTTTCGGGTTGAATCACTCTTACTGTAAATTTGGGTTCATTTTTTTCTAATTGAATCATGAAGTATAGGTGCCTACTTCTTGAACTATTTAATGGTTGTGGACTGTTTATCATTTTTATAAGAAAATTCTCAAATTTTTACCATCGAATCATTGATGTATTAAATATTTATTCCCAAAATTTGAAGTTGATCGTCTGTCCCATTACCGAGAAATAAATTATTGAAAATTGTCCTTTTAACATTGAAGTAAATGAACCGAACTTTTAAATGGGCTATAACTTCTATACAAATTATACCATTTTCAATAAATTTATACAGATCAATAATTCAACTTTTATGAATCGAATGATACATTTTTCAATAGATTTGACAGTCTAGTTAATTAGTTATTCATAAATGTAAAAATAAAAAGTTATTTGCTGCCAACAGAATATGACAAAAGCACTAGTGTAGAATTCTAACTCTATTTCTTGAAATCGTTTTTGTATTAAATAAATGTTTTTATAATGAGAAAAAAATTATTTCAATATTCGTTTTATTAATATTATCAAAACAAAGATTTTTATTCGAAATTAACCTAATTATTAACAATTTTTTTATTAAAACATTTAGTAGGCAGAAGTTGTCACTCTGGAGAAAAACAAAAGATTTTTTCGAAGATCAACAAGATAGATAAGCTGTCTCGAACTCCCTTAACAACTTATGGCAAATGCTGGGATGGCTAATTCGTCGTTTGCTCCTGGTATCGGGTTTTTGCGCGGATTTATTTAAATTATTTTTTGTCTTTTAATGGAAATCTAGGGTCATGTTTTTTTTAATGAGCATACATTTTTATTTATTTATTTTTTTTAATTTTTTTTTGTACTTGTTTATTATTTGTTAAATTGTTGTAGTTAATTTGTATTGATGTTTGTTAATGTATTTTAGTTTGATTATATTGATGTTTGGAGGACCTAGCCACCGAGGACACTTGTACCTCTAAGCAGGTCGAGGAATAAAGATTTATTTATTTATTTACAAACAAAATTTATACAATAAATAAAATAATAATTTAAATTTTATAAATTAAAGGGGGTTTATTTAGTCACATAAAATAAATAAACAGAATAATTTTAATCAATTATCATTATTTATTTGATCGATTTACCAAACAGTTTCGGTCAACCCTGGTTGACCATCTTCAGTGGTATAAATTTCGTTCAAGATTTGGAATTTGTCACTCTGCATACATAACTCATTCTTAATTTATTAACATGACTATTTCAATAATTTATAAACACTTGTCATTGATAAGAATCTATTTTGAGGAGTTCAAACACATGTCATTGATTAGAATCTATTTTGAGGAGTTCAAAATAGATTCTAATCAATGACAAGAGTTAATAAATTATTGAAATATCCATGTTAATAAATTATGAATGAGTTATATATGCAGAGTGACAAATTCCAAATCTTGAACGAAATTTATACTACTGAAGATGGTCAACCAGAGGTGACCGAAACTGTCTGGTAAATCGATCAAATAAATAATGATAATTGATTAAAATTATTCTATTTATTTATTTTATGTGACTAAATAAACCCCCTTTAATTTATAAAATTAAATTCTAAATATTAAGTCACATAAGTTTTGGAAGAATCTTTGATAAAATAATAAATAATAAACATGTTTTTATTTTAAAATCTACCTATTAGAAAGTTTAAAAAAAATTTTTTTAGGTATTCGAAAAATATCATTCATAATCAAAATTAAATCATATTTTGGGTTAATAAACAAAAAGGTTAACTTTTTTTTATTTTTAATCGCTTTATAAAATAAATAAAAAAATATTTTTATTTACTTATTAATGCATTTTAAAATAAAATCATTTTCTTTTTTTAAGCGTTCCATTTTAAAAGTAAAAGTAATTGCATCCTATTATATTATACAATATAGCTCAATGTCTGCCGTACTGAAATTTTTCTTAGTTTTTAAGCCAGAGCGCGGGGCGGGTTAGGCTAGGGGTTAGCGTACCAGCCTGCTAACCAAGTGGACCCTGGTTCGAATCCGACTCGAGGCATCCGACTAAAATATGATCCCTGGATAGAGACAAATTTTTAAAAAATAATAAGTATCGTAAATTGGCTTATGGCTAGAAAGGCCGAAAAGCCAAAAAAAAGCTAGAGTGCACGCAAGATTTTGACCACATAACCATTCAGTCACCAACTAAAAGAAATTTTCAAATAATAATTAATATCTCCGAATATAGTAATTTTAAATAATTTACTCTCTATTACTTTTTTAGATGTCTCTAATGCCGGGTATTCACTGGATTTTGTATATCAAAATTGAATCAACACTTTGTGAAAAATTTGAAAAAAAAAACAAGAAAAATAAATAAATACACGACTACAATACTTCCCCATGTTTCATATGGTAAAATAAAATAAAGTAAGAATAAGAGAAATACTATTTATATATGTCATTAGAGATTTTTCGGGTTTCTCCGCGTGGGTTTGAGAGTTTTTCTCGACGTTTCGGCCCTCCTTTTGGAGCCATTTTCAAGAGAGAGAGAGTGGGTGGTTTACGTTGTCTTTGCCTTGTTGTCCAGGGTTCGTTTTGGGTGGCTGGACGACGAGGCTAAGACCACATAGATCACCCACTCCCTCTCTTGAAAATGGCTCCAAAAGGAGAGCCGAAACGTCGAGAAAAACTCTCAAACCCACGAGGAGAAACCCTAAAAATCTCCAATGACATAGAACCCATCCGCGGAAATCTCAATGAACATATATATATATATATATATTTACATCCTCTACAACTTTGCTTCTAATTTTTGACATTTTTATTTAAAAAATTTGAAAATAAACACCCAAGATAGGGGGGGAGGTCAAAAATAAAGATTCTAGACCTTTGAACCAAACTCAACTAACATCAGTAAATTCTAGTTGCCATAAGGGTATTCAGTAAAAAGCGTTTTAACTAGTAAGAGCCCGTTTTTACTAAAGACGGATTTTTACTGCAACCCATATATATAAATCTTTAGCTTATGCAGTGAATTAAAATTCCGAAAAACGAGATATCCATGATATTATATACCTAGTACCTACCCAAAAGATTCACTAATTTATCGATCATTTGTATAAATTATAAGATTATTAGAATTTCTATAAATTTTAAAAATTCAATTTGACCATTTGATGAGTCTGGAATAATTTTCAATTTCCCTGATAATAATAGTACTAATAAATCATTCTATAATCTTTTTTATTAATAATTTCAATTAAGCGGAAATTCATTAAAACAAAAATTTGTCATTCATCATGATTAAAAAACAAGACGTATTGCCTTTACCTTTTTTTTTATTAAATTTAATTATTTATTGAGTGAATTTAAATTAATGATAGAAGAGACCAAAGTGAAGATTAAAATTAAAAGCAGCTACTTAACGAAATGTAATTTGCATGTAAGACGTTTAATTTATAGACTTATACTACCTATTGGCAAACAAATTTTTAACCATCATAAATTATTATTCGTTTAAAAAGATTTTAATGTCCAAGGATATTATTAATATTAATAGGCTGGATGTTGATTTAATTGATTTCTCGCAAATCTTCAGATCTTTCATTTGACAAATAAAAGACGTTATTTACGTCAGGGGTTTCAAATGAAATGCTTTATCGTAACCCAACAGAGCCTCAACTCAACAAGGGTGTATCAAAGAGCACACGTACAAGAATGAAATTTTAAAAAATTTCGATTGTCTTAAATAAATTATCGTATAAATTATTAGATCATGTTGCTAAGATTGTCAATTTTTACTTTACCATACAGAGTATGGTCAAGTATTGTAATCGTGCATGAAAAAAGTGTTTTTTTCCTTCTTTTTTTCGAAATATCTCAAAAACGGCTTAAACTATTTTGATTAAAAAAATTGAGCGAAACTATGTCATTTTGCTCTACAAAAAAGTTCTAATAAGTGAACATCGAAAAAATTATATTTTTTGAGATAATAATTGTTTTGTCAAAATGTCTGTTAGTCTTTCTGGTTGTCTGGTTGTCCGTTAGTCTGTGCCTTACCAAATTTTTGTGGTCGAGCTAGCTCAAAAACTAGTTTGAATATCGAAACCAAATTTCAGTCGTAGTTTTGGTTCATTGAGATTAAGAGCTGATTAGATTTTGGTGCATATCGACCCAAAATTAAGAGGGGTGGAGGGGGGGGGGGGGGGGTTAAAAATTAAAAATCTAGTAGAGCAAACTCAACCAAATTTCGTATACATAATCAGTGGACCAGAAGTCTAAAAATTCAAAAACTAACCACCAAAAATGGGAGGGGGGTGTAGGGTCAAAAAATGAAAATCTAAGCCATTTATCAAACTCAACCAAATTTTGTATATATCAGTGGGACCCCAGAAGTATAAAAATGCAAAAACTAACCCTCCCCTACATGATTATAAATAATTTTAGGGTCCAGGTTGTATGGTAAAGTCAAGTGGATGGCCACATCAGAACACGTCAGCTTATTAGGTTATATTGTATGCTTTTGTTTTTGTTGTTTATATACTATATATACTCTATGTTTATATACTATATATAGTTATTTTATTGTTACTGGAATATTTAATTGTTAAGTCGGAAAATCTGTGCTTTGAAAAGGAAAAAAATTGTAAGAAAAAGTGAAAACTTATACAAGAATCGGTGCACTTTTTGCAAATGTTAGTGATTTTACAATTTTTAATTATTAATATAAACTTAGTAGCGAAGGAGCTTAAAGACAAGGCATTAAAGGCGCAGACCATGAGCTATGCTATATTATACTGATCAAATGAATAAATTTTAAAGACTTTTATAATAGTACTATCTTACTCTAGGGTGAAGTACTTTAAAATATAATTTCACTAAGACCTTTTCGAGGTCGTCAGGATAATTAATTAGAATATTAAATTTCATCAAAATTGGTTAAGTCATTTTCACGATATTTAGAAAATACTAAAAAAGTAATGGAATAAAGTACTAATGTATGTGGGCCGATATGTACCAAAAACTAATCACCACTTCATTTTGTTGAAGTGGTATGTTTTCAATTTCATTTCAATCGGTTGAACGGTGTGAAAAAAAACCTTTAATTGAGACCTTGGGTTCCGAGTCTTTACCTGAGGACCGTTTGAAGTCGTGCTTGACTCGAGACCGATACAATACTTTATCTGCTTAATGTAGGATAAAGTAAAAATAGGGAAATGGCTTGTGACTTATTTTGCAGGGTATACCCTTAACTGATCTGGCAATTTAGTTGTCTAAATGGCAGGGGCTCCAATTATACGAGGTGCCACACTTATGTCTATTAAATGACTGGACCTCAAGCGACTTTTATTTTAAAAGATTTACATTTTCAACCTCTTTTAAATACACTCTCATTACGCTGTAGTAATTATGAGGTTTGATGAAATGTTGTAATTAAGCATTTTTTTTGCTTTCTAATTTTGAAATATCTCAAAAATGGCTGAAACTATTTATTATTCGTCCTATTAGTTCTTTTTGAAAAAAAACCCTTAAAATGTGAAAAAATGTTGTGGCCTCAGTGCCATATATAAAGGTGCCAAAGCTAGTGTCCACATGTCCACAACAATTTAGTATCGCACGCACAGGCTAACTTACTAACAGACATTTTGACAAAACAGTTAATATCTCGAAAAATATAATTTTTTTGATGTTCACTCATTAGAGATTTTTTGTAGTCCAAAACGCCATGGTTTCGCTCAATTTTTTTAATCAAAATATTTTCAGCCGTTTTTGAGATATTTCGAGCAAATTAAGGAAAAAACACTTTTTTCATGCACTATTACAACTATATGGTAAAGTAAAATTTTTTAAAACAATAGAATAGGAGGAAAAAATAAGAAAATTGAAGGAGTATGGTGGGGTAGAATATAAAATAATAGAAATTTTTTTCTGCTGAAGGTCAAAAAACAGCAACAAGGAAACCTAAGCCACAGAGATTAATCTTTATTTAATGCCATTTCTTTTTCGATTAAGGGGAAACGGTGGGTTCGTTCTTAGGCTCGCTGTTTTATAGTACTTTACACAAAGAATGTCAATAAATAAATAAATTGAATTGAAACAACAAATAAAATTAATTGATTTATTGGTTTTAACTAATTGAATGAAGTGTTTGGCTGTTGCAATAACGCAACTAACGAGTTCTACTCAACTAGGCTAATGACAGGTGACATATAATTAAAAAACTTGCAGCCACTACTCCAGGTTACGTTCTAATGGTAATCATGAATGCTTTAAGAATAACTAAATAAGAAATATATCCATAAATTCTGAATCCTAATTAATCGGATTAGCTTCGTCAATTTTTCATCTCCCCTTTCTTAAACGTTTCAGTCTCCCGAGTGAGATATCCACAAGAATATATAATTAAAGAGGTATTGTATGATGATTAACCTTCTATTAGACTGAAATACGAGGAACATGCCAGGATGTAAGGGGAGGGTCTTCAGAGCTGTCATTTCCATTCATATCATTGTTTCAATCGCTACTCTTTAGAAATATCTAATAGAAAAGGAGAAAGCTGTCTGTTGAAAAGTAATGAAAGTGAATTTAAAACAATAATTAGGTGTCCATACACGTATTTTTTCTTAAATATGACCATATTTTTGGTAGAATACCTCTACACACAAGAGAATGATTATTTTTAACAGCCCTATATTAGGGAGGTCCTTATTTTGGGTATTTTCGAATTTTTACGCTGACAATGGCTCATATGGTTCGATATACATAAAAAAAATATATCCTCCAAGTTTCAAGTCTTAATTATAGCCGGTGCCCCCAGCGATGTAAATTTTCCATCTAAAAATAACATGGGGTTTTTGCTATTGGAAGATCAATTTTTTATTCCGGCCAAAGTAATGGTGCAAAAAATATGAAACTCTGTCGACTTTATCCTTATAATAGTAGCTATCCCTCAAAAATTTTACAGATTTTTAGCTATTATACGTAATTTTGGGGTCTATAACTTAATAGTAATACTAAGATCTAGCTGTAACTCCAAAATTATATTAGCTAAAAATCTGTAATAATTTTTTTTTTTTTTTTTTTTAATGATATTGATGTGAGAAGGAGATATACCAAAGGCCTGTGTGGGCTGGCCCCTCCATCGTGAAAAGTACAGAGTAGAAGAAAAAGAAGCAGGGATCACGAGCCAAATCTCAGAAAGTTAGATATAGTTCAATTTACTAAGTTTTTACGGGCTTCGAGCAGTGGTATAAATTGTCCGCGCGATAAATTAGGTTAAATTTATCTCCCACTTAATTTTTATTACCAGACCCTATATTTACAGAAAAAATGTCTGGGTATACCCGGGAATCGAACCCGAGACCTCCGGGTTGCCAGCCAGTTATGCTGACCATTACACCAGGTAAGCGGACAATTCTGATGGATAGCTAGTATTATAAAAATAAAGTCTACAGAGTTTCAAATTTTTTGAACCATTACTTTGGCCGGAATAAAAAATTGATATTTTAATGCCAAAAACCCCATGTTACTAGTATTTAGACTAGAAACATTATTTATTTATAACGAGACTGTAGTTTCGAGGGCTTTGCCTTCAATTTAAATAATTAATAACAATCGATAAAAGTTATTGTATTTATTTATTTTATGTGACTAAAAAACACTTTAATTTATAAAATTTAAATATCATAAAACACTCAGATTTTTTTCAATTGGTAGTTTAACAGGCTTAAGATTTTATTTAGATCATAAAAATATCAAAACTTAAATGGAAAGTTATCAGGAAAAAAATGTGGCGAATATTGGGTGAGGTTATAAATTTTAGAAACTATAAATCGATGATAATTTAAATTTCGGTAGAAATTGGAATTTTATGAGCGGATTTTTATCTCTCAGCCATCAAGTTGACTTCACTGTCTTTATCGAATGACCAGACATTACGACATGGCGGAATTTCACCTTGCTCATTATTTAGTTTTATACTTCAGGTCAAGGGATTTTATTAGTTATTCCAAATCGGAGGTGTTGATTATGTAAATAAGGTCGATTCTCGCTTCCTCCCTGATATCTTCATTTCTCTTTTGGATGGATCCCAAATATCATTATGATTAAGAAGTGCATATGTGCTTAAACATTTACTTGGACCACTTTTTTGATAAAACTCTTAGATTTATTGATATCCTACATTTTCCGGACAGGATATGATCCGAATCGTCAAAGCGTCGTGGAAAATGCTGGATCTTTTAACAATTTTATCAAAAAGGTGGTCCAAGTAAACGTTCAAGCAAACAAAATTTCCTAGAGAATAAGATAGAAATCAAGTTTCTACGATGAGTGGTTTTTATTTTATGAAGGAAAAACTGCGATTTTTTGCAAAAAATTGCAGTTTTTCAAAACTTCATCTTCAACTTCAAACGTGCTCTTTCATGATCAAAATGGGAAAAATTCAAAAAAGTGCCAGTTTTTGGGATTTTTGGAAATAAAAAAAATACTCCAATTTTCAACTAGCGCTTGAGCCCAAACAGTTGGTCAGACAAAACACCTAAATAATTAAATTTGTAGGAAATTTTATGAACTTTCATTTTGAAGAGGAAGATTATTTACAAAAAGTTGATAGTTTTCGAGTTATAAGCAAAAAACCGCAAATAATGAGATTTTTTACGTTTTTTGCATTTTTGACAATGCTCCGTCACGAAATTTTGTTAGCAAACCTCAGATTTGGATTCAGCACACCCAAAAACATAAAGGGTTGAAGAAATTACAACTACCCCAAAACTTTCTGGGTAAAAACACAATTTAACTGGACTATTTGTTTTAATAAAAAAAAATTTCCACTAAATATTTTGCTTTGATTGACACCCCCCCCCCCCCGTGGAAATTTTTGGTTACGCCACTGGAAACAAAATTATTGTTGAATTATTAAATAATGTGCTTATTGTTGAATTATTAAATAATGTGCAATGAATAAAATATACTACTTAAATCCTCACTGGGGAGATGTCGTAACTATTTACATAAATTTAGCTATTTGCAACTTTTTAAAATTTCTAATTTTGATCTTGCAAATAAAATTGAAATGATATTAATCGTTGCATTCTTCTAACAAAAGCTCTTTATAAAACTTTTTTTGGTCAGAGAATGATTTAAGCTCGGAAATTGTAACCTAGTACAAACATTAGTGTATTATAGTCCAGGCAAATTACGATTTTAACAGGAAATAATTAGAGGTAAAGATTTTATTGCTGGAATACCTTTATTGGTACTTCAATATTACTACCCTAAGTTTCCCCTCAAATCTGTCTTGTGGAAAATTTTCTACCCGCCTCAAAATGAAAAAAATTCGGAATTTTTTCAGTTTTTCTTGAATAACTCCTAAACGGCTTATCAAATCAAAAAGATATTGTTAGATATTAAAGCTCTCTAACTTACGGTTAAAATGATAAAAACTTCATTTATTTAGGTTAAATAGAACAGGTACTAGCGCCTGTCAAAAAAACAGTCCCCGGGATCACTTTTTAATATCCCTAAAACTTTTTAGAGTTTTCCCCATTTTGACCATGAAAGAGAACGTTTTCGACAAAGACCACTCTCTACATTTTTAAACTAGATTAAATTTCCTACAATTTAAACAAAGTTTCATTTTAATTGGATAATGGTAACCCGTGCCGCAATGAGGTTGAAGTTTTTCAGTTCATAAAATGAAAACCACTCATTCTAGAAACTTGATTCCTATCTCAGCAAATATTGTTGACTTGAACGTTTACTTGGACCACTTTTTTGTTAAAATACTTAGATTTATAGATATCCAGCATTTTCCATGACGCTTTTGAGGATTCGGATCATATCCTGTCCGGAAAATGTCTATAATTTCTATAAATCTAAGAGTTTTATCAAAAAGGTGGTCCAAGTAAACGTTCATGGAAATAAAACTTCCTAGACAATAAGATAGAAAACAAGTTTCTAGGATGAATGGTTTTTATTTTAAGAAGGAAAAACTGCGATTTTTTGAAACAATAAATCATTTTCTGTCATGGAAAATGCTGGATATCTATAAATCTAAAAATTTTAACAAAAAAGTGGTCCAAGTAATCAATTAGTTATTTCCTGTAGTTCCTGAAGATGGGTTGACAGCCTGAAATATACCTATATATTGAAAAAATTTACCTGTTTTATCTTTTTAATTTTTAACGTGAAACAAGTGACCAAGAAAACCTAACTCATAGTAAATTGATATCTCATAAAATATTTATTTACTTTTATCTTTATTAAAGTTTAAATTCACCTTGTACCAACACCACAATCTCTATTAATTACTTCTTTATTGCCGTAATAATAAAAAATAATTGAATATTTCGGGAATCGTCTTTTGAAATTATATTCTTTTTCAAAATAATAATTTTCACATAAAATTTCTTAAAAGTCTTTTCTCGTAAATTAGAGAAAGTTTTCACCTTGGAATTTATGATCCAATAAAATAAACACAATCTGTCTGTTCCATTCCAAAAATCGGATCAAAGTTGTAAGTATACCTCTCTATATACTGTTATATTATATAAATATATAATTTTATATAACCTCTTAGGATGATGTTTTCGAGATCGTGATCTGTTTCGCATATATATTCTCGAGTTTTCTTAGGTGTAAATCTGTACTTTTAGAAATCATCTTTTAATTCTGCAATAAATATTATTAAGGTTTTTGTACTATCCATTATTCTTGGACTGTCTTTCCATTGATTCTCCATATAATCAAATATTGTCTAACTTACTAGGTGTACAAGTATGGAATGCGGATTTGAGAAACAGATGACGCACCAATTCAGTGTGTAGCATAGAGATTTGAGATAGATGGCACTTTGTTGAGCCATCAACAAGTGTCATACGCGCATAAGTGATAAATTGAAAAATGTTTCCATAGTATTGTTTTGCTGTGTTCAATATGTCAAAATTTGTGCCAAATAAAGAGCATTCGCCGATAGCTTTATTTTTTTGTTTTTTGAACTGCTGCTGAATCATACCGAATGCTTTGAGAAGCTTATAGTGAACATGCTCCATCGCAAGATTCGAATGAAAGATGGTTTCGGCGTTTCTAAAATGGTGATTTTGATGTTGCTGACAAGGAACAAGGAAAACCGCCAAAAAGATAAGAAGATGCAGAATTTCAACCATTGTTGGACGAAAACGATTGAAACGGTTAATACCAAACGCAACCAACAACGTTTGATCGATTTGAACAGTTCGCTGTTCAAAAAACGATCAGAATATCAAAAAAGACAACATAAGGTCATTTTTCTCCATGACAATTCTCCATCATCTACGGAAAAACCGGTTTGCAAGACTTTGGGAGAACTCAGCTGGGAAGTTCTACCCCATGCGGCTTACTCACCAGACTTTGCTCCTTCCGATTACCACTTATTTGCATCGATGGGTCACACACTTGCTGAGCAGCGATTTGGTTCGTGCGAAAATATGAAAAAATGGCTCGGTTAATGGTTCGCAACAAAAGGGGAAGATTTTTACTGGCGTGGTATTCACAAATTGCCCGAAAGATGGGAAAATGTATAACAAGCGATGTAGTATCCTTTGAATAAAATACTTTTTATCATTCTTCTGAATGTAACATGTTTTTTTAGAAAAAAATCCGCATTCCATACTTGTACACATTTTATGTAATTTTCACTCTTAAATTAATAAACTCCTCACGATTTTTTTTTTTTTTTTTTTATTTATTTTTTTTTTTTTTATTTAATGTCACCGGGAACAAAGCCCATTTAGACAGCACATAAGTAAAGTGTTAGTAGGGTTAGTGGGGGAGCCGAGTTTTCAGCCGGTAGAAATTTTTATTCGTCAGCTAGGATCGAACCCCGACCTCCCATTCCAACATCGTCATAATCGATCGATGTCGAAACGAGGCCAGTGCGTTAGCCAACTGAGCCAACCCGGCTCCCCTCCTCACGATTTAGGCTTCGAAAATTGTCGCGAAGAAAGGGAAAAAAATTGTCCCTGGAACTGGCTAATGGTCTTCTTCTTGAATTGATAATAATAAAAAATTTTCGGCATTAAAACTCTAAAACGACACCGAAAAAACAAATCTTCAAAAATTTGAGAAAAAAATCCCTCTAATTTTCTTTTCTTTATTTTTTTAACCTTTATTCCAAGTTAATGATGTGAGAAACGATCATCATGGTTGGTTTCCTGAAACCAATAACATTTCTGAAATAGTTTTCGACTCTATCAATCTGAGAGAGAGAGAGTTAGTTCTTTAGCCAGGAATTTCCAATGGGAGGTCTGTCTGTCTTTAAACCAGGAATTATCCTCGATTATTTACATTCATTTATATTATAATCCAATAAATTCCCTACTAAAGGCATTTCAAATCAAGACTATTAATCGTGATCCTCGGATTTTTGCCCTTTTGCTTCTGCCTAAAGGATTTGTATTTATTTATTTTATACTCATTTCTTAAGAAAAAGGGAAAACTTTCTTTCTCTCCCTTTCATGACAGCATTTTTGAATTCGAATATATATTACCAAATATACAATTAATTATAGAACACACTAAAACTCCGATGCCCTCTTTTTAGGGTTCCGTACAATGGCCGTATGTGGTCCTTTAGTGCCACCATGTCTATGTCTATCTGTCAGAGCATTGTATCTCGTAAACTAAACAGGTTAAAACTTGAAGTTCAGAACTTATTTTGTATGTTCTCGCTGATCAAAAATCGTGTTAAAATTAAAACCTCTAGTTTATTTTGGAAAAGATCAAATTTTATAAAAAAATATTTTTTGAAGAGCATAGAACTTTTTCATCATAGATTGCGAGAAATCCTTTTTAAGGAATTTTAAAGTAGAATTACGAGTATGTTTAATTTTTTTTTTAATTATTTGTGAAATAAAAAAAAGATAGCGTAAGAGAACTGCAAAGAAATTCTTGTAATAGCTTAATTTCAATTAAAAACTTAAAATATAAAAAAATTTCAACAATGATTTTTTTATTTAAAATTATTGGATAAAAATACTTGGTAGGTTTCACATTAAGATATAAAAAAAAAAACGAATTTATTTTTGGAGAATCTTTAATCTCGATATACATATTTCGGGTGACTAACCCATCTTCAGGAGAAACAGAAAGTAACTGAGTTAGTCACCCGAAATATATATATCAAGATTAAAGATTCTCCAAAAATAAATTCGTTTTATTTTTTATATCTTAATGTGAAACCTACCAAGTATTTTTTATCCAATAATTTTAAATAAAAAAAATGTTTCACCAAGTACCAACACCAAATTCCTTAAAAACTAATGATTTTTTATATATGA
This sequence comes from Forficula auricularia, assembly GCA_024734495.1. Classification (NCBI taxonomy): domain Eukaryota; kingdom Metazoa; phylum Arthropoda; class Insecta; order Dermaptera; family Forficulidae; genus Forficula; species Forficula auricularia. Next base: position 304,484 of record JALMQS010000807.1, read on the forward strand.
GTTCGAATTGCCGATAGAAATAGTCTTGAGATCCCTCTGGACAGGGGGTAGAATATGTCCACAGTATCCCCTGCTTGTCGTAGAAGGTGACTAAAAGGGGTTGGATGTGAGGCTAACAACCCCACTCTGTAAAAAACTTCCCATTTACGAAAGCAACGCATGACCTCGAAACAATAATTCCGCTTTCTCAAATATTAATATACTAATGTGGCCATCACATGACTTTACCATACACCGGGCTTCTTTCTTATATTTAATAAAAAATAGATTTGAAATTTCTAAGAATATCACAAAAGGTAGCTGATTGGCCAGGATTGGTAATTTTAGCACTTGGGTTTGATTCCCAACGGGATAAAAACAACTCTTCTATTATAATATATAATTGAAAATAATTCATTCCATCTCAGATCTAAAAAATGACAAACTCTTGTGATTTTTTCTATTAATTATTATGTAACTTTTCGAGGATATATTTATTCTCAAGAAATGGCTCTCATTTATTCTTTTGTAAAAATAGTTATATTATTAAAAAAAAAAAAATATTGTCAATAGAGACGTTTCCACCACTTTATATTAGTGTCTTCATCAGCCTTAGAACAATCTGAAAAATATTTAAATCAAAATGAATCCAAATTTTATGTATCTAATACCTACTAAGAAAATAGAAATTCTTATTTATAATTTAAAATTTTTTAAGATTGAATCATAAATAAGAATTTCTATTTTCTTAGTAGGTACTAGACACATAAAATTTGGATTCATTTTAATAATTTTCAGGTTGTTCTAAGGCTGATGAAGACACTAATATAAAGTGGTCGAAACGTCCCTATTGACAATAAAAAGTTTTTTTCAAAAATAATTTAACTTGTTATGTTTCTACCAAAAAAAGAGAACCATTTCTTGAGAATATATCCTCGAAAAGTTACATAATTTTTTTTTTGTCTTTTTGGCCTTTCTAGCCATTAGCCAATTTATGATACTATTATATTTTGTTAAATTTTGTCTTCTATCTAGGGATCAGATTTTAGCCGATTGTCGCGAGTTGGACTCGAACCCGGGTCCACTCGATTAGCAGGCTGGTATCCTATCCCCTCGGTCAACCCGACCCTCAAAAGTTACATAATAATTAATATTAAAAATTCTCAAATCAAGTCTTATTAATAAGATGTTCTGTGTTTGTGCATCTGGATTTCGATATCGATGATAACTCAAGAATAATATAATAGAAATATCATTTAGGTGCCAAAATGTTTGTATTTCCAATGAAAATAATAATATAATTTATTGAAATCTCTGAGGATGTTCTCCTGCTGGAGCAAAAAGATAATACAAAAATAGAATTAAATATAACAAAACAAAAAAATAAAATAAACAAAATTAAACCATATAACAATATAAAAAATACAACAAATACTCTCCTTCAATCCACCAATCAACCCACCACCACACAATCTCACTCAGTTTGTCAGTAAAAGGTTGTAAAATTTACTCTTTAATGTTCCAATCGATCTGGATTCCCTGATATCAATGGGTATAGAATTCCACATCTTTGCGGATGATATTACAAAAGACCTACCATAAGAGGAAGTGCTATGAATTGGGATCTGTAGATCAGACCCTCGAACTCTTAAATTTCTGGAAATGACATTTCTTTTAAAGGTAAATCTATCATAAAGGTAGAACACTCTTGGAGAACTATTTAGATTTTGGGCTCTGTAGCTTTATAATAAGCTATTCAAAAATGCAGAAAATATCATTTTTCGAATGATTTTATTGAAATTTTAAGGTGTTGTGATGATATATATCTATAGTTATAAATTAACAACGAAACAGCGTTAAACTAACATGGTAAGGGTCTCACCAGAAAACTGCAGTAGCTTCTTAATATCACTTCTGACATATAATTAAAAATAAACCATTCCCTCTCGGAACTAATAGATGACAACCTCATGTGATTTTTTTTATCATTTATCTATTATGCATTTTTACATGCTTACTTCTGACTTTGAATTATGTCTGTTGTTATATATTATAATATTCTTTTTTTTTTAACTTTAAATGATTTGAATGATCTCGAAACATTTAGTAAACTAGTTAAACGATATTTCTCAAATATAGCTATTTAAATTATTACTAGTTAAGATCTCTATCAAGAAAATCGTGAAGAAATATTGATTTTTTAAATTTATCACGTCATTAATCCACCTGTTAATCCTCGTTTGATGTTTTTGAGAGGGTACCATGTGTACTACCTATACATATATATATTATAATATTCATCTTTAATAAAATTATCACCAATTGGGAAAACAAATTTTCGTATTATGATTAATAGGTTTGGACCTTCCTTCTCTTTTTCTCTTTCCCGCCCCCTACCGGCTATCTCTCTCTCTCTCTCTCTCTCTCTTTCCCACTATACTCACCTGTTCGCCTCATCTCCTTAATCACTGAAAACGACGACGTTCTTGGAATCAACTTTCATTTTAGATAAATTGGCTAGAGCATTCAAGAATTTGTAATATTACAAATTATTCGTTTTTTTTTTTTTTAGGGGTCTGTACAAATGTAAAACGGGATTTTATTAATCTCAAGACGTCACCGTCTGTTATAGAATTATAGCTCCTAGAGTAAATTAGATAAACATTTGAATTTCATAAGTTATATAGGTAAACTATATTTTTACTTTATTTTTTATGAAAAAGATGAGAGAAGGAGTTAAACCAAAAAGGTGCAACCCCTAAAGGCCTGGGTTGGCCCCTCCATCGTGAAAAGAAGAAGGAAGAATTTTATGGCCTGGGTGGGGGTCGAAGGTATCTGTGGATACGGGTCTTAAATAGCTGAAGGTTATAAGTCGCGGGAAAGATGGTGGCAGGGAGCGAGTTCCAGTCTCTGGAGGTCATAGGGATAAAGAGTTGACGAAAGCGCTTGTTCGACTTTTATCCAATTTGACAATTGATTTCAGCTCGACTGAACAGACACCGTCATAGTATCTGTAATACAGGGAAAGGGTAGAAACGGTTCTTTGGTGAGCCAGGGAGTCGAGTGAGTTGGTTAGAGCCGGGTCTCCTATTAGTTTAATTGCTCGCTTCTAAATCACATCCAGTGTAGCAAGAGAATGCTTGGAGGCACCCCTCCACAGATGAGATCCATATTCGAGACAGGGACGAATTTGAGCCTTATACAGTATAAGAAGTTGACTGGGAGTATAATAGCGTCTAGACCTAAAAAGAGACCAAGCTTGCGCGCTGCAGCTTTAGCAGTGGTTGAGATATGGTCATTCCATGAAAGGTCAGACCCTAGAGTTACGCCTAGCATTGAAATTTTATCCCTGAATTCTAGTGAGTTTGACTCGAATGATATGGTGTAAGGGTGAAGGGGTCTTATCTTCACCCTGGTCAAAATCGAATTCTAGAATCTAGAGAATCCCCTAGTAGCACAATGTTTCAAACTATATAGTAATTATATAGTTTGGAACATTGTGCTACTAGGGTCAACTGATAGTACAAGATTCCGACTTAGGTCGACCTTCACCTATCAAGTTTCCTAATTAAATTAATCTTTTGATAATATAATGAATTAATAAACAAAACTTGATAGGGTCGACATTCAATTTCCCTGAATAGCTATTTTATCTTATTTATTAGATTTATTTATTTTTATTTATTTGAAACCCTGTCTACTGGATACCCTGTCTACTGGACTTATGTTGGGAAAAAAGATCACGACCCAACTTTGGCATTTTTCGATTGTATTTATTGTTATTATATTTATCCGACAATTTTATTGATTCACCAAACAGTTTCGGTCACCACTGATTGACCATCTTCAGTAGTACTAAAAATTGGAAAAATTAAACATTTCGTCAATTTTTTAAAACAATTACATATTAATACAAAAAATATAGAAGTTTGAATTCATACATACAATTTCGTTCAAGATCTGGAAATGATCACTTTATATAAATAATTAAGAAAAAATAAAAAATAAAAATAATTTTTAAATTGTCCATCAGTTCAAAATAGATTCTAGTCAATGATAATTTTTTTTTATGAATTATTGCTATATTCGGTATGATTGCTATAAATGTGTGAAATATCTATGTTAATACTCGTAAGTTAAAGATGGTTTATGTATACAAAGTGACAATTTGCACATCTTGAACGAAATTGTATGTATAAATTCAAACTTTTATATTTTTTGTATTGTGTATTTGTTCAAAAAAATTTACGAAATGTTTCATTTTTCCAATTTTTAGTACTAGTGAAGATGGTCAACCAGTGGTGACCTAAACTGTTTGGTTAATCGATAAAATAAACAATAATAATTAATTGAAATTATTGTCTTTTTAACCGACTTCAAAAAAGGAGGAGGTTCTCTATTGGACTGTTTTTTTTTTTTGTGTCTATGTTACCTCATATCTCCGCCAATTGTGAACCGATTTTGAATTTTTTTTTGCATCGGGTTCAGTCTAGCTTCCGATTGGTCCCGTTTTTTTCATTGGTATTAGACCTTTTTTGTTAGGTTTGTTCAGGCCTAACTTCTTTGTTTATTAACCGATTTCGATGATTCTTTTTTTATTGGAAAGGGGGTATCTTAGGGATGGTGCCATATTAATTTGGTCAAGTTCTGATGATATGATCACTATTAATAACATCACTAAAAAGAGAAAAATAAAAATAATTTTTAAGAAAAAAATAAAACCGACTTCAAAAAATTAAATGCAACAAATAAAATACACTAAAAGGTATAAAATAATTATTATCTTATTTAGTTAGAACTAAACGACGAAATATTAACGTGAAATTACTTTTTGAAGTCGGTGCCAAACAAACTATACCTATAAGCGAGCGTATCCGCCAAACGTACTAAGTAAGATCCGTCGAGTTCGATTCATAAAATGTATATGTTATTATTAGTTTGTTACGAAAAAAAACCTTTCAATTTAAAAATAATTTATTATTTATTTATTTATAATTTATATGGTCCTAATCCAAGTTCAATTAATTAATTTTAATAGGCGTTTCTTTTCCAGGTCGAGTAACGAGCAGAACAACAACTCGACGTCGATATCCAGCCAGTCCACCGGGGTAAAATCGGAACGACTCAGTCCCCCAAGTGGGACAAGCGGGGGTGGCAATATTCTCGATAACGCATCCTCTTCATCGAGAAGTGGGACTCCTTCGAGTTCTTACCCGGGAACCCCGCCGGGGGGTGGTGGTGGTGCTCCGAGCGGCGGTGGCGGAAGTAGCACTTCCACTTCCGTTGCAGACAGAGCTTCCACCTCCCCCTCGCCAAGCGGACACCTTAAGCATATGGAGCATATGATGTCAAGGAATTATAGTGATTTCATGAGATCATTGGCAGCCAAATATAACAACAACAACCCTAACGAGTGAGTAATCATACTTTTTTCACTTTAAGGTAGTTGTTTCACCATATCCCATATAGGAGATGCCACGCTTGAACGATGGGGCCAAGCACGAGCCATCATGGGCAACCGAGGCTCTGCTTTATCAGTATTGGCCTACATTCGGGTCAGTGTGGGGCAGCCGAGCCTGGGTTGTTCGGTGTTGAGCCATTCTTGGGTCCGCGCTGGGTCAGTATTGAGCCAATATACAGTAGGTTACCAGTCTGGGCCGCGGTTATCATCCCCTATTCAAACCTGTGTTGGGCCAGTACTGGCTTGCAGCTTAGGGCCAAGCTTGAGAAGTGTTGGCGCAGTCCTGGCTCAGTTCTGGGCCCTTCGTCATTTCCTAAATGGGATGGGTTTTCTTAGGATTTTTTTTAAAATTTAGACAGATTATTATTTAAACTACTCGTTAAATTGTCCGCCTCCGTGGTCTAATGGTCAGAGTAACTGACTGGCAACCCGGAGGTCTCGGGTTCGATTCCCGGCTATACCCAGACATTTTTTCTGTAAGTATAGGGTCTGGTAATAAAAATTAAGTGGGAGATAAATTTAACTGAATTTATCGCGCGGAGAATTTACCACTGCTCGAAGCCCCTAAAACCTTAGTAAATTGGATATTGAATTGTATCTAAGTTTCTGAGATTGGCTCGTGATCCCGGCTTCTTTTCCTTCTGCTCTTTTCTTTTCACGATGGAGGGGCCAGCCCATACTTGCCTTTAGGGGATCCACCTTCTGGTGTATCTCCTTCTCACATCAATATCATTAAAAAAAAAAAAAAAAAAAAATACTTCTGCATCGATTGGTGGTAAAAAAACATTTATGAACATTATAGTTCCGGAGATATTAAATTCCAAAGATAGAGTTTTTCAGACTCTTATACATTGCAATATACGAGATATCGGAAAGTTTACATACATATTTAATTATAATTAAAAAACTCTTCACTTCTTACCATTGTTATAAAAAACTAAACCAACATTAAACAATAACTAATACATTTTTTAAGAAAATTTTAATTCATACTAGTTACAACACAGTTTCTGAGATAATAATGAATAAATAATGAAAAATTTACACTAAAACCAAGCTGGCAACAACGCATTTATTTAACCTAAAAAGTGGGTTAACTTTAGTCATTTTTTTGACGTTTTTTCGCTTCAGCCATTGTCACAACAGCTTTTAATAGCTTATTAAGAACTTTTTGTTTTATAAATCTCCTTTTATAATGTACTTACTTTTCTGAAATTTCTATGATAAAATATATACAATCTCTGTCTGACAGGGTTCCCATATTTGTCAAACGGGCATGGGATTGGCTAGTAGTGGTACATAAACACCAAAAAGTTTTGGACTTATGAATTATGAATCCTTATTGTCTGTTCTATATACTCTAGTAATAACTTTTTGCTACTATTGTCGCGAAACAACTACCTTAAAGTTTTAAACTCTTACTTTTAAAAATAATGTTATAATATATTAAATATAAGTAACATTTTGAAAAATTCTTGAAAATAATCTTTATTACCTAGAGTATAGGTTCATTTTCAAATTACATATAGATAATTCATAATCATAATGCATCTACATTTTAAATCACGGAAAGTTAATTTAGTAAAGCACGAGAAGACTTTAACGCATTTAAAGAATCAAAGCTTGTGTGATTTTTAAGAATTATTATAAAATTGATTTTTTATTGTAGCTTCTTTTTTAAGGTTCCGTATCAAAGTAAACTGCTCGCTTTGACTGTTTAAAGCTAAATAAGAAACAAACTTGAACTTTACAATTTATATAACTTTCAATCTTTCAAGACACCCATCCACGAATACCTTCAACTCCGACACAATCCCTAAATCTTTTCTTATTTCCAAGATACAAGGATCCACAGCAGACTACAGATGTTGAACCTTTTTGGTGCAACTTCTTCTTGTATCAATATCATTATAAAAAAAAATTATTTATTTCTTATTCTAAATCGAAAATCTTATTAAAATTTGTATTGGGGGATTATTTTGGGGGAGGGTTCGAAAATTTTGAAAGAAAAAAGTATTTTTTTATCATGGGTTGTGAGGTATCCCTATAAAGCCTCAATAAGTAAAATTAGACTGTTTATTTTTATATATTTATTTAAAAGATGATCTAGGTGTGCGTTAAAGTTACAAATTATAATAATCTGATACCTAACTTAATTTCCGAATAAAAAAAAATGTAAAAAATTCTACAATTATTCTACAATTTCATTGTCCACGAAAAATGAGAACGAATTTGATATCTCAAGTATTTTGGAAGATATAGGATTTGAAACCCCAGGTATTCGAGGCTGATTCGCACTTGGTCGGCTTATTTTGAGATTTCACATAAAAAAAATAAAATAAATGTCACTATTAAGAAATTTTTTTATTATTTTCTTCAGAGTGTGTAACACCTGGCATCAATCTATAATACTTCAAAGTAAAAAAGGTAGAGGGGTGTGATTTATAGAAAATAAAGTAATAAGAAATTTTCTTACTAAATTGCTGAGTGTAATTTGAAGCATACATAAAGTACTATTATTCGTAATGGACTGTCGATTAGAAGCTACAATAGAAGAAGAAACCTGAAATATTACAAGAAATTTAAATGATAATTGTAAGGTAAGATGATGGACATGAATTTTAACAATAGAAGAATTTTCAAAAGAATATTTAATACACGATTTAAAATATCCATAAAATGTCAGCGTTTTGTATTTGACAGCCGTCGTCGACGAACCTAAACGACAAATTAATCGCTTGAATAACTACTGGTAAAAAAAAATCTGGCGAAAATTAAAACACCAGAGATTTTACAGCTGGCTGGTTGACCTACCGATTCGACATTTATGCAAATTCCCCTTTCCTAGAGATTTTGACAAAAATACAAGAGTAGGTACTGATAGGAATTAAACAATACAAAAGAGAAGTGTCCAAAGTTTTTTCTAACTTTTATCGAAATACCAAAAAATCGTCTTTAGAACTGCTTAGTAAATTTTATTTACAAGCTATCCTTCTTTCATTAAAAAATAATTATAAGAATAATGAGCCGTCCATAAATTACGTCACACAGTAAGTGGGGAGGGGTATCTCATATTTGCGACAAAATGTGGCAGAGGGGCCCGGGGATCTTAAAAATTGTGAAGTCACAAAAGTCAAATTAAACAACTTGTTCAACGATATGAATAAAAATAAAGTTAAACTTAGAATATACTAAATCCCTTTAGTTGAGTTTATTTTATAAAAAAAATCTACAATTATTAAATTACAGGGTATAAAAGTGGTAGTGTGACGTCACAATATAGAGGGCTCAATGTGACAGAATGTGACACAGGGGAGTGGGGGGTCTTAAAATATTGAAATTCCTGTGAAGTAATTTATGGACTGCCTCTAAAACGCTTGGGATAATTAAGTACTTCCAGTTTTCCGATTTTGATCATTATGTTGTAAATTGATAGTTAAGCAAAAATCAAGCCTTAATATTCATATTTAAATGTCGCTCGAAAACTTCAAACATTAATCACTAAAAAAACTTTAAAAATAAATATTTTGACCTGAAATTTTCAGGTGTTTATTTTTTTATATGTAGAACGTAGAGATCATAATTCAAAAAAATATGTGTATGGTCAAGTAAAAAATATTGGCTTAAGCATGAAACAATTTTTTTTTTTAATTTTTGATATTTTCAAAAATTTTGAGTGACCACTAATAATTTTTTGATTGAGTTAAAATTTGAAGTGGATTCTTAAAACATGAAATACTAATAAATTTTCATACGAGACTCAAAAAAGAAAAATATTCATTCAAAATGGGTAGGTATTTATTAAAAATTGGTATACTCCGTATGTATGTTGATTTACATCAAGCTGAAGACAACCTCATTGATTTCTCTTTATGAATAAAGAAATCATTTCAAAATACTTTATCTCAGTATAAAATATTTAATATAAAATTTCTTTGGAGGTTTTGGGTATGACGAAATTTCACCATGTAATGTATATGGTCAAATAAAAGATATTATTGGATTGAGCATGAAACAATTTTATATAAGTAAATAAGACACCATAAAGTCAAATTTAGTGGAATTTCGAATAAATCTCAATTTTATTATGATCCCCTCTCCTTTGTTCATGGCTTTATTGAACGTGACAGACAATTTTCAATAAAAGGACAATCAAATCGTGAAAGAAGACAAAATCAACTTTAAATATGCGAAGAAGATGTCGATTGAAGTTGTTGGGTAAAGAAGAAATCGTGAAGATGAAACAAACGTTTGTTTGTGGAGGGGATGCAAATGGATGGTCATTATTATCTAATAGAGTTGGAAATAAAGTAAAAACAAATGAGACGATTTCAAGATGAACAGAAATAAATATTTAAATTGTATCTATTTGGTGGAAAAACTCTATCAATCGGTTCTATTATTTTATAAAAGGAAATCGTTATAAAATTTATTTGTGATCGTGAGAATCATCAAGCAATAAAATAATGTTGATGAAATCATTGAACCAAACAAGAGAATATCGACAGTGCTGGAAAGACAGAAAACGAGCAGACAAAGAAAAACAATTTCAGAACTATTTTACAAAGAAGCTATGATTTATTTAAACTACATATTTCAAATAGTTTTAAATAAATACAATTTATTTGTAGAAAAAAATCTGAAAACGTTTATTAGAAATCAAAACGTTTTCAAGAGAATTCCCCTTTTCTCAATTAAAATTTGAAAAAAAAAAATAAAACCGACTTCAAAAAAATTAAATGCAACAAATAAAATAATAAGAACTCAAAAATCAAATCAAATGCACTAAAAGGTATAAAATAATTATCTAATTTAGTTACAACTAATCGACGAAATATTAATATGAAATCACTTTTTAAAGTCGGTGCCAAAAATATACATACATTTTATGAATCGAACTCGACGGATCTTACTTAGTATGTTTGGCGGGTAAGCTCGCTTATATAGTTTGTTTAGCACCGACTTCAAAAAGTGATTTCATGTTAATATTTCGTCGATTAGTTGTAACTAAATTAGATAATTATTTTATACCTTTTAGTACATTTTATTTGATTTTTGAGTTCTTATTATTTTATTTGTTGCATTTAGTTTTTTTGAAGTCGGTTTTATTTTTTTTATAAGAATTATTTTTATTTTTCTCTTTTTAGTGATATTATTAATAGTGACTTAATATAATACCGCATCTCGTAAGAGAAAGCGTAGGGCGAATGAATCAGAAATTGATAAACCAATTATTTTACATTAATTAATGTATACATTGTATTTTTGCTTCGATTCCGGAGAATACTTCTCCACCATCGAGTGTCCTTATTCATCTTTAGTCCTTGTTTTTAATAAGAGGAAAAATCTAATTAGATAAAAAAACCTCTTTTCCGATAATTATTTCAATTCCATTATTCCCCAATCAAGTAGATTGGTTTTTAATTACCCAATCCCTTCCCAATCCCTCCTCTCCAATATCTCATCAGAAATTGATAATAAAATTCAATTTATAAATATAGAAATTCTCTCGAAACGTTTGCGGGTTTTAAATGAATGTTTTCAGATTTTTTTTATAAAAGATTTTATTTATTATAATTTCGATTATTTGCTCATAGGAATTGGAGATTTACGTATTTTCGTCATTGATCAGAACATCAGAACTTGACCAAATTAATATAGGACCACTCCTAAGGTACCCAATTTCTAACAAAAAAAGAATCATCGAAATCGGTCCACATGGCAAAAAGTTCTCGCTAAACATATATAAAATAAATAAATAGTTAAGTATCTGGCCTATCTTGGAACTATACTGATCAAAAAGCAGAAAGAATCATTAAAATCGGTTCATAAACAAAGAAGTTATGCCTTAACAAACATAACAAAAATAGGTCCAATACAAATGAAAAAAAAAACGGGACCAATCGGAAACTATACTGAACCCAATTCAAAAAAATCATCAAAATCGGTTCACAATTGGCGAAGATTCAGGTAACATAGACAAAAAAAATCAGTCGAATTGAGAACCTCCTCCTTTTTTGAGGTCGGTTAAAAAATGATACTGATTTACTAGGAGATTAATTTGCGGTGAATAAAAATAAAAATTGACTAAAATTTTTTTTTATAAAAATTGTTGATAAATATTAGAAAAACAGTCCATATCTAACCTTTTGTTAATTGAATTTTTATGAAATTAAAAAAGAAAATTTTAACATATCAACTACTTACAAGATAGGTTCCACAAAATATTTTTTTTGTTGAAAATATTTTGTGAAACCTACCTTGTAAGTAGTTGATATTTTAAAATTTTCTTTTTTAATTTAATAATAATGTAACACCTAAAACCTCTCTTAACCAAATTGAATATTTATTGTTTAAAATTTCGATTATTTTTAAAATTAATTTTTTTTTTTCAAAATTTTGTTCTTTCTCTTTTAACCATGGAAAAATATTTAATACAATCAAAATGATAGCCATTCAACTAACCTGGGACACAACTTTCCAGGACAAAATAAATATTATATAATAGAAGAGACAGTATTCAATCAATCTTTTTCGGACAAATTCTAAGGTTTTAGTAGAAATATTATTAAATTGCGATATCAGAGGGGATTCATCCCCCCAGGAGTCGAACCTGAGAACTAACACGCTATCCGGGCAGTCAGCTCACACCCTCGAGACAAAAACCTCTCTCTGAATCGCAATATATGATATAAGCACAGAAATTGTGGAGAAGGGTGTGGAGCTGACTGCCCAGATAGCGTGTTAGTTCTCAGGTTCGACTCCTGGGGGATGAATCCCCTCTGATATCGCAATTTAATAATATTTCTACTAAAATCTTAGAATTTGTCCGAAAAAGATTGATTAAATTCTATCTCTTTTAAAATACATCTTGGTTAATCTGAACCCGAGCTGATCTTTTGAAAAAACTACCAACTATTTTCTAAAAAAAAGATGCTCAAAACTTTAATTATACATTTAAATAAGAGGACTTTATGAAAAAATTATTTTTCATTTTAAGCTAAATTTTTTAATTTCCGTTCTAGAAGAATGGAGTGAAAAATTTCTGTGCTTATATCATATATTGCGATTCAGTGAGAGGTTTTTGTCTCGAGGGTGTGAGCTGACTGCCCGGATAGCGTGTTAGTTCTCAGGTTCGACTCCTGGGGGGATGAATCCCCTCTGATATCGCAATTTAATAATATTTCTACTAAAATCTTAGAATTTGTCCGAAAAAGATTGATTGAATTCTGTCTCTTTTAAAATACATCTTGGTTAATCTGAACCCGAGCTGATTTTTTGAAAAAACTACCAACTATTTTCAAAAAAAAGATGCTCAAAACTTTAATTATATATTATATAATAGGGCGCCAGGGAAAAATTTTAATTGAAAAAAGGCGCCGCGACTCGGGAAAGTTTGAGAAGCCCTGAATTAAATTATTGTCTTGGTGAAACCACATTCAGGGCTTATATAAATATACGGTAAATGCAAAAATCTTAATTTTAGGCCGACATTAGAGTATAAAAAAATTTTGATCAAAAATTTGATAAGGTAATAAGCAATCTTTTATAAAATATAGTTGTTAAAATATACCGAATGATTGCCGAAACAACTCAATCCCGGAAGTATTAAGTTTTCAAGGTATTCCATTAAATAAAATATTAACGTCATTCGCTATTAGCGATAGGTATATATACCTAGATTATCATTTTTATTTACTCTTTTGATCACTAAATATAAAATTCCGAATTGATTTTTTTTAATTGCTCAATTCTTAAAGCCATATTGGGAATAAAAAAATAAAAATATTAAAAAAAATTACTAAATAGTATAATAATTTTTTTAATTAGTAAAGATCACGACGAAAAGCTTTTTAAAAATGATTTCATAAGAGATCGTTTCCTAGGGAATTTGTAAAAAATAAATAAATAAATAGAAAGATTGCCTTCAAAAGGTTAACGATTTGACAATTCCCTTGACGTTGATTGAATCGTATCTTTTCGTTATATTAAGTTTTAATTGAAGATTACATTTTAATAATTTTTTTGTTTCTTTTTCACATCTAAACATTGATTTATTGATTTTTTCTCTCTTTTTAATCGATTCCATATTAGGAAGATGAAATCTCTCCGATAAACATTAAATATATTTATATAGTCTTTAACACTTGCCTTATACGGAATTCGAGAGCAGGATTTATAAAGTGAATTTATTTTTTTCTATTTCTTTTAATGGAGTAAAAATTTAAATGATTTTCAATTTATTTGAAAATATATCAAACTGTAAATTAATTAAACCGATGTGGTCTTTTTAATTGACTGATTCAACGATTTAAGTGACATTTTTTTGTTATGTGATTTTATTTTAAAACACACATAAAGACTAAAATAAGTTAATTTACTATATTATACTTTAAAAGAGATTAAGAGATTTTGATTTTTTATTTTTTTATTTGGGGGTTTAAAAATATTTTAAGAATAATCATACAGTTCTAATTATTTCTTTATATTGAATTCCGATTAACGTTTCAGCCTTAGATTAAGGTCATCTTCAGAGCAGGAATTTGTCAATATTTATAACGATATGTAGAATGCAAAACTCTCTAACATCATCCTGGATTTATAACCTGCTCATGTATATAGGTATACTCAAAATATGTGTAGTGGTAGGGCATAATAGCCACTAAAGGAAAAATATTTTTTTGAATAAATAAAAATTGAAAAAAAATAAATCAAATTTTGGCATAAGTTAGTTTCATTATTTAGGTTTATGGAAAAAAATTCATTTCGACTTGATGTCTGTTACTTAAAACCAAAAAAGAAATTTTCCGCAAATGGCCACTTTGCCCTACTGGACAGGACAACTTGGTGTTTGACTGCATTTTAAAGAATATAAATGTGTATTTTCTAACATTAAATCAATATTATCATTCATCACAAAACTTATTTTCTAACTTAAATTGTTCAATTGTTCAAAAATTATTAGCATGTGATAGCTCCTTTTTTGAATTTATTTACTCGTGGCCAGTATCCCCTCTTAGACGCCATTACGTAAATGCGACTCTGCAGGTTAAACAAATAGCCCTAGCTCTTAACTAGACACATACATTTAAAGCTTCAATCACATTGTTTTAAGCGGTCACTGATAATCGTATTAGGAACTAGTATTTAGTTATAATAATTATTATTGATAGACTTTCCTTACACCAATACGTTGAAAAAACACTGAAATCTTGAATAATATCCAAACAATGATCAGAACAGCTCCTAATTTCAGTATGACAATGAGAGCGAGCTAGCGGAATAATTGATGCATTTGCAGCTTCTTGGCAGCATCACAGGGGAAAAAATAGCTAATAGCCACTTTACTCACAGTGGCCACTATGCCCACCCTTCTATATTTATATCATTTTTATTTTTTTAATATTCACAAATTCTAATTATTTTTAAAATTATTTTTTTTTTCAAAATTTCGTTCTATCTCTAAGATTTTGGGATTGGAGGGGCCTCCTTTTACAACAGATAACTAGATGACAAAAGTAACCCTAAGTAAAAGTATGTTTAATCGTAAGTAAGAGATAAAAATAAATAATAAATGATTTTTTAGCTTCTCACTTTGTTTTTTGTCTAGGGCAATTGTCTTGCTTCGATTAATTATGAAGCTTCGCGGATCACCTGTGGAGGGGCCGCGGCGCACAGTTTGGGAAACTCTGATTTAAACGAAAAGATTTTGTTTCGTTTGTTAAGTGACCAGCTTGAAAATATTCATCCGATTAAAATTTTATAACGATTTTTGATTTTGGAAAAAATAAATACTTGTAACCTGTAAATTTCCATTTTATATATTATTTAGATTGACAGACATTAAGGTAAACGCTCCATTAGTGGGCCTGTACCTGTAGTGGGTACAGTTTTACTTTAGAATGGAACCCTAAAAAAAATAACGAAATGTTGTTTGAAATTTTCGCTTTCTCTTGTTCATTTTAGAGAACAAAATAATTGTTTTTGAACATCACAAAAAATATAGATATATATATATATATACACTTTTTTTTAACGTTTTTTAATTACTAAGCGGATGGATGGATGGATTGGATGCATTTCATCAAACATCTTAAACATTCCAACTTAATTATTTTTTAATTGAAAGTTGATTTATCTTCTTTTTTCTGGCAGGTACATGGCTTCTGGGAGCGGACGCAACGGCCTAACTGGCTTAATGGATCCCCGTTTTTCTTACAAAGCCGCTGCCGTCGCGGCTGCAGCAGCATCGAACCAAGACCCAGCCACATCCGCAGCATCCGCCCTTCTTGGACTAGGCCTAGGTCTTGGTACAAGCAAATCTTCATCGAAATCCTCGCAAGCGGCAGCAGCTGCAGTTGCTGCAGCCGCCGCCGATGCTGATAAGAAAATGAGTGAATCCATATATGCGAAATACACCGCCTTCCCCAACAACCCTTATCCGCCGATAGACGTGACGTCAACACACGCGCTCTTATCTCTAGTGCGATCCACCCATGTTCCCAATGCAAGCCAACTCGAAAGTTATTTAAAAGGTGCCGCGAATAAACGAGCAGCAAGCGACCCCCTACCATCCACATCCGCGTCATCATCAGCACCCCTAGACCTCTCATCATCAGCGCCCACAATCACCCCACCATTTAAAAGGCGAAAAGAAGAAATTCCTAGATCGATGGGAATCTGGCGTCGAGCTGTGTCTCCGAAAACTACATCCCGTGCTTTTCGAGCGGCTGCAGCAGCTGCGGCGGCAGCAGCATCAATACCTAAAGTACCTTGCGTGTCAACATGCCTTGAAGCAAATTCAACAGCATCTTGGAGTGTGGAAGATGTAGTGTCCTATGTATCCAGTATCGATATCTGCTCAGAATATGCTCCGGTGAGTACTTTCTTCAAACTATTTTATTAACATTTAAGAAAGCTAATCCATTTCTTTTAGGGCCGATTGCATATATAAAGGTAGTTTGCAGTGGATCCTTAACTTACTATTTGTTCGGGGGTTAGGTTAACCCACAAACCACAAAGAAAAGAGTGACACAAAGTCGAGTTAACTCTGAAATTTATTATATGCATTACCAGAAATTACAATTTATAGTCAAATTTCACTTAGGGGCCGTCCATAAATTAGGCCACACAGTAAGGGGGATATCACAGATTTGTGACAAAATCGGACGAGGGGGGATCTTAGATCTCAGGTTATTACTATCATTCCAACCTAAAAATGTTGGTAAAATAAATCTAGGCAAATAATTGTAAGCAACCAATAAGGGTATAAAAGTGAAACTGTGACGTCACAATACAGTGAGGTTTAATGAAAATGTGACACGGGGGAGGAAGGGGTCTAAAAACCTTGAAATTCGTGTGACATAATTTATGGACGGCCCCTTAATATATGCAATCACATTTTAGAACTAACTGTACTAAGTCTTGCTTTAATCTATCTATTATGATCTATTACAATATTGAATTGTTCAAGTAAAAATATACTTACTCTTAATATTAGAAGTATTAGGCTTATTACGATGCTTAAATGCTCTCAAAGTCTTTCATCAAGGGATCTCTTTTATCCAATTAGGAATCCAGAAAATCCTGATATTTTTTTCGATGTTATTAATTATTTTATTTTAGGTCTTCCCAATCGCCTTGTTATTTAAGGGTACCCATGTTCTATCTTACCTGATACAATCGAGAACTCTTCCCACATTCCAGACCTTTAAAATTTGTAATTAAAAGTTTGATTATTAGGGTCCTAATCTTAATGATCGACCTCATTATTAAAATCACAAACTGAAAATATATTATTAATAAGTTTTTTTAAAAGAATTTTTAAAGGTAAAAAAACAAAGTTGGATTATTTTCAAGGTGTAACAGCCGTATATTCTGGACATAATAACGTACTATATATAATTAGAGAATATTGAACATGTGAATAACTTTAACCAATGAAATTAAATAAGTTTTTGATGTACATTTTCCATTGTTGGATAGATTTGTCAATTTTGTTTGGTCATTGTTGAAGGATTATATTTAGTGAGTTTATTTGTATTCTATATTACCCAGATATTTTATTATTAATTGGAATTCCTATGTCTTTTTTTATATCGTATTTAACCAATTTTCTGCGAAACTACAATATTATAAAACAAAAATATTCGGTTATAATGATATTTATTTGCATGAAGCAAATAGATAAACAGATCTTAGATATTATATGTTCAGGATCCAACCAGTTTAAAGTACACTTATCGGCTATTATTACGAAGTCCCACTTGAGAAATTTTAATAACTAGAATATTATTAATTTATCGTCATCAGACTCAAATAAAAATATTATTAACCATTTAATAAAAGCAAGTTTTGGCTGGATTACTCCCCTTTTAAAACATATTTTATGAGAATACCTATAAAAATTAAAAAAGGTGGAAAGAGTAATTTTATCGACCGAAATAAATAAAAAGTGAGATAGATATCTTTGAAGCTGAATTCCCTATCAATATTAGGTATGTCTTTTTTATTAATCCCAGAAATTCTTGGATGGCGTGATTGCGAGTCGAATTTGAGACAAGATCATCTTGTATATGATAGTTGAAGTAGGTTTAAAATAGCAAGATTGTCGTTTTTAGGCTTCCGTTTAAAAAGATCACTGCAGCTCGTAAGCTAAATGTGATACAAAATTTAAATTACAAGTTATATGTAGTAGTGGCATGCAGTCCATGGATGCTGTCGACTCATCTAAAATTTCAAAACATTCTGAGTATTTTCATAAAAATCTAACGTTAAATTTGAAAAATTACATAAAATTCTATAATGCCATTATATACATCATTACCATATCCGATGAAATTTGCAAAAAAAAAGCAAAGAATAAAATCAAATTTCAAAAAAATGAAGGATTTTTTGGACAGCATCCTCTGTTTGAAAAGTCACCGCCCACCACTATAGGAATTCAATTTTTCTTGAAAGCAAAAATTTTAATTGATGATTACTTTTATGGAGGGTCAAATTTTTTTGGGAACGAAAATAAACAAAATAAATATTTTTTATTATTAGGTGTGATGTTCCCCTTTAGAGATTTCCTTAAATAGAATTAAACTATTTTTTTTTAATTGAATTTTTATTTAAAATGAAGATGGAAGAGGGTCCCAAAATGGCCATTTTTTAGAATTTACTAGACTTAAAATTACGAAAATATCCACAAATTCACTCATTAAATATGCCCATAATTATGAAACTGGTCTAAGTCATTGATTGTTAGTTTCGAGATATTTAAAGTTTTATAAAATATACAAGATTCGATCGAATTCTGTATAATGAGACAACTAGAAATCACTTAACGGTTCAATTTTATGCGATTTTTCAAAACCGACATCTTATTACTGTGCTATTTAAATGGATGGAACATAAAATATGAAAGAAACTAATTTTTTGACTTAGTCCACTTTCATAATTATGGGCACAAATATAAATAAGAATGAATTTGATATTTCATGTAGGTATCTTTGGAGATTTGAGGAACAGATCCTTGGGAATGCGAGCCCGGCTTCCACTTGGCAGGTTATTTATTTACTTTATAATGGTTGTTAGTTATTTATCCAACAATATGGAAAGATACGTTGAGTTTATGGATGAATCCGATATAACAATGAGCTGGATAATGGTTTATTATTATCACAAATATGTTGTACAGTTTTCTACTTAATGGGTGACACAAGAATTTGTGTTAAGCAACTTATCTAAATATTGTGTATACATAAATTTATCTCATAAAGTGTAAAGGCTTCTTCACAGATTACGCCATCAATGTCATTTAAAAAAGTAAAACATTTTTTAAATATGTTGAAAAACAAACTAATAAATCAGAAACTGAGATGTTGGGCTGCAATAGATCATCTAAAAAAAATGTAAAAGGCTTAGGTGAAAAATTACTTTGTCGAAAGATGCTATTTACAAAAAGAAGAAATAGGATATATTTTAATACACTTTAAGTTATTAGAGAATAATTGATTGATGATGACAGAAATTATACAATGTGGTGTTTTGAACTTTCCAACTCGTGACAAACCTCGATCGAGAGATCTTTGTTTTTACTTGAAAATGACAGAACCCACGGTAAGTTCACATCACCAGAGATATTTGGAAGAGTCCTTCTGGAAGATTGATGAACGAGTGGTTTCTCTGTCGATGGTCCAGGGTCTTAAGCACGATGCCCGGGAAAACGCTTATGAGTAGAACACGAACGATTGCGTGTGCGCGATATTGACTTGGCTTGAGCTTCCACGTTTAACTCGGAATTAAGATCGTGTTCGTTACGCTTGGTTAATTGCTTTTAAATTGACCCTCCTCCCCCCACTCACCAAAAATACTACTTTAGTTTTTTGTTTCCGATTCCAAAATACTTCATTTTCTTAATTGATTTGTCCCAAAAATATAGAAGAAAATAAATTGATTTTCAGTAAAAGGGAATCTTGAAATGAAATTTTTTCTTCTCCCTTTCAATTAAGATTTATTTCTCCTACTAAAATAGCCATTAGGCTGATCACGCATTTCAAAACGAGAATCTCCTTTCAGGTCTTGGCCATTTTAATAAGCCAGCTGAATGGTTAAATCTATGATGGATGATATGAAGATATTAATCAGACTTTATTAGATATATCTTTAGGGGAAAATTTTATTTTCAAACGCTCCTCATGTTAAGTTTTTTAATCTTTCAATTTTATCAGGTTACCGTGAACGAACTTAGATATAATTAAGTAGCTGATAATTACTTGTACTTACATAAGTAATTTAAAGTATTGCGATTGTTTTTTTCTTATGTTTGCTTATAGCAGTTAAAAGTATTCATAGATGCAGTTAGCTGCTTTAGAGAAAGAGTATAAGTATATCGATTCTAAACTGAGACGTTTATCAAAGTTTAATACAATTCTTAATTTGCGGGCATAAATTAAATATAAAATGGAACTAACGCATTTGTTTAACCTTGTGATTTCTAGAATCTGGAATTCTCTTAGGGCCAAGTGTATGTCGGTTGGTAAAGTCTTTGTAAAAGTTGACAAAGGGTAAAACCTTAGAATTCACCTTGTGCCCGGCGGGCTGGCCAATCAGATGAAAGTGCGTGTTCTAAGGTTCTACCCTGCGTCAACTTTTACAAAGACTTTACCAACCGACATACAACTGGCCTTAAGTAGCTCATAATTACTTGTACTTACATAAGTAACTTCAAGTATTGCGATTGCTTTTTTTCTTATGCTTGCTTATAGCAGCTAAAAGAATTAATTGATGCAGTTATAACTGCTTTAGAGAAATACTATAGGTATATTGCCTCTAAAACTGAGACGTTTATCAAAGTTTAAACTTAATTTGCGGGCAAATATTCAAGATAAAACCTAAACTAACGCATTTGTTTAACCTTGTGGTTTCTAGAATCTGGAATTATTTTATTGTTTCTCTCTTTTCCGAATCGTACAACCTTCAATCCTTCAAGGCCCAATTTCATCAAATACTTTCGACTCTGATCCAACTTGATTCAACTTATAAAAGTTCTATAATTATTTATAAGTAGGAAAGTTTTGAATCTATCAATTGTAACGAGATGCTCTTATTAAAATGCACAACGTTTTGAGCCATAGTTTTAAAGTCGTTTTGTTGAACTGAGGAAGCCATCACTCGAATAGAATAGGTGTCGAAATCTATATTTTGATAAAAATAATTCTCTAAAAGCATCTGATTAAGGTGGTTTAAATCGAATCTTGACTACTGATAAAAAAACTCACCCCTTAAACTTTTAAATATATTATGCATTTTCATTCTTATTTTCCCTCTCTGAGGTTAATATCGACGTTTTTGCATGTTTATTTAAAAAAATATATGTATTATTGCTGCTTGAAACGGTAGCTGAGAATGCAGATATATATATATGCCCTATATAATTATAATGATGTAATTTTTGCAATTCATCCGATGTTAAGATCGAGGAATTTAATAATTTCTTTTTAATTAAACCGAATTAAGACGCTCCGTTTATTATATAGAATAACTATGACTTAACTAAATTTGATATTAGATTATTATAACGGAATATATTTAATTGTTTAATAATTGAATTATCTATATCTCTGAACGACTTCTAGCTCTTATCTGAACTTATTTTTTTATTATTAATTATAAACTTCATTTTTGAATACTTCAAATAATTTTGAAGATATGTAAATTATTTTCAACGAAATTAAAATTGCACTAAAATACTAATCGAATCATTATTTTGGGGAAGGTCGAATTTTTTGTGAGGTCAAAAATAAAAAATATTTTATCACCATCGGTTGTGAGTTATTCCTCTAAAGATCTCTTTAAATAGAAATAGAATAAATTTGTTTTTAAATTTATTTGACTTAAAATGAGGCTGTTTTAGAGCCTTTTTAAGTGATATTTCTACCTTTCGGCGTTCAGTAGAGCCTTAACTTTAAAAATTAAATTTGATAGCTTAAGTCAGGGGTTCCCAAACTTTTCCGAGTCGCGGCGCCTTTTTTCAATTAAAATTTTTCCATGACGCCCAGCCCTGAATAAAAGTATCTCTAATCGTAAATAAGAGATAAAAATAAATAATAAATAAATCTTTAGCTTCTCACGTTGTTTTGTGTGTTAGGCCAAATGCTTCAATTAATTATGAATCTTCGCGTCGCACAGTTTGGGATCCTCTGACTTAAGTATTTTAAAAGTTATGTACGGAACCTTCAATGTGTGATACCAAATCGCAGTTGCCCGGCTTATTTAGTTTTTCCGGAATATCTCAAAAAAAGAAAAAAAAATTGATAACAGGACTTTAAGGTTCACAATAAAAGGCTTATTTATATATTAATCATCTTTTTAAATATTTTAATACCAATAAATTAATATCCATGTCTTTATCAACATGTTGACTGTTTTTTGCCAATATGCAAAATTTGAACGTTTAGCTTTAAGATGGCTGTATTTTCAGATCCACACCATATCTCGGATTCCCCGACAACATATTCGACATTTAAAGACTAATAAGTTGGAACTCGATGTACTAAAATGGCTAACAAATGTTGCAAAAAAATGATAGCTGGAAATAAAAGTTATTCAGACTTGAAACGCATGTAGACAGACCAAGGAGAGAGCGTCTTACTCGCGTTCTTGTCAGAAAAAATTGGTCTGGCGAGGCAGGGTTACCAATCTCTATTGATTATGGGTCTTTATTTATTAATATCTCTGGAAATAATTCGATGAGATACATTTTTTAACAGTTCAAATGATTTGTCATATTTCTAAGTATATATGACTAGTTTTTTGTAGATATCTTATGGGGTTTGGAGATTTGCGATCAATAACACGTTCGTTTTTTTTGTTTGCTCTATACTTGCCATGTACAATCGCAAAACTTTGGAGTTTCATATTAATGTTACTAGACTGAGAATCTATCTAAAATTTTGAACATGGATTCTCAGATAATAGATTTACCCATCCCCAGAGATTTATTAAAATCTTATGGATTTCATTTTTGAAGACGGCCACCTTAATAAGTTGCTGAAAATCCTCCGACAAACAAAATAACAAAAGAATACCACAGTAATTTTATAAATAAAGATATCAGAAATTTTTGTATAGTAAATTTCTCATTAACCACACAATAGTTTAATTTATAGTTAAAATCCATTGGTAATACCTTAATCATGTGATATGCCGAAAGACATTTTGACATCCTCATAGGTCTTTAAGAGAGAATGTCAATCGTTACTCATTAACGATTGAATAAATAGCTTCTCTGTGTTTTAATGTATTTAGAGGTGTGTTCAGTTCCTCTCTAGTCAATCCACTCACGTACCGCTTCTTTTTATCCACGTGCGAAAAAACTACTTTCGCTTCTTTTTCCGTGTGTTTTGGTGATTTGAATGCACGACGATCCAACGATTCACCTGTTGCTTAAACTCAAACACTCCTCGAGAAAGTCTCGGATATATTATTAATATAAAAAAATAAAAAAAAATCGAAAAAAGTATAGTTAATTATGGTTAAGTATGTATAATGTCAATTGAATTGGTTTCAATGCAGCGGAGCTACCTCTGCAGAAATGCATTCCGAGCATACAAACTTGTTATTAATAATTTCCAAATGGGCCGCAGAAGGTATCAATCATTCAATCAATCAATTAAGTATAATTTACAAATCGGTTGCTTTCTAATGACGCCTCGCGTTCATTTCAATTAATCAAAACTCACTTAAGCAAAATATAGTGAGGCTGGCTCCTCTGTTATCTCTCTAGCAGCATCTCCTCACGAAAGACTTTATATTCGCCTGAGTTTTTTTTATTTTTGTTGTTGTTAAGAACTTCCTGGGGCAGAACTAACAACATTAAAATACAAAAAATAAAAGACTATGTTATTACTATTATAAACGCCAGGACGAAATTAACATTTTATTATATTTTAATCGTTGAAATGAAAGAAAAAAAACAGCTTAAAATTGGAGAGCATTATTAATATAATGTTCTTCAAAACGTTATATAAAAAATATATGTCCTAGATTTCAATAACATGATATCCATATTAAGAAAATATGATAGATAATTCATAGATGAATTAAATAAAAAAATCTTTCATAGATTACTAACATTAAACCGCATTTCGGTATTTCAAATACTTTTTTTGACATTTGATTTTATATTTTCAAAAATAAACTCAGTACCTACCCTCAGGAAAAAATGAATTAAAACTTTAAACGCTCTATAATAAATTTATAAGTATCCTAAATTTACTTTAATAATATAAATAAATTGACACGTTCTGATATGACCATCCACTTGACTTTACCATACACTTCTGGTTGAGTTTCGTACAAGGGCCTAGATTTTCATTTTTTGACCCTACACACCTCCCCCTTTTTGGGCGATTTGTTTTTGCATTTTTAGTGTTCTGGGGGCCCACTGATTATGTATACAAGTTTGATCAAATGGACTAGATTTTTATTTTTTAACCCTCCTCCCCTAATTTTGGCGCCAAAAAATATTTTCCTTATTAAATGTTCATTTTATAGTATATTTCATTTTTCTTGTTTTTTCAGTTTGAAATGTAGTAATTTTAAATTTTAACCACCCCTCCCCCCTTTGATTTTAGTACGATATGCACCAAAATCTAATCAGCTCTTAATCTCAATGCACTAAAACTACGTGTGAAATTTGGTTTTGATATTCACACTAGTTTTTGAGCTAGCTCGTCCACAAAAATTTGGTAAAGCACAGACTAACAGACATTTCGACAAAAACAGTTATTATTTCAAAAAATTTGGTTCAAAACAATTAAATATTTAATCATAATTTTGGGTAAATAACTTTTGCCTTATTTATTTAAAAAGGCCGTCGTCCATAAAGGATCACTGTGAAAAATTTGGCCCCCATATCTGCCAAAGATTTAATTAAAGTAAAGAAAATTTAAAAAATTTAAAAATATAAAATTCTAGGTACCTAGGTACTTAGGTATTTTAAAATTTACGTTACAAATTTTTTTAAATTATTATTTTTTTTTTATTTTTTCACCAAGAACCTACACCATTATGCATTCTCACTTAACAAAAAATATTTTCATTGTTTTCCCTCTAAAAGTCTCAAGAGTACACTTCAAGTTTATGTGGTCCTATTTTAACCAAAAGTGACTAGGCTTTTTATTTTAATATTTTGACTATTTTCGAATTGAAATCCCTATTAGTTTTTGAAGTAGAATGCAAATAAGCTTTTGAATACATGCCTACACCACTAATAGACATTTTCAAAAATTATAAATATCATTAAAAATATTACTTATAGCAGTTAATTAAATACATTTTTTGTAGGCCTTAATGTTGTATATTTACTAAAATTTTTCTTGATCAAAATTGAATGAACATTTTTTGAGAGATTTTCAAAAAAACCAATCAAAAAGACCAGTTTTTTCATGGATAATTATAATACTTTCCCATACTTCGTACCTATAATAATAATAATAATAATAATAATAATAATGTCTTTATTTGAAGACCCTTTTTACATTAATATACATTTTTACATAATTTGTTCAGACAATTTATTCCCTTGGTCCTTGGACCGTCTGGAAAGACTTCGAACCTATAGTAAATTGAAAATTCAAAAATATTAATATTTTACCTAAAATGGATTGAAACTTTCTAAATATCCTATAAGAGAATTAATAATTTATAAAAAAGTTTGATTAGTATATTTCAAATGAAAAAAATAAATTCGCATTTTTATTCCTTTTTGAAATAAATATTTATTTATTTCGATAATTCGTTTCTTCGAATGCTAAAGAGATAAAAACCCTGGCCAGACAATTTATCGAATTTCGCTTTAGTTGAGTGCGAGTCTTTGTGAGTGCAAGTTCGTTTTCGACACTTTGGAGTATTAATTGAAGAATGCTCATGCACTTACAAGTCACCGAGTAAGTAAATACCTTCTATCATGATTCTTACTATCATATATTAATTTATTTAAGATTTCTCACCTCTCTGAGTAGAGATTACGTGCTTGTTATATATGTTTACATTTTAAGTATTGAATAATTTCATTATTACATACATTCGAGGATATTGACTTAACCTAGAAAAAGACTTTACATACATTTTCAAAGTAATTTTATTTTAGTAATAGTGAAATTTTAAAAATATTTTCTGACCGAAATATTGATCAATACTGATCAAGCAGAGATTGATTTTCTCTTTAATTCTTGAATTGATTGCAAATCTACGTAGACATTTACACTCTGATTGATTGATTGATCATCACCTGGACATTTGGGTATCTATTTTTCAGAAAGCTTTATTATTTATTCATAAAGGGAAACAATGAGGTTGTCCTCTGCTTAATGCAAATAAACATACACATATATTTTGTTAAGAGAGAATGATATAGGTTCTTGGTGAAACATTTTAAATAAAATAAAGAAAATTTTTGAATTTTTTTATAAACTTTTTTAAAATTTAAAATATAAAAAATACTGAGTAGGTTTTGTGTGAAACCTATCTAGTATTTTATATTTTAAATTTTAAAAGTTTCTAAAAAATGTTCCTAATAGATTTTGAGGATCTATATAGCCCCTATATATTTAGTTACTATATAGTTTGAAACATTGTGGTACTAGGATTATTACACAAGCTTGGTGACAAATTTCTGCTCATTAGTTAAAAATGTTTGATAACATATGTTAATTTGATTTTTTTTAATATTAGGTATTTTACAATCCCAAGTTCAGAATTTCTTCATTTTGGAAATACAAACTTTTTTGCCACTAGGACTTACGCTTTTTAAGTTAATACTAGATATCGGAATTAACACAGGTTTCTCTTATTTCAATTTCAAACATTTTATTAATTTAAAATTACTTTATTATTTTATAAACTAGTATGTTGTTTTTTTTTTTACTCCAAGTTTGTTTTTCTAATTTACCTTTAATTACTTAACTAGTGACTATTACCTACTAAAATTATATAATCGATTATAGCTATATATTCGAAACTGAAAAAAATAAAACTAAAGTATATGTTATTAGATATAGATTAAAAATGAATTAATATATTTATTTTCATTTATATATATATAGATATATAGATATCGTGTTTTCTGATAAGTATATTATACTCGTATAATTATCTTGATTATCAGATTTTGGATGAGAGAAAAACATGAGATACATAAAAAATATAAATTCGTTAATTTATATCTTAATGATATATAATACTTCATAGCATGTATTTTTTCGTGATTTGATAACCTTAGCTCCTTATATATTGCCACTATAGACTTTAAACATTTTAAATTTGGAGAAATAAGCTGACACGTTCTGATGTGGGCATCCACTTCACTTTACTATATAACCTGACCCTCATTTATATTTAATATTTAATGAAATTATTTATAATCATGTAGGGATGGTTTTTGCATTTTTAGTCTTCTGGGGTTCCACAGATTATGTATACAAAATTTGGTTGAGTTTGGTGCAAGGGCCTATATTTTAATTTTTTGACCCCCCCCTCATTTTTGGTGATTAGTTTTTGCATTTTTAGTCTTCTGGGGTACCACAGATTATGTAATTTGGTTGAGTTTGGAAAATGGTCAAGATTTTAATTTTTTGACCCCCCACTCCCCTCCCCCATTTTGGGTGGTTAGTTTTTGCATTTTTAGAATTCTGGGGGTCCAGTGATTATCTATACAAAAATTTGGTAAGGTTTGGTACAAGGGCCAAGATACTGGGGGCCCACGAATTATGTATACAAAATTTGATTGAGTTTGCTCAAATGGCTTAGATTTTTAATTTTTAACCCCCCTCCACCCCTCTTAATTTTGGGTCGAAATGCACTAAAATCTAATCAGCTTTTAATCGCAATGAAACAAAATTACCCGTGAAATTTGGTTTTGATATTCACACTATTTTTTGAGCTAGCTCGTCCACAAAAATTTGGTAACGTATTATACTAACAGACAGACTACAGACATTTTGACAAAACAATTATTATCTCGAAAAATATAATTTATTCACTTATTAGGGCTTTTTTGTAGATCGAAATGCTAGGGTTTCGCCCCATTTTTTTAATCAAAATAGTTTCAACCGTTTTTTAGATATTTTGAAAAAAAGAATAAAAAAAAAAATTTTCATGCACGATTACAATACTTGACCATACCCTGTATGATAAAGTAATAAATTTAAATGTGGCTTCAAAAAAGGTTATCATTGTAAAATTGCTTAAGAATGGTCTAATTTTTTGGGGGGTCGCTGCTTAAAAAGGTTAAGAACATTGTTTTAGATGATATAAGGTAGGGATTTACGGAACCCTGGGTATGCGAGACCTACTCGCACTTTCCCGGCTTATTGTAACTGTAGATATGTTTCAGAAAACCCTGAATAAAAAGTCCTGAGTTTTTATTTTTTTCATTTATTTAGAAATATAAATTTCTATAAGACGTTTCGAGATTACCATCATAAAGTCCTGAGGGCAAGTTCTTCAATAGAGAGCTTTATATCTATTTTTTAAAAATCTCTTAATAACTTTGATTCTATATAAGAGAAAAGGATTATAGAGATAGATTTAAAATCGACAATTGTATACAATTTATTTTCTATGTAATGTGTTGTATATATTAAGTGGATTACATGAGAGAGAGAGAGATATAAAAGCTGGATGACTTGGAACTAGATAGATAGAATAAGTGTTCTCTTCTGTTTGGAAGGCTGGCTGGTGGGCTGGCTGGTCCATCCATCGTCAATCCTCCACTTCCAGTCCAGTAATAAAGACTTGAGTTGATGTCAATTAGTAGCAAAAGCTTTATGTGTACCAGTAATAAATGTTCACCGGGAATTTATTTGAAAACTAGTCTTCTATCTGTATATATAATATCTAAGTACGTAGCTAAGAAAAATGAGTAGAAAATACGCCGGTTGAAAGTAGAAAAGGATAAATTCAATTTGAATAGTTGTAGCAATTGCATTAAATAGATAAATTTATCCTTTTCACGATGAGAAGATGGACATGAGATTGGCAAATTGATTGCGAGTTGAGTTTAGCGTGTCGCCTTATCAAATGGAGAGGCCAAGTGTGAGCGGGACTCGTTTACGAAAATTCAATATGGAGTATAATAATAATAATTAATTTCATTTAATCTCATCGGGGGTACCCTATTTGGGTTTTGGAGTTATACAATTCCCATTTTTATACAAAATTATATATTTTATAGTTTTTAAGGAATTTGTTGTTGGTTAATAGAGTAAAGGTGTGTAGTTTCACAGTGAATGAAATAAAACTCAAAGAGATTTATACAAACTCAATATATTTCGGATTATTAGTCCATCATCAGGAGACTAATAATCCGAAATATATTGAGTTTGTATAAACCTCTTTGAGTTTTATTTCATTCACTGTGAAACTACACACCCTTTACTCTATTAACTAACATCATGTTTCACCTAAAACCTACACCACTTTCCATAAGTAAAATTTGTTGTTGGTACTTGGTGAAACATTTTTTAAAATTATTGAATAAAAAATACTTGGTAGGTTTTATATTAAGATATAAAAAATAAAACGAATTTATTTTTGGAGAATCTTTAATCTCGATATATATATTTCGGGTGACTAAGGTCAGTTACTTTCTGTTTTTCCTGAAGATGGGTTAGTCACCCGAAATATATATATCGAGATTAAAGATTCTCCAAAAATAAATTCGTTTTATTTTTTATATCTTAATGTGAAATCTACCAAGTATTTTTTATCCAGTAATTATATATTTTATAAAAATTACTTTACAAATCTCTTGTCTTAAATAAATTTTAATTTTCCTCATTAATATATCAAAGAATAATTGATACGTCAACGAGGATTATTTTGACCGACCGCGCTGATTTGAAAAAATATATTTTTATCTCGCGAGACTACTGCGGATTACGCTATTGGAGTCTGCGGAGTATTAAGTCTGGACCAAGAGAGAAAAAGATGTGATCCACTTAGCTACAATCCAACGTCATTTCGCGTATAGCCCGCTAGACATTCGGATGGATCACCAAGTGAATTTGAAATCTCAGATGTAATATATTCGATCTCCCAGTCCAGAGCGCTTGTTTCTTGTCTTAATTCATATTATATTCTTCGATCTTCTTTGTCTTCTTTTCTTCTCACTCCTTAGATTTCTTCCTCGTCACCGATTCACGAATTTCCTCCTCAATTTTAATACTAAAATTTTTTGAATTAATTCGTATTCTTGCTTGTTTGTTCTTTGAAAATCCTTTCTCATTTCCTTCTTCAATATCTTCCTAGACTTTTGCTCATAATATAATATAATAATAATAATTTAAGTGGATTGAAATAATTTTTATTTAAATTTAATCCAAGATATTATTAAATGTTTTTATTTAACTAAGCTCTTCTTTGTGGGTGTATTTTTGAAATTTCGACCGATTATAGGTAAGTTTAAGAATTGTAAAATTCATTATCATTTGATGTAATACATATGTAAAAAAACGTGATTGTAAAATTGAAAGAGGGCTACTTTTACTAATTCCATAATAAGACCTAGCCTATTAATAAAACTATTATTATTATTGAATTAAGTAGGTTAGCAGATATTTGGACGGGAAAAGTAAATCAAACAATTCTCATCGATTTACCCAACGTTTCGCCAATTTTATTTTGGCTTCATCAGGTGTCTAAAAAATCTCCCTTTTGCTTGATGAAGCCGAAATAAAATTGGCGAAACGTTGCATAAATCGATGAGAATTGTTTGATTTACTTTCCCTTCCAAATACCTGCTAACATACTTAATTCAATAATAATAATAATTTTATTAACAGGTTAAGTCTTATTATGGGATTAGTAAAAGTAGCCATCTTCGAATTTTACAATCACGTTTTTTTACATATTACATCAAGTGATAATGATTATTAATTACAATTCTTAAACCTACCTATAATATATATATAATTACTTTTACAACAAAGTTAAAATGAAAAAGAAAATATACCCCCAGATGCGAACACATATATCAACAATGAGTAATAAATTTTAAATGGTCATGAAGAATACACAAATCTTCAAAATTTTAAGAAAAATGGATTATTAAAAGTGGGTCAAACTTCATATATAAGACCCTACCCAGACATACAAACAGATAGAAGAATAGGTTAATAAATAAAAGCACTTAAAAATGAGTGAAAAAAAAAATGAAATTATAAGAAAATTTTTGAAAGATTTGTTTGGGTTGTAGTATTGCATAAATCGATAAATTTATTCTGTTCACGATGAAGAGAGCTGAAGAGGTAGAGAGTTGGGCAAATTGATTGGGAGTTGAGTTGCGTGGGTCGCCGGCCGCATCAAATAGAGCGAGGGGAAAGTGCCCATGGGATGTTGGCTCATTAACGGGTCAAGGCATCCATCCATCCATCCATCCATCCACGAGCACTTGCTGGCTGGCCACTCTCACCCCGAGACACGATCAGCCAAAAATGATGAAGGTAAAAAACATATTGAGGAAATAAACAGCAGTTCGATCATCTCCAATTAAAGAAATGAAAGATACATTCACTTAATCGAAGAACAAGGTGAGATCTGGATCTATCATTTCTTCAGAGAGATGGTCCGATTTTAAGACCCAAGAAAGAGAGAAAGAGAGAGAGAGAGAGAGAGAGAGAGAGAGAGAGAGAGAGAGAGGGAATTAATTATCCTAGAATTAAACATAGAGTTTTTTTTCGTATTCGCGAAAATTGATGACAATTATCCAATCAAATCGGATTGCAATATATCATTAAATATCATTCGATATTTTCGCAAATGTAAAACAACAACAAAAAAAAATATTCAATTTGTACCACCCCCCCCCTCTTCTTGGATTTAAAAAGAAAGAATTTTCTGCTTAATTATTTTATAATACAATATAATATAATCGAATGTTTTCTACATTTGATTCAATCGCGAATCAAATGTAGGGAATTTTGTCAAATATTGAGTGAAAATAATATCTGAACTTATATATTTCTAATTTGAAATAATGATGTTAAATAAATTTTATAATTTTTCTCATTAATATATCAAAGAATAATTAATATATTAATGAGAATTGTTTTTTGACCGCGCTTATTTGAAAAAGATATTTATCGCGAGACTACTGAGGATTACGCTATTGGAGATTAATTAATGGCAAGCATGTAACATACATGCTAATAGATCAAGGGCTCTGGACTGGGAGATTAAATATATAACATCTGAGACTTCAAATTCACTTGGTGATCCATCCGAATGTCTAGCGGGCTATACGCGAAATTACGTTGGATTGTATCTAAGTGGATCACATCTTTTTTCTCTCTTGGTCCAGACTTAAGACTCCGTAGACTCCAATAGCGTAATCCACAGTAGTCTCGCGATAAATATCTTTTTCAAATAAGCGCGGTCAAAAACAATTCTCATTGATTTATCAATTATTCTTTGATATATTAATGAGAAAAATTATAAAATTTATTTAACAATATAATATGTATCTCTTTGAGGATGTCCAGATCTTGCACTATCTAGTTAATAGAGTAAAGGGTGTGTAGTTTCACATTGAATGAAATAAAACTCAAAGAGGTTTATAACTTAAAAACTTGCACTATCTATTTAGAAATATGCCTTGTCACCTCTGCGGGTTTGACCCGGAGACTCCAGGTTTCAGTGAGTTATTTTCGGGCTCCGGGTATAATTATTATTTCTCCGGATTATGTAAGTAAAATTGAATTTGTACAAAATTATATGCAAACTGACTCGTGTACCGTGTACAGAATATGAATTTCTTCTTATTTACCTGTTTTTATTTTATCCGTAAATTGTTAAGTTTCTTTTTTATTAGTTATATGCACATAACTACTCTGTGATCATAAAGCTACGTAGACATTGGACGATTATTGAATAAAAATAATACAACAAAATGTACGAATCGACCAATAATCGTTCAATGTATAAGTAGCTTTAGAATTATATTTAATTGCTAGGAATGTGAGTTTTGAATTTGTTAACTTATATAAATAGAAAATTTGCATATGTATTCATGTTTTTTTTTTTTTGGGGGGGGGGGGGTTAGTCATCGTCTCCGGGCGAGACCTAGTTCTGAGGTGGCAATCCTACTTGCGGTCTTCTTTATAAGTCCGTATTTTCGAAAATGGAAAACGCTAAAGAAGAAGATATTTAAAAAAAAAATCACAAAAGGTTGTCATCTATTAGATCCGAGATTAAATAGATTACCTTTAATCACACCTATGTGGTTGTCATAACCCCCTCGGGAATTGAATCCTAGTGCCGAAATGGCTAATGGCTTTGATATTAACATAAAAATTGTTTTCTTTACAATATTGAAAATTCTAACAAGTTGAAGCGCAATAGCAAGAGCTCGAATTTGGCTTCACTTTTTCCGCGAAGTCTATAGCAACCGAGGGGTGAACCGCGATTGGAATTAGGTGTACACCGTCTTTGGAATTACTTTGGAATTCATTAGATAATCTATTGTCATCTATTGTCTTCTACTTGGAAATGAAAGGGTAAGTGGAAGTAGGTGTACACGATTTTAGGTCGCAGTTCACCCCTCGATAGCAACACTCTTCTGACGGTCCTTCCATCCCGTACTAGTAGGTACAAGGTACATATATATCGCACCCTCACTGAAAAAATCACATTTTTATTAAATATAAAATAATCTCAAAATATTGTATTTGTTACCACAATATTAGAGCAATAATTTAGCATCATTATAATTAATACTATTAACGCTGATGAATACTAATACATATTATATTCTTTAAAATGTTTTTAATGTTCACTTATGAATAATTAAACTAGATTGATGCCATCTGATAAGAATAACTCAAAATTTCAAAAAATCGAGATATATGTATATGATATATATTATATCCAAAATATCATCAGTTACGTAGAATACACGTAACCCGAGGAGGAGGTATGGCAACCTATAGAGCAGGTGTGGTGTCAAACTCAAACTTCCTAAGTGCCAATTTTTTGTCTCGAGTATTATATTGGACTAGATTAAAAATATAATATATATGTATTACTAAATATAAGTATTTTTTTTAAGTAGACCTATTAAACCGAAAAAAATTTTGGGGCTTCAGAACTGTACTTCTCTCATTATCGTTTCGATGTTTGGTATAAACGATGTTGTATTGGTTTTCAAAATGGACTGAAGATGTTCATCTGTAAGTCTTGAACGGAATTTAGATCTATTAATCTTTATTGTTGAAAACTTCAATCTGTTCCCACACATAGGTACTTCCAAACATGCATTAAATGCGGGCAGCATGATTCCTTAATTTGGGATATGTATTTTGATTTTTAAAGTACTTTGTATAAAATGCCAAATTGTCAACATCATTGAACTTAATTTTTCACTATAAGAAAGGGATCAAATAATTGTTTACATAGAAACATTAATTACGTGTGTTTCGAAAGCAATTGAATTGCACATGAAATTAAAACATTATTGAATTGATGTCACGGGGCGTAACTAATTGTAAACGCGAGCCGTATCTTTGACATGCTTGCTATAGAACATCTTGCCCACGTTATTGCATATTCAACGATTTAAATAATGAACTATGCACAAATGACCATTTCTGATGATAATTTTAATTTCAAGTCACTCCCGGAAACTGTGCAAGTCTATTAACTTGAATACGCTATTAATTTAAACTTTGTACGACTATAACATCACAAAGACAGAATATATTTTAAACATTAGTCATTTTGAGCATAATCTTGTATCTAACATATAACAACAAGCAAATATCATAATTCATAATCTTTTATCTATTGAATATCATCATTAAATTTTCCATTATTTCAATAAGTATCAATCATCATATACTCTTACATACGTACATAAATATATAAAATTTCAAATTAATTATTTATTTGATACCTAATACTCGTTACAATGAAAGAATGAAAGGTGAGAGAATTTCCCGTACGTATCGAAAGACGTTTTATGATTATGTTCAGTTGATTAAGATTAAAACGTCGGATACGTGAAATAAATCTCTCTAATAAATTAAATTTCCTGTTAAAAAAAACAACAACATAACATAATTGAACAAGTGTTGATTGTGAAAAAAAAGCCTGGTCGATTGGCAGGCACCTGTGACAAACCTTGTCTTGGATTACGCAACGGCATTTTCCCCGTTGCTGAGAACCCTGTTCCCTCCTGAATAGAAGGAATGCTTTTTCGGTTAGATTTCGTTTGATAGGCGCCCAATGATACCCACAACTTCCATCATTCGCCTGTGAGACTAGCTCATTAGTTCGAGTTGGAGACCAATAATTTGACCGGAATATATGCCAGGACATTTGAACTAATGAACCAGTCACTGAATGGAGTGGTAGATATCGTATCCTTTTTTGGGCCGTGACAAACGTATAGGTATATAACTCGACGAAATGGAAAAATTAAAATCCAAGATTATAAATTATTAGATAAATCCACAACAACCCATAAATTATAGAACTTTGCCTTTCGGTACATTTCTAGAACACTACATTAAAAGTTCAACTCTTTGTTCTTATCATTATCTTGCTTAAACCATGATTCTCAACATTTTTGCCTACGATCCAAGTAAGACAATTTATCGAAATAACAGGTGTAATTTTTTAGTGGATTAGCCTGATTACACTTTTACTGAAAATTTGCACATATATGGTTTAATTTCAGCTGATAATTACAAAACACAGCCCGACAAGTTGTTGGAATTAAAGCAATTTAGCGATTTACTAGATGACAATCTCTCAGAATTTTTTTACAAATTAAAAATGATTAAAGTGTTTTTAATAGAGAAGGGAAGAGTTCAAAATGAAAAGGGTAAAGACATAGGAATCTGAAATTTATTTATTTATTTAGAAATTCACATTATACAAATGTACATAATGTTCAATTACATGGTGTAAAATGTAGTGTACCATTCCTAGGTCATTCCATTAAAACTCCAATTCTCAACTGGTGGTATGCGTACCACTAATAGTTCGAAGGAAACTCAGGTCATACAGTGATGCGGTGATGTTTGTTGTGGCATGTATTTGAGTGTACCATATTGTTTAGAAAATCTTGAGTTTATCTTTCTGGTAAACTTAATTAAATTTTCTTGCAAAATTAAATAATAAATATAAGAAATTTTTGGAATAAAAATGATAAAAGCAGGTTTTTCGAAAATATTCTCAAGTTTTTGATAATTAAAGAAAGGAAAAGAAAGATTCTATTATTCCTCTTGTTCCCAATTTTTTTAATCTTCTCTTTAATATTTTTTATTTAGTATAAGTATATTTCGAATTTAATTCTGATTTTAAACAGCCATGGGAAATATTATGTATTCTATTGAAACAATTTGGATCCAGATACACAAGCTTGATCCAATTTTCATTCAAGTCTAGCTGCAAATATTGAAATTTTCAAATTTTCACTGTTTATTAACCAAACAAACAAATAAAATACCTACACAATAAGTAGTTGTCCAGTCTTAGAAATGATTACCTTATAAAATTGATTATTATTTTGTTCATTATAACAATATTAATATTTTTGGCAGGTGATTAACAAAGTGTGAACCTTACATGTATTCTAGTATTTGAAACTTGCATCTGTAATTCAGTCTTAAAATTTAGGTTGATTCTAAAAAAATTGGAAATAAAGACTTGAAATGAAGTTAATTCAAAGGTCTTGAAAATACTTAAAATGATTTTAATAGAGGAGAAATATAGAATTTTGAAATTTAAACTGATATTTTTTAGGGGGTTGAGCTAAAATTTCCATATAACATTTTTATAATATTAATACCAATCTAATTTACATAGCAGTTAAAAATACATTGCAGCAAAATATTCTAATTTTTAGTTTTTTAAGTTTTCATTTTCCAAAAATTGGCATTTTAGAAAAAAATATCCCCCCCCCCCCAAATATTCTTAGTCGGTCACTGGGAGAAGGTAAACTAGTAAACCACAAATATAGTAAAAAAAAAAATACATTAATGAAAATTGAAAGTTTTCTACGTAACATTTGAATTATGGCATTTCTACTCTTCAATTATCGAAAAACTTGCTGAGAAATAAATCATATTTTAATAAAAGAAGAGATGTATGATTTCGAAATCCATCATTCATCATATCTTTTAAAAGAAAAAAAACTGTTTTTATACCGAGAATTGCTTAAAAACAGAGAAATGCATTAATGTCTCTTTATTGCATAATTTCATTGTATTTAATTTTAGACGTATAATTTTTATTTTGACACTCGAACGTCTTATGCGGGTAATAATTTTAATAAATTTATAAATATAATAATAAATTTATATATTAGTGTCATCTTAAGCTTAAAATTTTTATTTTAATTTATAACTTAGAAAAACACAGATAACTTACATTACTTTTCAATATTAATAAAGTAATTTTTTATACAATAGGTAGGTATATTATGTTTTTTAGTAATTATTAGGGCTCGGATTTCGTCCTATTTGACTTTTTTATTTATTGCCAAAATGATATCTATGCATTTCATGAAATTCCGAGGCATTTGTTGCCTATAATGGCTATTTTGCCCTATTCTGGGTGTTAGTGCCTATTTCATCTATAAATGCCCTTTTTAGTGCATATTTAATAGCTTGTTCCGAACTTAAAGCAACAAATAGTTCAACAATTGAAGCAACCGGCTAAAAATCTGATCCCTACATAGAAGACATAATTTAATAATAGTATCGTAAATTGGCTGATGGCTGGAAGGGCCGAAAAGCCAAAAAAATCTTTGTCTCCTAAAAATATTAAGTATTGTCATTTTTTTAATTGGAATTTGCATTATACTGGTACACTGTAGGTACAGATATCCTGTAAATAATAATGAAAATTTTTTGGTATTACTGACAGACCGCTTATTCAATATTTTACTTTTATTTTAAAGTGCCTCTTTGTTCTTAAAATGCCTTTTTAAGTGCCTATTTTAGTTATTTTTAGTGCTTAGTTGCCTCCCTATTTCAAAGATTTTTAGTGCCTATAAATACGAGCCCTATTAATTATATAACCTGTGTTGTTTTTACAAAAGAAAAAATAAGGCCATTTCTTGAGAATATATTCTCGAAAAGTTATATAATAATTAATATTATTATCTTTATCAAAAATCACCCCTAGTAATCGGGTTCGATTCCCTAGGGGATAAAAACAACCCTTCTGACACATAATTAAAAAAATAATTCATTCTATCTAGGATCTAATAGATGACAACTTCATATGATTTTCGTAGACTTTTATTTTTATTTATAATCGAAAGAGAAGAATTTTAATAAACGATAGGTAAATAAAAATCATAAGTGCGAAATGTTAAGAAACCGAGTTCGTTAATTGGTCTTTTAGATTTCAAATAAATTGTCATTAAAAACATATAGGTAAAAATAAAAATAAATAAATAAATACAAGGATGAAAAATTCCATCGATGATGCTTTTGCTGATAACCTTCGGTCGGTTCAATAAACAAACCGACAAATATGGTACGCGAGCGAGAAATTTTATATTACTAAAATGGGATCAAGGAATCCCCACAACTCATGCCATATTTCCTTTTTTAAAAAATTAATTAGGCGCCTCTAATTACATTCCGACAGAATTGGCATTTGTAATGTTCGCGCTCTGTTAGCCAATGCCGCACATCTTGAAGGTACAAGTTGAAGATCGCTTACGTAAATTACTCAGTTTTTTTTTTACTTTCACATATATATTCTATATCATGTATTGATATAGAATATGATGTGAAGTATTGCGATCTCCTGCCGGGGTCCCGATTCTTTGAGAGCTCCTATCTCAGAGATGAAAAAAGTTAATTTCATTTTATAACCTCTAGGTAGAAGGAATCAATACCCATAATAGTTTGAAATCAGATTTATGTTATAAAACCGGATATTGTGGTCTCCAGATGCGAAAAAGTGACCAAAAATTCATCGGTCAGTGCGTACGTATCAGTGGCTTGCGGTCCATGGATGCTCTGGATGTGGCGCATCCCTAAAATTTCAAACATTTAGAGTATTTTCATAAATATCGACTTCAAAATTTCAGGTGGATCTTTAAATTTTCAAATTAATATCCCTTATTTCAAATATTTCTATAGAAAACATTTTTTGTTTTGAAACGTATATTGGTCTCGAAATGAAATAAAATTGTTGCATAGTGTCAAGGGGCGATTAAAATGAATGATTTTTCCCAAAAAGGGTGCGGCTAGAAGGTGTGAAGTCCCTTCCTAGTAGATATTTCTTCCAGTTCAAGCATGTCAAAGACAAATCCAGACGAGTTTTAGTCGAATAAAAATTGTTCTCACTGAGCAACTATTAAAATAGAAATAATACAAAAAAGGAATAAATAAAGAATTTTTGGACTAATCCATTTCTAAAGCGAAGATTAAAATAAAATTTCAAAAAATGAAGGGCACTTTTTTGGGCAGGGTCCCCTGGTTGAAAAGTCACCAACCTCCACTGGTACGTATGTATGTACCCTAGGGTGGTCCTTATTTTGGGTATTTTCGAATTTTCACTACTCATATGGTTCGAAATAAATAAAAAAAAACAAGTTTCAAATCTTTATCTCAATTTTAACATGTCCTGCACAGCGATGCAAGTTTCCCATCTAAATAACATGGGGTTTTTGGCATTGAACGATCAATTTTTTATTCCGGCCAACATAAATAGTTCAAAAAATTTTAAACTTTTTAGATTTTATCCTTATAATAGTAGCTACCCCTCAGAATTTTTACAGATTTTTAGCTATTATAATTTTGGAGTCTATAACTTACTAACACTAAGATATAACAGTATTTTATCTAGCTATAAACCCAAAAATCTAATAGCTGAAAATCTGTAAAAATTCTGAAGAATAGCTACTATTAAAAGGATAAATTCTACATAGTTTCAATTTTTTTGAACCATTACTTTGCCCGGAATAAAAAATTGATCGTTCAATGCCAAAAACCCCATGTTATTTAAATGGGAAACTTTGCATCGCTGTTCGGCACAGGTTAAAATTAAGATAGAGACTTGAAACTTCTTTTTTTATTTATTTCGAATCATATGGGCCTCTGTCAGCGTAAAAATTCGAAAATACCCGAAATAAGGACAACCCTAATGTACAACCCCCTCTGCGTTTGGCAACCTAAGTCTCAGAGCTACGAAATTCTAACCTTAAGCTCGATATAGGCTAGAAGGAGTATAGCAAGCTTTTGTTTGAAATCGGAACACCCGAAGCTGACATTTACATTGAAGATTTTTTGTTTTTTGGTGTCCTTATCAAGTGTCAATAGTTATTAGTCCTGTATAAATTTTAATCCGATTGAAATAAATTAAGAGGGTGTATATAAATAAGGAGTGTCGCGATGATTTCAAATAAGGGAGAAACTAATGTGAAAGTCGTGTGGTGATCATACCAGTTGATTTTTAACCGACTTCAAAAAAGGGAGGATGTTCTCTTTTCGACTGATTTTTTTTTTGTGCCTATGTTACCTCATATCTCCGCCAATTGTGAACCGATTTTGAAAAAAAAATTTGCATTGGGTTCAGCCTACCTTCCGATTGGTCCCATTTTTTTCATAGGTATTAGACCTTTTTTATTAGGTTTTTTAGACCTAACTTCTTTGTTTATGAACCGATTTCGATGTTTCTTTTTTTATCCGATAGGGGATGTCTTAGGGATGGTGTCATATTAATTTGGTCAAGTTCTGATGATAGGATCACTATTAATAACATCACTAAAAAGAGAACAATAAAAATAATTTTTAAGAAAAAAATAAAAACCGACTTCAAAAAATTAAATGCAACAAATAAAATACACTAAAAGGTATAAAATAATTATTATCTTATTTAGTTACAACTAGACGACGAAATATTAACATGAAATTACTTTTTGAAGTCGGTGCCAAACATATACCTTTTATGAATCGCACTCGACCGATCTTACTTAGTACGTTTGGAGGGTATGATCGGTTATAGGTATAGTTTGTTTGGCACCGACTTCAAAAAGTAATTTCATGTTAATATTTCGTCGTTTAGTTGTAACTAAATAAGATAATAATTATTTTATACCTTTTAGTGTATTTTATTTGTTGCATTTAATTTTTCGAAGTCGGTTTTTATTTTTTTCTAAAAATTATTTTTTTATTAGTGGATGTGAATGGATCAATGTTGACTTGATAGTAAGTACCTAGCTAGTTGAGGGCTCCGTTTGATATGCGTGTCTTCAAACTTTGAGAAAGCTGCGGGGGCGAGAGTAAAACACGTCACGAATTACAAACCAAAAAAAAAATCCTCATCTT
This sequence comes from Forficula auricularia, assembly GCA_024734495.1. NCBI lineage: Eukaryota > Metazoa > Arthropoda > Insecta > Dermaptera > Forficulidae > Forficula > Forficula auricularia. Next base: position 345,767 of record JALMQS010000807.1, read on the forward strand.
CCTCTTTCATTGAGGTGTTTGTCTGCAGATTGGCGCGCGCCCGACTTTTTCCATCTGTTGGCAAATCGAGACTCTGATTACCCATAGAGAGTGCCTGGGAAATTTACTGATTACACTATTTGCTTGTGCGCTTAATGGATTAACTCTTACGCATCTGTGTGTGTGTAAGTGGGCATTAGAAAAAAAAATCGAAATCACTTAATTCCCTTTTCGAGCGTTTCTTTTTCAATCAAGGACTTTCTCAATGAAGAAACCAATTACACATTTATAACGATTCTAAGAGAATATCAGACTCGAGTTAACTTTAATTAATTATGCTAAGTAGTAGGAGTAGTTGTAGCAGAAGGTTATATTTTTATAAAAAGAAATCAATGAGGGTATCCTCTGCTTAATGCAAATAAACATAATATATCTACCTATTTTGTTCAAGGAGAATGATGTAGGTTCTAGGTGAAACATATTTAATAAAATTTAAATTTAAAAAATATAAATTATTAGGCAGGTTTCACAAATAATATACAAATTGCTTATGGACAAGACTCTAAGTATCTAATATAGGTATATTCAGGAGTTTATTTATTTATCTATGTAAACTTTTGAAGATGGACTCGTAACCCGTAATATACCTATATCGAGGGGTGAACCGCGATTGGAATTAGGTGTACACGGAATTAGGTCGCAGTTCACCCCTCGACCTATATTATATATTCTTGCTCATAAGCACTTTGTATATTCTGCAGGAATAATACATTTTTTAATTTATTTATAACGAGACCATAGTTTTGAGGGCATTAAACCTCTTCATCAGTCTATTGCAATTGATTCACAGGAATTGATGTGTGAAAGCAGAAGATCTTTTTTATTGTCTCCTTTAATTTATAAAAATTCTGCTACTCTCAGCAAAAAGAAACTTTAAATTTAATTTGTTAAACTTACCTAGTAATTTTATATTTTTAAATATTAATTTTATATACCTATTTATAAAGAATATAAATATGTCAATTTAGTTGGTTCATGTCCATTTTAATAATAAATAAAAGATTCACGGGTTTATGGATAATTTTTTTTTTTTTTTTTTATTAATGTTAAAAATCAATTTTCGTACGACGTTTCGTCCCTTTCAGAACTTTTTCAATTATTCAATTATTTAAAACGTTAATTGTTGATAAAATAGTGAGACCATCGAGACAATAAACACTGTATTTACAATATTCATTCCATAAACAAGTCAACAACCAACTTTCAAAGATTTAAGATTGTTTTTTGAAAGTTGTTTGTTGACTTGTTATGGGATGAATATTGTAAATACACTGTTTATTGTCTCGATGGTCTCACTATTTTATCAACAATTAATGTTTTAAGTAATTGAATACTTGAAAAAGTCCTGAAAGAGGACAAAACATCGTACGAAAATTGATTCACAATGTACCATGCTAGAAAAAAATCTAAAGATAAAGGGAGGAATTTTATCGAAACGTTTGATGATTGTTTTTTCTCCAAGATTTGTATTTATTTATATAAATATATAGGGGTATAATTTATTAATTAGAAATATGTAAATTCGTTTTGTTCTTAATAGTAAGCCAGTCACTCAACAAATGAACTTGTTAACTATAAAAACATAACGAGTTTACATACATCCAATCGGGTATTTGAACCCATGGGAAATATAAATCTATACTTATTATTATCATTTCCATCCTTAATATGTATTAATTTGACAGTATATAGTGGGAAATAAGGACAAGTTTTTTGGGTGATATTTTTTATTTTTCCACCAACGTTTCGTCGATTTTGCTTACTTCTTCAGGGCTTCAAATAGTTACATTACACATTCCTTTGAAATGTACTTTAGACGAATGTGTAATGTAACTATTCAAATAGCTTCAAATAGTTACATTACACCTGAAGAAGTCGGCAAAATCGACGAAACGACGTGATGAAAAAATAAAAAACTTGTCATAAACTTTCAAATATAGCTTATACAATAAATATAGCCTATAAAAATTATAAAAATGTATTAAAAAATGCATTGAGTATTTTCGATGTATTTGAAATAAAAAAACTTGCAGTAATGTATTTGAAATTCAAATTACAAAATACTTAGGTCTCAAGTATTTATAGATATTTCAAATACACATTTTAAAATGCCCAACTCTGAACAGTAGTATTAGTAAGTAGTAGTAGTAGTAGAAGAGTAAAATAAAGCATGCCAAGGGTTATGACTTTTTTAAGTGTTTTCAGGCTTAATTACAGTTAATTTGCTGATCAAACGACGATGACGATTACGAATCTTATTAGAAATCAGTTTTACAATGCGGAGATTGTAAAATAGGCGAAAGGGTATATAGACAGGCACGGGTACAAGGTTAGATTTGACAAATGTTATTTGATAAGGAATATATTACTACTAGCATTATAAAGTCTATCTAAATATTAATTGGAGCACAAAAATTTTATTCACTTGAAAATATAATTAAAAGTTTTATTGATTTTTATCTCGGTTACGCAAAATTCTCAAGTGGGGTCGTTTATCAATGGTTAAAAGATCATTTTGGAGTGGTTGATTGGCATGTTTGATAAAGGGAGTGGGGATTAGAAAAAAAAACGCCCAAAATTATTTAATTTTTAAAATAAAGAATAAGCCAGCCAAGTGCGTTACCAAGGGTTCCGTATCTTTTCTTTCAAAATACTCGAGATATCAAATTCGTTATTATTTGTCGTTGAGAGGAAGAAAATGGAAGAATAAATAAATAAATCTTTATTACTCGACCTGCTTAGAGGCACAAGTCCTCGGTGGCTAGGTCAACGAAACATCAATACAAATTAACTACAGAAATTAATAAAATATCAATACAAATCAAATACAAGAAATTAACAATTAATAAAACAAGAAAAAAAGGATATGTATTCTCATTAACAAATAACATGATCATAGATTTCCTTCAAAAGATAAAACGTAATTTAATAATTCTGTGCAAAAATCCGATACCAGGAGCAAATGACGGATTAGAGCCATCCCGACATTTGCCATAAGTTGTTAAGGAAACCTGGTCAAAACCTTAACAAGGATGGTATGACATCTCTCTACCTCAGGTAATCTCTGCTTGTGAGAACTAAATAAAATTTTTCACAACTCTAGGACATTAGGACTTGAGAAAATTTATAATTGACTTAATCATAGGGGGCAGAGGACTATAATCCCAAGTAGTAACAGACAGACTATTCCACAAATCAATGCCAGATCCTAGAAATATGTGGAATATTTTTATAAATTTTAGTTTGGTCAATTTTAAGGTACAAAAATAACTTAAAAATGACCAATTCATGGCCCCCACAAACCAAAAAGTGGATTAAATTTAAAAATATAACTCTCCCAACGCCTGATAGTATTCAATACTCTTAAGATAAAGTGCCAAAGTTCACCCGAAAATTCAATGGTGTTTGTGTGTTGCTTAGTTCACTTCTATATCTTAGTATTAGCAAAACCACAGAGCAACAAAATTTGGAACTTAGCTAAAAATTAAGCACCAACGGTATAGTAAGGCTTTCGTTCAAACCCTTTACTTGAAGGGTGAGGTGGTTTTTATTTATTTTTTTAACTCAAAAACTATAGCTACGATTTTTTAAAAGATCATTATGCTTAACAAGTATCACAAGTTCTGTGATGTATATTGTTTTTTCTTTGTTTTTCTATCTCGATTGAAACTCTGTGAGGGGCTGATTTTAAAGAATAAAATTGGTATAGTAATTCCAAAGAAGGAAAGGGTGTAAGTTAAAGTCGTGCATACACCAGTTGAATATTTTATATATTTGTATTAAAATGAAAAAAAAAAAAAAAAAAAAAAAAACTAAAACAACAGCCATTTTATTTTATTTATTACTTAATGCCCTTTAAAAAGGTTCTTTGTTTCATAGCCCTCGTATTTGTTATATTTTTACTTAGTACTTAGGTTTTAAATTGACACTGTAACTTATAGTTTTATAGATCGTAAGATTTATTTTAATTTGATATGATTTTAATTTCCATGTATTTCTTTATGTTTCAGGTAAGTTTTTTACTCTGCAACAGAGACTACATAAAGTAAGATCTTCAGCATTTTTCATTACAATTTTAATCGTATTAGGGTTCGGATATGTTGTCTAAAATTGTTGTCTTTAAACAAATCTTGTATATGTTTGATTGAAAAAATCCCCGGAATACTAGTTTCCCAAACTAGAAATTACGTGGTAATCCGACGTAGGGGCCCATTCCATTTTTTCGTACCTTAACCTAAAATTCTTCCACTAATTATTATCTATTTCAACCCTTTATATTGAGACTAAGAGCTGATTAGATTTTTGTTGAAATCGAACCAAAAATTAAGTGTGGATGGCTCTTAAAAAATATAATTTTTCAAACTAAAAAAAAAAAAAGAATTTACTATAAAAGAAATCTAAAATAAAAAAAGAGTAATTTTTTCGGGGTCTAAAATTGAGTAGAGGGGGGGGGTTCAAAAAATAGAATTATCAATAAAACTTCCAGACCCTTTGAACGATTTGTACGAAATTTCGCATATGCTCTTTATGAAAATAACTCGCTATGTGAAAATGATAGTGACCCAAAAAAGAGAGGGGGGGGGGGGGGGCGGTTCAAAAATAAATAAATAAATTTCCAAATAAAAATCGAAGAAAGCTGACATTTACCTACTTTAGAAGATTCTTATTTATAAGGAGATATCAAAAATTGCTAATGAGTCAAAAATTAATAGGGGTGAGGGTTCTTTGTTAAATGAATATAAATTATTTTATTAAATATTAGATATAAAAGAAGGGGGTCAGGTTGCCCGAGTGTTATAGAGTATGCCCTTTATTCAAGCCCGACTCGCTGAAAATATTTGTCCGGCTATATTCTGATCCCTACACTAATTTACACACACTTCCACACACACACGAAAACTAAATGGCCAAAATGAGCTATATAGTAGCTATAGTTACCGAAGGCCATTAAAATAAAATATACATATATGTATAAGAGAGGGGGCAGGTGTATGGTAAAATCATGTGGATGGCCACATTAGCTTATTTTTATTTTAATATCGTAATGTGGAATAAAGGTAAGAGAAAGTCAAGTAGTGTGCACTAAACAGATTAGAATCTTTAAAATTAAATATCCAGATAAATTGTTTAAATTTCGCTGCCCATTTGCCTCGTGAATGACGATAAAGGCGCAAACTTTGATTGTCCTGTTTGCAATCATTATTGGTGCTGAATCATGAAAGGCTCTTCTGAATAAGTCTTTGATTATTCCTACAAATGATTTCTCTCTATCAAAGGTCAAAGGCCAATCTCTCAAATCAACTGCATTTTACCAACTCTCCTAATCGGACTTTATTATATCCTATTATCTCTAAATACATATTCATTAAATTGTTAGAATAATTGATTAAACCTATATTATTATTAACTATATAGTATACATATATATATATAATAATAATAATAATAATAATCTTAGTGATTAATCGTAAGAGATAGGTTGACTATTTTGTCTTTGTAAGGAATTAAAAATAGGTAGAAAATTGTTTCTTTATTTCATTTTTATAAATTTAAATATTTAACAAGAAATGAATAATTTATTTCAACATTTAAAATAAAACCTGTATTTTTAATAATATGTAGAAGGGAAAAAGTAATCAAAATTTTGGTAATAAATTGAAGATTTTATTTTTCAAGATTTTTAACTCATTGGAATACGAATTATTTTTTTTCTATAATAACAATAAATAAATATAGTTTTGAGATAGTGTGTTAATATGATTCGTAAAACATGTCCTAAATCTGCGATATTAAACAAAAGTTTGAAATTTTAAATGATCTTTCGTAAATTTTCATTTTCGCTTATGACTTTGAAGTAAAGGGGTACTTCTAGTTGTCCGATTTCAAAAAAAATCTTGCTGTATTTATTCGATATAAATTAAATTTTGAACTTTGTTGCACTTGTTGAACTCTTGAAGACCACAAAACCTCAAACCCTTTATTTTTTCACCCTTAATCCGATATCATTCGATTAAGGGTATAATTTTTATTTCTTCTAGAAATGACAAGTGAAAGTAACTTTTAAAACCGTGTAGATAGAAGTCTTCAAAGTACAAGTTTTTAAACAATTAATAGACCTATGCTTTCAAGTTCATGATACCCCATGTGTAGAGTAGGTAATATTTAAAAATAATAAAACAATTTGAACCATCTTTTCAAAAAGAACTATTTATGAAAAAAAATGACAATTTTCTTGTCTTTTATGAACTTGAAAAAGGATTGCCTCTAATCTAATAATAAAGAGAGACCTCTAATCTTTTCAATATTTTGATATAAAATTATATGAAAACTAGTTGAAAAGTTTTTTGTTTTGCCGGAGAGTAGCAGAGTTGTTGATTCACAAAGAGAAACAAAGAGATTGTCTTCTGCTTGATGCAAATAAACATATACACATATATATCAAGATGATATATCTGTATATATATATTATTTATTTGTTTGAGACTATAGTTTCGAAGACTTGGTCTTCATCATCAGTCTTTCTTCAATTATAAATGTTTTTCATGGAGTCAATATCATATGGATATCCATGAAAAACATTTATAATTGAAGAAAGACTGATGATGAAGACCAAGTCTTCGAAACTATAGTCTCAAACAAATAAATAATATATATATACAGATATATCATCTTGATATATATGTGTATATGTTTATTTGCATCAAGCAGAAGATAATCTCTTTGTTTCTCTTTGTATATGAAAACTCCTCAAAGTAGATTACTGTGCCAAATTTGAATGAAAACTATTTTGATCGTTCTAAAATAATTATTAAAATTAATTAAAAAAAAAAAACTATGGAACCCTCGAAATATGGGCCGTATATTTTAAAATATATTTTTATGAAATTTATATTATAAAATCGATTTTACTTAGGGAAAGTGGTGTAGGTTTTAGGTGAAACATGATATTAATTAATAAAGTAAAGGGTGTGTAGTTTCACATTGAATGAAATAAAACTCAAAGAGGTTTATACAAACTCAATATATATTTCGGATTATTAGTCCATCATCAGGAGTTTACAAGTTAAAACTATTTAGTCATTTAACTCATTAGTTTTAACTTGTAAACTCCTGATGATGGACTAATAATCCGAAATATATTGAGTTTGTATAAACCTTTTGAGTTTTATTTCATTCACTCTGAAACTACATACCCTTTACTTTATTAATTTATAAAATCGAATTAATAATTTTTTTTTTAATCTAAGTTACAAGGTAGTTTACCTTATAATTTATAATTTTATTAAATTTGTTTCACTTCGAACCAACACCATTCTCTCTGAATAAAATTTAAAATCGAATTGATTATATTTCTTATATAAAATATTTTAAAACTTTTTAACGACTTTTTTGTAGGTATTTATTAAAGTTTTGTTTTCGATTAATATTTTATCATTCATTTTTCAGCACTTTGTGCAAAAATTAAAAAAAAAGAGTTCGTGAATAAAGTACTATTAAAAATGTAAAACTCTATTGACTACACATAAAGGTTTTTTTATGTAGTTAGAATTATAAATTTCCCAAATTCAAATTAAATAGGGTGTCAACATCCTTAATATTAATAAATCTATATGAATTTACATTGATAAATGAAGGAACAAGTTAACACTTTTTTAAGCGTCGGAACGCTCGCCAGTTTAGAGCCTGGCTAATAATAAACATAAACATATTAAACTATCAGAAATTTATTTTTTATTTCAATAATCTTTTAAAAAAACTTATATTTTTTGCATTATGAACCGGTAATTCTAAAGTTAGCCTAAAATCTAATCTATTGTAATAATAAAACTTGAGTAAGATACGAGGTAGGTTTCACAAAAAATATATTAAAATGTTTCACCTAGAACCAACACCGAACTCCTTAAAAGTTATCTAATCTATTGGAAAAAACAAAACAGAAACAATTTGGCACCAGAACAAACTTTCTCTTCTTGAGTTATCGTGAGTATCGGAATCCAGACACACAGACAGGGAAAAATTAATTCTCTTCGCGATTCATACATTTTTAAAACCATTGAGAAAATAAAATAAAAAATATAAAAATTTGCATGAATTTAATACTAGGGTCTGCCTGGTAATTACAGTAGTAATAACTAACACTAGATAATATCTTTCTACTATTTGAACAAGTATACTAAAATCATTAAGCAGATTGAACGAGATTTCATTATCAAACACCCTGTATATTTTTAAATGCCATATAAATTAAACAAATGTTCATTTGTTTCAATGATACAAATTTTCCAATTAAAACTCTTTTATTTCTAGTATACATACCTACATAAAATAAAAAAATAAAAAAATATTAAAAGCGCGAGAAAATTGATTAAAAAGTCAATTTGTAGAAATTATTTATTGATTAATTTACATTTTTATGATTAAATATTAACCAGAAGTTGTAATAAGTTAAATGGCTAATGGGATATCTTACTATAGGTACCTGGTTTCATATTAAAAGACATTTCAATTGATATTCACCACCGTTAGTTGACATTTAAGAATTTCTCTCGATAGGTAGGTATATTCATAAATATAAATTAAAAAAAAAATTAAAAAAAAAAAACCTCAAAAAACTTGAAACGAACATAATAATAATTAAAAAAAATTGTTGTTTTTGTTTAGCTTTTTAGAAATATCTAAAAAAAAGGCAGTGGGTTTTAAAATTAAAAGAATCACGTCGGGTCGTCGCGCAAGCCGATTATTATAAATATAGATCAGATATTTATTTTCAATAAGCTTAAAAACATATTTTAATTTATTTATAGTATAGTATTTTATTATAGTATTAAAAGTATACATATTAAAAACATGTGCTTTTTTATTAAATTTGCCTTTGATCGAAAAACATGTTTTTTTTTTAAATGATTTTGATGTGAGAAGGAGATACACCAGAAAATGCATCCCCTAAAGACCTGTTTGGGATGGCCCCTCCATCATGAAAAGAATAGAGTAGAAGGAAAGAAGGGATCACGAGCCAAATCTCAGAAAGTTAGATACAATCCAATTTTACTAAGTTTTTTAAGGGCTTCGAGCAGTGGTAATTAGGTTAAATTGATCTCTCACTTAATTTTTATTACCAGACCCTATACTTACAGAAAAAATGTCTGGGTATAGCCGGGAATCGAACCCGAGACCTCCGGGTTGCCAGCCAGACATTCTGGCCATTACACCAGGGAGATATTTGCTTGGATTTTTATGAGGCAGTACAAAATTCAAAAAAAAGAGAGATAATTTAAACTATCTATTTTATTCAAAAACACACCCTTCTGAGAATTATTCCCTCCTTCTTCGGGATTTTGAAAAGTCGGTGAATCCAATGTGACATTCCTTTCAAAAACCTGAAGAAGGAGGGAATAAGCCTACGAAACGTCGGTTTTTGAACAAAAAACAGTTTAAATTATCTCTCTTCTTTGAATTTTGGACTGGCTCATCAAAATCCACTCAATTCACTCTCCAAAAACTACTTCAATCTTATAATATTTGGGTTAAAAAAAAGATATTGTAAATTACTTAGTATGATCTAAAAAAAAGTTAATGAATTTTTTTTTTTTTTTTTTTTTTAGTCGCGACATGAACATATTTCTTAAATTTGGGTCTCCGCTTAAAATAGTTATATCTCAGTATCAGTAAGTCATAAAGCTGCGAAATTTGAAACTTAAGCTAGGTATTAGCCAGAGACTGTGTGATAAACTTTTGGTCAACATCGAAATACAACTTCCTACCCCTTTACTTGAAAGTTGGCGTGATTTTTATTTAACCTAACTAGTATCACAATTTCTGCATTTTTTTTTCTCGATTAATTTGAAAGAGAAAAATTGGTAGAATGATTTTAAATAAGACGAGGCTGTGAATGAAAGTCGAGTGGCGCACACACAACAGGTTCTTTTTTTAATTTTTTTTTTCAATTGGGAACGATTACAGTTTGAATGAAATGTAGATCCAATGATCATCGCAGTTCCCCGTCGTGTGTTGACAAACAACATCAAGGCTGTATGGAAATGGACCTGAGCAGCCCCAGCCATTAACCATTAGCACATTAAATCGAGTAGGAAATGTCAAACCTAAGCCAAAAATTACTAATACTAATAGTAACTGAGAGGAAAAAATAAATAATATTATGATGATCTATTTCGATATCATTTTATGAATAATTTATAAATCGGGATCGGTTTCGGATGATGCAAAAGTGCACATTCATTGACTAAATATGACGTCAACCGGGATGAACTTTATCTTTAATGAATTTTTGATGTAATTAGTCAGATAGGAGAGTGATTAGAAGCGTATCCGTTGCTCACTCAAGGGATACAGGTGTACGGAAATATTCTCGCAATGTTTGCCGACACCGAAACAATCACCCTGCAGCCTTGGAAAAGGCGCATGTCGTATATGTATGTCCTTGCCATTTGGTCGTATAAGCAAGTGAAGAAGAAAAAGAAGAGGCGGGAAGAAGATTTCACACTAAAGTAATCGAAACGTTACGCAATATCTTAATAGCTTTGAAGATTTTTTTATATATGGATTAATTCGTGATGGACTAGAATAAAATGGGGTGTAACTTTAGGACTAATTAGGAATTAAATCAAATCGAAGATATTTGAGAATCAGTAAATAAGTTTTGGCCTAAATCAATTTTCTCCAATTAATTAAGTTAAGGTATCACTTGAGCTAAATTTAAAGCAATTTATAAGGTAAATTGTATTTCACCAATGATACTTAGAGGAAAAACGTCGCCTAGCACACTGATCTCAAAACTTTTTTGACCTCGTACCCCTATGTCGAAAATAATCATACATTGTACCCCCCAGGTGTGTGTGTGTGTCATTTTTTCAGGGAAAATCCAGGAAATCAAGTTATTTTTTATTTATTTATTTTAAATGAAACAATATATATATGGTACAGGCAATTGATAAATTACAAAAGGATATAAAGTATTTTGAAGAGAAATGTGGCGTACCCCTTAGAATTTTTTGCGTGCCCCACTTTGGAGATCACTGGTCTAGCACCACTTAAATTTAAGTAGCCCTTTAGTGAAATACAATTTAGCTTAAATGTTAGTTTTATGTTAATTTAACTGCTACCTAAGTTTGGTTGATGAAATCGGACGTCAGTCACTTGGAGAATTTCTATATCACTTTTAAAATCGACTCCAAAATTAGGATCAAAACGTTGTGCATTCTGATTTGAATATTCCACTAAAAGACTAAAATTTTAATCCAGTTAGTTTCACCCGAAACTTTTCTATTGATAAAGAAATTCATCAATGAAGTACTTATTAAATTAGTAGAAACTCGTTACGCCTAGGAGATAGGCAAAGTCTTTCTTCAGGGCGGTCCTAGTATTAGAAGAAAAAAATGTTTGCTCATTTTTTATAAAAATGTATAAATCGTGGAGAAAAATATAATTTTCAACCATGATTTTCTGCGTCTGTTTGTTTGTGTGTGTGAATTCAGATACCCACGGTAACTAACAAAGTAGATAATGTAGAATTTTGATTATGGTGTCAAAATGTTTGTATTTCCAATGCGAAGATCTTAATATATTTTGGAAGATCTTTTTTTTGATTGATTTTATTGATATTTTAAGCCGCTGTTTTGATAAAACGATAAACATTTTTTTTTCAATTTCTTATTAATTGGTTTATTTATTTTAGAAAACACTACTAGTTCATTATAAATATTAATATTTAGGTATTGAATTTAAAAAATTGAAATTATAATAAGATTACAGCATCACGCCGTTCATTATTCATTTAATAGCCACATTTCGTAACATTGGAGCCCCTGCAAATTAGACAACTGAATTGGCAGATCAGTTGAGAGTATGCCTACCGTACAAAAAAAGGCGCAAGCTTTTTCACCATTTTTACTTTATCCGTGCAATGTCATGTCTCTTACTCCATACTTTCTTAAACCATCGGTGGATAAGCCCTCCCCGAAAATTTTTCTGGCTACGGACTTGATTCGTAAAGATTTGGATCTAAATTTGAATGTGAGTTATCAAGAAAAATATTCAATTGCATAAAATTCCCGTCTTTATTTATAGCCATTTGTCTCATTTAAAGAAGATTTCAATTTTCCTTTCTTTTTATATATAAATAATATTGTGACCGACATCGACATTGAAAAAGCGATTATCTATAAAAATTTCACCTATGTGAGTGAGCCACCTGTAAGGTGCCAAGGTCACCGTGAGAATCCTAATTCGCCACCTAAATAGCTGGGCACGAAGGAAAAGTGGCTGTGTGATTTGTGTGGCCCGATAAGGAGTCGAGGGGACGTGATCGCCATGGTTAAAATGGCGTCGAAGCGCCGCTCCGCCGCCGTTGCACCTTTGCACCAGGGCCTTGCACTTTGCACGGAATACCAGCCATTCCTGGCATTGCCAGTGTTCGCGTCCGGGTGATATAATATAAACTCACCTCACCAATGGACTATTTCGCCTTATATGGTCCGCAAATGCGAATTTAAACTCGAGAAATAAGTTATTTTTAAAATAAATTTTCGTCTCAGTCTACAAGGTAACAAATAACTAAGTGTAAGCTCATGTTCTTGTTCATGTACATTTGTACGAACTCTTTGTTTTAGTCAAGACATATAGCTAGGGTAGGCTGGCTGAATACTCAAGGTTTGATCTGAAATAAGGAAAAATCATTTTCTCTCTTCGAAGAATTTAACAGGATCAATTTGTTTAAGAGAAATCAGTATAGATATATAATTTATTTTTTAGAAACTATAGTCTCAAAGATTTGACCTTCATCATCAGTCTTTTAATTAGAAATATTTTATCTGATTATTTCTCATGGGTTCACTTACTCGATTGGATATAGATAAATTCGTTATGTTGTTATAGCAAGCTAGTCACATAACAGAAGGAAACTATGATGATGATGATGAATCTTCCAGCCACATAACAAATGATTCTTGAAGAATCATCATCATCATCATCGTTTTTGTTTATTATGTGACTAGTTTGCTATAACAACATAACGAATTTATTTATATCTAATCAGATAATTGAACTTATGAGAAATGACAGATTAAATACTTAATATCTAAAATATATCTAATTAAAATTAAAACTGATGATAAGAGTCAGACTTTCGAAACTATTAGTCATATATATATATATATATATATATATATATATATATATATATATATATATATATATATATATATATATATATATATTGTTTATATCAGTGGCGTGCGGTCCATGGATGCTATGGACGCTACGCATCCCTAAAATTTCAAAACGTAAAGAGTATTTTCATTCCGTGTTATAAAAAATCTAATGTTAAATTTGAAAAATAATGAAAAATTCTGCGTTTATCGATGAATTTTAAAAAAATGAGCGATAAATAAACTAACTTAAATTGAAAGGTTATATTTTTTGGACAGCATCCTCTGGCTGAAATGTCACTGCCCGTCACCACTGGTGTATGTTTATTTGTATCAATCAGAGGAAAACCTCATTGATTTGTCTTTATGAATTAACAGATTGGCTACTCTAGGTAAAAGGATATCTTTTTAATTAAATTAGTTATCTCTATCCTGAAAACCTTTTAATAGGCTATATTTTATAATAGATAGATAGTTTGTTGTACCATATTTAGATATTTTACAAAAAACTGTATTTATATCTAAATTTTTTGGAAATTTGTATCTGTATTTGTATCTAAATATATGTATTTTCACATGAACATCTGTATCTAGTTGCTTTTAATGTTATTTTTTCAGAAAATCCTTTAAAATTAATTGACATTGATAATATGATTAATTTATTAAAAGTTTTAACTGAAAACAGCTAAAATTTAGGGAACGCGGTGTTGGTTTATAGTGAAACATTGTTAAAATTAAATTAGGTTGGAGTTGGTGGTGTTTCACAAGAGAGAAAAATTAAAATACAAAGATTTTTCATTTTTACCATTCACCTTCATCGACCAACCCCCTCCTTTACATTTTATTCCAAAAAGTAGGAAATTGGATTTATTGGAGTCAGCTGAAATTAAAAAGGCCATACACCTTAATCAAAACATCTTGAACAATCAAACAGACATCAAAAACTTCACCAATAATTGACATCTTAATCAATGATATTTAATTTGAATTGGAGTGCGATGAGGGTGTGTGGTGGGTTTATTTTTAATTTTATTTATTTTTTAAATAGAAAATGAGAGATTAAAATTTCGCTATGCACCCTCATTGCATTCTATAGTTTATTGCCTTTCTTTATTACACATACATAATTTTCGGCAACTTTCAAATATAAATATCTTTTCTTTGTCCCAGCCCTTTGTCCCTACATCTGGTCAGTCGGCTTTCTAAAGCCATTCCATCCATCCTTCTGATAATTCTTTCATATTTACACTATGTCATAAATAACTGTCCATCATATTAAAATTAAAATAAATTCTGTTCAAAATATCATGTTATCTTTAGTCAATGTTCTCCTGACGATGAGTTAAGAGCTCGAAATATATAGAGTAAACTAAAAAAATCTTTGTATTTTAATTTTTCTCCTTGTGAAACACCACCAACTCCAACCTAATTTAATGAAAACAGCTAGATTGGATTAATCAGTTGATATAGATGGTTTCAACCGAAACTTCTCTACAACTACTTAAGCATCAAATCTACAATAATTGATACAATTTTAAATTTTTGAATATATATTGAAAATGAAATTGAAGTGATGAAATTTGTATTACAACATTTTAAGGATTTAATGATGCCCAAGAGAATATCAAGAAATAACTTAATAAGTCAAATTATTAGTAGCTACCATATATCAAGTTGCGATATATTTTTGGATTTTGCTAATATATAAAAAAACCCTGTTCAGATATTGAAGGGAATATTCGGTAGAGGTTGGAGTTTTGGAGCTCTCTCTCTCTTTTGCTCTTTCAGAAAGCGTGGAATTTGATCTTTCGCCATCCGGATCCCCTCAATTAGAGACCAGTCTCTAATTAGAGCCACTCTCAGTGAAGATGTGCTGACCTCGCGCAGCTCCATTTCTTTCCCAATCTGTCTTCTCAGCATCATCTTCGTCATTTTATTTTTTTCATTTTGGTGAAACTTCTTCTTCTCGAGGTTGAAGTTGAAGTTTGGCGAGTGCGACGAACTCTTTTGATCGACAGATCTGGGTCAGCATCTCGGCATCTTGCGCGTGCCATAATGTCCTAATAGCCCTCCGAGTCAGTCCATGAAGATTATCATAAAATCAGCCATATTAAAAGTTAATAGCTGCCTAATAGCGGAAAATAATGAGGGAAAGTCGCGATCTAACGGTTAGGAAGCCAACCTGGAGAGTTTGGATATTAATTCAACATGTGCTCTTTGCTACCTCTATCTTTACAATTCAATACAATTAATACCTGCTAATGATGAGCATTTCAAAAATATACATATATTAAATAGGATGTTTGACACGTTTCTCATCAAGAATTGATTGCAATTTTATGAAATTATAAATATATACATAAAATTTCATAAAACATGAAAACATTCCGCTTTTTGAATCTTTGGTGGCTAATGGAGAATTATTTAATGATAGACCACCCAGAAATAACCACCTTAAATACAACGTTTTGACATCCAATCCTGAAACCGTTTTCGAGATAAAAATTGAATCAACTCAGCCTCATCATCTGTTTAAATTTAAATTGTTTTTACTTTACCATACAGGGTGGTCAAGTATTGTAATTCATGAAATAAGTTATTTTTTTGCTACTTTTTTTTCGAAATATTTCAAAAACGGCTGAAACTATTTTGATTAAAAAAAATTGGGCGAAACCATGCCATTTCGGTCTACAAAAAAGCTTTAATAAGTGAACATCTAAAAAATTATATTTTTTGAGATAATAACTGTTTCGTCAAAATGTCTGTTAGTTAGTACGTGCGTTACCAAATTTTGTGGACGAGCCAGCTCAAAAACTAGTGTGAATATCAAAACCAAATTTCGCACGTAGTTAAAATTTAAAATTATAATATTTTCAAACTAAAAAAACAAGAAAAATGATATATACTATAAAATAAATCTATATTAACAAAAATATTTTTTTTCTGGCGCCAAAATTAGGGGGGGGGGCAAAAAATAAAAATCTAGGCCATTTGAGCAAACTTAACCAAATTTTTTTATACATAATCCCCCCAGAACACTAAAAATGCAAAAACAAGCCGCCCAAAATGAGGGGCGGGGTCAAAAAATCGAAATCTAAGCCTTTTGGACCAAACTCAACCAGAAGTGTATGGTAAAATTAAGTGGATGGCCACGTCAAAAAGTGTCAATTTATTTACAACAGGAATAGTAGGAAATTGGATAGAATTAAAATCATAGTTTTCTTTAAATGGGCCTGACGTTTTGTCATTTTATTTTGACTTCCTCAGTGGCTCATTTTATCACTCAAAAAACAATTTTACTATTAGACAAAACATCATTAATCTTTCTTTAACATATTCTTGTCTCACACTAATCAACAATCTTGGAAACGACTTTTCTTAACAATTAAAATTTGTCGTTGTTTTTATTCAGATATAACATGTGTTTACACATTCTTTGTTAACGAAACTTAATGACCATTTAAAGAAAACTCTGTTTTTAATTTACTATGGATACGAATGATTCAACTACTAAAGAAAATTACTATAAAATTACTTATAAATACCGAGTCTTGTAAAAATTATGAAAGATTGTCATCTACTAAATCAAAGCTTTATGTATTTTATTACTATGTCAGAAAGTTGTATTTAGCCCTTGTATTTGAGTTTCGACTCCGGAGATTACTTCTCCATCATCGACTGTCCTTGATCATATTTTTAGTCCTTGTTTTTAATAAGAGGAAAAAACTAATTAAATAAAAAAAACTTCTTTTCCGATAATTATTCCAATTCCATATTCATAAATTCAATTTAATTTTATTATTATTATTAAACCAATTATTTTACATGAATTAATGAATACATTGTATTTGAGCTTCGACTCCGGAGATTACTTGTCCACCATCAAGTGTCCTTGATCATCTTTTTAGTCCTTGTTTTTAATAAGAGGAAAAAACTAATTAAATAAAAAAACTATTTTCCGATAATATTTATTTCCAATTCAATCCCCCCAAGCCTGGGATCCTCCTCCATTAATTCAATTTAATAATTAATTTTAGTATATAAAATATTTGTAGTTCATTGTTATAGAGGGTTTTAAAATAATTTGATTTTTTTAATTAGTTGAAATGATTGAAAAACATGTTTATTTATGTCTGTATCATCACAACATCTTAAAATCTCAATACAATCATAATAATTAGTAGAGAATGTGGTGTTGGTGCAAGGTGAAACATCTTTAATAAAGATAAGAGTAAATAAATATTATATGTAATATTCATTTATTATGAGTTAAGGATTCTTGGTCACTTGTTTCACATTAAAAAATTATTGTGAAAATTAATGTGAAACAAGTGACCAAAAATCCTTAACTCATAGTAAATGAATATTACATATAATATTTATTTACTTTTATCTTTGTCCATACAATCATATAAAAATACAATTTTTTGTATTATGGAGTCAAAAATTCTAAAGCTAGAGATCCAAAAATCTAGTGCCTTCTCCGGTTTGTAAATACAAACATTTTGGTACAACAAGATTTATACGAAGTTTCTTCTTGAGTTATCGTGAGTATCTGATCCAGACTTAGGGCCATTTGAATGTCGGTTTGTAAAGTCTTTGTTAAAGTTAACAAAGGGTGAAACCTTAGAATTCACGTTGTGCCCGGCGGGATGGCCAATCAGACGAAAGTCATCAGCACAAGATGAATTCTAAAGTTTTACCCTTTGATAACTTTAACAAAGGTTTACAAACCGACATACAACTGGTCCTTAGTCTACCTTCTTGTCGTACCTAGTAATATACATTTTTTTTTTTTTTTTAAAGGGAGAAGGTTTTTTTCCCCTTCCTGGCTTTTGGTCAGAACCATTTAGCCAATCACATTCTTTGTATTATTTTATAATTTTAAATATTTACACTAGCCCTTAGTACAAATCTCTGAAGAGCCATCACAACTTTTTCACTGCACTCGAGTAATATACATGTATCTTAAAGTTTCCAGCTCTGACTACATCATATTCTGATTGTGAGATGTGATTAACTAAAAGTTAGCTCTGATGGTATTGTTGAATAGCATGAAATTGGAATTAAAAAATAACTACATAGTTTTATATTATTGGTAATTACCGTCAAATTTTTTTAAATTTAAAACTGGGAAACAAAAATTGATAGAATTCGTTCAGAGATACTGTGGGATCAAGTTAATAGTCATGCTTTCATTTAATTTATTTTGTATACATAATCACAAAACTTTAAGGATTTTTTGGCACGAAATGTCCGGTTACAGAGGTTAACTAGCTAAATGATAATTGTATAATAATGCAATAAATTATTCTGAAAAGAGATTTTGCTGCTTCTTCATTATCTCCTAGTAATAAATAGAAATTGACTGAAAATGTCATAAAACTAAACGTCTTATTGTGGGTTTAAAAGAAATGAAGTCAAAAAAATCTCAATTGAGCTAGAATTAATGATCCACATCATTAAAATTCAATAATATCGGTCAACATACTAAAAGCAATGAGGAACACTTTTTTTAATGATAAAAGATTCACTATACTCGTTTTTTCAATCTTGCCTAAATATAAGAAGAGGCTTTTTCATTTTTACAAGTTTATATGATTGATATGATCTTACGAAAAGTGACAGCAATGACACTTTTTGAAATGTTTTTTAACGAAGTTGCATCACTTGGGCCCCCTGCTACGTCATCACTCACAATTTGATCACTTTGACAGTGAATCAAAACGGGATTATAGGAAATAAATCATTATGATGGATCTTCTAAAACAAGTACTAAATTCTTAACAAAAATAATTCATGTATTATTTCCATGACTATGTTTAAAAGTAAATCAGAGTCAACAAATCCCTTTCAAATTTCATAATTTATTCAATTTTCTGAACCATAGATTGTTTTTATTCAAAGTGATTTCACTCTTTAAAATGATCACTTAGGTTAGTTAATATCAATTGGCATATTAAAAATTATCTATATCTATCTATACTTAAACATCCATCTACAAAATTACAGGAAGGAGTTAGCAACGATTAGACATATGGGTCTAAATTCAAAACTTTTATTTTTTTAAATAATTTCATAGATAAATTTTAATTAAAATATAATTAAATAAAATAAATTAAAAATAATTTAAAATACTAAATTTTAAATTGATATCTATTTTTCCTTAAAAAAACAAAAATTTTAAATATATATTTTGAAAGTGTGAAGCTAGCCACACAATGGCGCATTGGGACCGTTAACCTTTAATTTAAATATCTATCTACTCTTATTAAACGAGCAAAAAATTCTTTGTTTATTTACATACCTATATATTTATTTATTTGTATAAGTATTTATTTTTTTGTATGTTATTTTATTTTCAAAACGGCTAGAACGAAGCCGGGCCTCAGGAGGCAAAGTCAGCAAGAACCGCCGAAGGCGGGCTTTTGCAGCTTATTTATTTATAACTTCTCATGGGAAATCACACTAATTAGAAGACATTGCAAAAACATATCATATACTTTTTGCTTTCCTCTCGTGAGACATATTGCTTATTATTCAAAGAAAACAATTTAAATAGATTTACTACAATATAAGGGAATGGAAGCCATCTTGATTTACGTCATTAAATAAATAAAAAAAAAGCTAATCGAATGTAAACAAACTCGAAGTCAAATACAAAATTCAATAATTGAATCCTTGTATGAAACGTTAAAAAAAACGTGGATACATTTTACATCATTAAGTAATCACAAAATTAGAGAATTAAGAAATTATGTTTAAAATTTACTAAAAAGGGATTGAAAATCAACACCTCCATTTTGGTTAGATCAAATTATTGTTGGCTATTTTAGGTTAGAATATTCATTCAACAAACCTAAATTAAATATAAACATAGATTTGTACATTTACTATTCAAACAAAACTTTGAAATAAAGTTAAAATTGAAATATTTAATCAATCATTAGATAGTCTTGTGTATATTTTCTTTTATTTTAATGAAATTTTGAATATGAAAAACATTTTCTTGAAATTGTGTGTGTAGTGGCATGGCTCCCACAAGGGGGTCCAAGTGCATCCGTGGTGCCCGGGACCCTGAATGAAATACATACTTATTCCATAATAAGGGGCCCGCTTTAGATTTTGGGCCGGGACTCGAAATTTCATGTGGGGCCATGGTTTTGTCTGATTATTAAAATTTTAAAATATTCAATTAATAATAATAAAAGAGAAATAATTTAATCTTTAGGATAAATTCTAAGATTTTGGTAGAAATATGATTAAATTGCGATATCAGAGGGGATTCATCCCCTCAGGAGTCGAACCTGAGAACTAACATGCTTTCCGGGCAGTCAGCTCACACTCTCGAGACAGGTTCGACTCCTGAGGGGATGAATCCTCTCTGATATCGCAGTTTAATAATATTTCTACTAAAATTTTAGAATTTGTCCTAAAGATTAAATTCTTTCTCTTAAAATACATTGGTTAATCTGAACCCGAGCTGATATTTTGAAAAACATTCCAACTATTTTCAAAAAAAGATGCTCAATTCTTTAGTTTTATAACAAAAATGAATATAAAAAAGGAAAATTTTTTACCTAAACATATGATTTATTTTATTAAATCTTCTTAGCTTTGAATGTTTTTAAAGAAAATTTAATTTGCTTATCTTATATCTATCTATATAGTCAAGAATTATTATAATATGTTTATTATTTATTATTCATTATACACACTATATATTTTAATTAATTTAATTAATTTACATAGTCTGCATTTTAAATTAAAAGGACATTAATTTTCCTTAATTTTTGATATCTTCGTTTTTCGATCTGTTTTGTTTATTTGCTTTGTGATGTAAGATTAAAATGTCGAAGAATTTTAAGCCCTTTTAGCTATTTTTGATTAAATAATCATTCAATCAAGCTTAATAAAATATACCCAAAGATTTTTAATTATTTCTTTATTTATGAAATATTTTCAAGAAAAATTATTGTGAGAAATCCTTTTTATGTGATCTTTTAACCCTTTACGATTTAAGATTAGTTTATTAACAGTTATGTTAATTTTGATTTTTATAGTTTATTTCCTAATTCATTTCATAGTAAAAAATTTTTTTGTTAAAAAGTACAAGTTAAGTTAGTGTTTATTGCATACTTAGCTTAAGCTTTATTTATGATTACCTTAAATAGTTTTCATTCCTGCTTCGTTAACCTTTTGTTGTTACTTTATTATTATTTTTCAATGGTTTCACGATAATTTAAATTTCATAATTATTAGTATTAGTATTCAAAAAGAAAATAAATTTTACGAAAAAATGCGAAAGAAGGCCCCGCGCGAGTGTCATTTGATGATTCCAAAGCGGTCGTTTGTTCCTCCGGCAAAGGAAAGAAGCGCCGAAGCTCTAAACTAAAGTGGAACTTGTCTGCATAACAATTTGCTTTGACATTTTTACAGAGTGTGTCGTTTTTATGGCCGACATCAACATTCGCTTGCGAGAGACATTCGTTAACATCTCCATATTGGTGGTATTCCGTGCGTTCAAGTCTCCCAAATATTTCCGATTTTTTTCTTATTTATGCTTAGAAACGTCTGATGCATGGAAAAAAATAATTTTCAAAAATGATTCCGATTTCGGTAAACACAACTCATAAGCGGGTGATCGTGGAAAGTTTTTTCTAGTGCCAGATCTATTTCCATAACGAAGAACTCTGATTATATTATTATTTTAAGGTATTCTAGCTTCAGAACTTACTATCTTTTGAAAATACTTAAACGTTGGCAAGCGTGATTATTTTTGACTGTCTGTGGATTCCGATACTCATTTTAACTCAAAAACGGAAGGTCATAAAAAGTTGTCTTGTTATGTTAAGAAAAATGTATTTATGAATCAAAAAACTGATTAGATTTTGGGCTTTTTTAACTTCATTTTAAAATTTCAAAAAAAGTCGGATCGTTAAATGAGAAATTCTCCACTATTTCTAAACAATGAACTGAGATTTGACGTACAAGTTTGTTTGTATTAATCAGCTGGACTTTTTTTCAAGATTAAGATAAGTAGCTCAAACCGTAGACTAGAAAAATAAAAGCCAAGTGCGAACCTGGCTGGAGACTTAAAGGGTTGAACAATCTGCAAAACAACATTGTAGATCACAGCTTTTGAATGGGGCGTCAAATGAAAAGTTACAAAATACCATGTTAACCCTTTAACTCCGGTTCTAGCCAATGAGCGATTTAGCAAGTCTGTCTTGAATTTCGGAGAAGGCCAATAGACGATTATGATTTTTAACTAGTAATTATATACGTCAGGCTTTGTAGTCGAGTATAGTTTTACAGGTAGTTAAAGGGTTAAAAAATTTAAAGAAATAATCTATAATCACACTCGATTCAATAAGCAATTTATATTTCATCTTTCATCTAAATTTGTATCACTGGGTTACAAAGAAGGGATGTCATAGCTGATAAATAGGGTCAATATAAATATTACTTAATTAAAAAGATCTATTAAAAAGTCAAATCACTCCAGTGCAGAGTTTATGCATAAGCTACACAAGCTATAGGTTAGGGTCTCCACTTTCTTGGGGGCCCCCAAAAAAATTGTCCTAGTGAGCAATTGTTATATATACTTAAATATACTGCAGCATTATTTGTCCCATACTCTTCGCCCAATTTAGATAATAAGCCTTTGTAAATTGTGGCTGTTAAAATAAGTTTTGTTTATTTTTACCAGAGTTTGCATTTTTAAGTTTGTTATGAATAAAACTGATTTTAAGTTAAAGATTTATTATTTCACTATCTATATACTTCTTAATTGTATTTCAGTTTAAGACTCTAGGTATCCGAAAATCATATTTGGCATTGACATATAATATCTGGACTTATAAAGGGCCCCATATCTCAAATAGCTTAGGTCCTTATCAAGTCTAAATCCGGCCCTGTATCACTCGTTGAACTGAGAATTTTTTAGCATTTTAATGTTTACAAAGAGGCCTCAAATATGTTTTTCTCCTTTGGCTATTATGTATACTACTATTTGTGATCATTTAAACTCTAACTACTTGCCAAATTTCAAGTTTTTAGCTATAATAGCTTACAGGTAAACGTATCTATAACATAAAATAAAATCTCGCCATAATGGTTTCGGTTTTTATCATATTTGGTATCTAAAAATTGCCAAAATTTGATTAGAGAGTATATTTTTGTTTTTCTCTCAATTTATTGTTTGCGAAATTGGAGAGGTCCTTTTGTGGTCACTCGGGGCATAATTGAACACTCCGCCCCATGCGAATATGAACGAAGACGCTGCTCTGTCTACTATTGTTTGCATGTCCGAATGCACATGCTAGCTGAGGTGGCCACGCCTTGGTTGGCCGAGACCTTTGAACCCAACCTGAATCCGCTGCCCCCATTAAAAACATGGGGCCCGCCGCGCCGCTTCCTGCCTATGGTCACTTTGCTTTGCTCATTACCAATTCAGCCCCGGGTCTTTTTGCTATTAAAAATCTGCCCGAGCTTTGTTACAGACGAAAGAATGTCCGATTAGAAAGATGAATGGCGAATAGGCCGGAGGTTGGAGGTTGCCTCCGTCAGAATGCTATTAATTAGCGACCGGAATGTCTCCTTTTTTTCGGGATGCTCGAATTGATTCGAGGAACAATTTTTCGAGCTTGTTAAAACGCTACGGATGAACCGGTTCAACCCCGAGGACAAAAACGATCGACAGACGATAGAACAAGAAACGCGCAGCTGCATTTTTTCAACACACACGATGATTAAATAGGCTGATGTGGAATAATTATGAGGAGAGGTCACAGGCAATACCTATCATTCTTCAAGGGTGAAGTCTCTTGTCTTCAGAGACGCTCAGGCAGGAAAAATACAAGAGAGGAATTTCCGTTACAAAATACATTTCGAACGATTTAGTCACTATACTCACTAATAGATTAAGTTCACTTATTATTTTTAATATTATAACATTGTTCAAACTTAAGAGTTTTCAGCCTTTTTTTTTTATGTTAATTAATTTAATTAAAATTAATTCAAATAGTTTTAAGTTTTCAATTTATCAAAAAAAATATTATAGAAATTTGTTTTCATTTTCCTATTGTAAAGGATATTTTAATATCTTTATTTAAAATATTCTAGAAAAAGATTCAATTTCACAACAAAACTGATATCTTTTCAATCAAAAATTAATTATACTGGCAGTAATTCAATACTTTGTCGTTTCAAAGGAAATTTATTTAGAGAAAAATACGAATTCCAGTCGCTTTTAAGCAAGCCTTTCGAGAGAACAAAAATACAGTCATAAAAAATGTGTGACGTTCACCAATCAAAATCCTAGTTTTGATCACGTGACCGTCTGGGCCCTCTTCACAGCTAGTGAAACCGGGCGAGCTCAGTTGGTTTTACGCTCTGCCTTCATGTAGACCGAACTCGGGTTGCTCTGCTCGTCTTGTTAAGCGAGAGAGAACTCTACTGCCTGCGCGGCCATTGAACAGCCCATTATACAGTGGCTGGTTCGTTGTGTCCTTCCTCTTACACTGGTCGGACCCATAGGATGCTGTTCTTTGCTTTTTAGCGAGAAAGATCTTCATTGCCTTGCGAGGCCATTTTGAACAGCTCGTATACAGTAGCTGGTTCGTTGCGTTTTTTCACCCACGCTGGTGTTAATCCGCCATCTTTAAATATCTTGTTTGATTAATTATACGCTAATTATCAACCTGAATTGACGGGTTCAAAGGAACTCCAGAGAAAAGGATTTCTCAAATTGCTTTGTTTCCAACTAATGCAAGATTTTAGTGTGGAACAAGGACGGATACATCCTCTTTAAGAGAAAGGCTTCAGCTAACGTTTTCAATTGACGAAAAATAATTTCTTTTGGAACAATCGTGTTGAAAAACAAGCTAAGTAGTTTAATAATTATTTGTAAAACTGTTTATATATTAATCATTAAATATTAGAAATATTTTTCTATTATATTGAAAATAATTCACTCTTTAATTCAGAGTTGTATTACTCAATTGATATAATTATCAATTAATTCATGAAATATTGCTATGTTACAATTAATATATTAATTATATAAAACTGTATTTATTTTATAAAACATAATGTTACTATAACATGTGCATTTGATATTTTTCCACTGCTGATTTATTAAAAGAAAATAAAAAGTTGTTATTTTGTTTAAATATTAAATTTGAGTTTTATATTGCTTCCTCCGCCATATTTAAAAAATAAGAAATAATAAGGAGTCTTCCATCTTTGAGATATATATTTTATTTTGTTTAATAACCAATCCTGTTTTTAATTATTATTAAAAACAAAATCACTATTTATTTGAACTTTAAAAATAAGAATATTTTCCAGAACATTTACCATTTTTCAAAGTAGTTTTGATTACTAGCACATTATTCGAACCTGCGGTCAAACCAATTCATTTAACGGTTCCTTTTTTTTTGAAGTCTTTGGATGCGAAGCGCTATTAAGGGTGGTTTTTCACTAACGCTTCCTGGCCCGGTATACATCCTTCTTAGCAAAGGGGTTGATATCCAAGAATCTGTTTGCATCAACCAAAGCGTTCTGAGCTAGACTTCACGGGAAGCAAGTCCATTTAGGGTGTAAACACGTTCTTCGATATTAGTCAATTGATTGAAAAATTAATTGGCCTTAAGAATCCCGACCCCCAAACATCTGGCGACCTGGTGACAGGACCAACCCACAATCAGCTAACGACTGCGTGATTGAACCAACACCCAAACAGTTCTCAAAACAAATTTGTTATTAGTATTTTGAAAAATTGGTTATAAATTCTGGTGGCGACCGTTAATAAAACAAATCTAATACTATATTAAATAAATAGCTATAAAATAGATATCTCAAGATGACTCTGGAGAAGCAAATAAAACAAATAGCAGCCAAGTGGGCCTTAATAAAATTAAAAAGCAGTGAATTTTTAGAATTTATGTCGGAAAAAGAATTTAGCTCTACAGATTCTTACAATCATAGTATAGAAAAAGTAACACAAATCCTTTTGGACATGCATAATAGCTTAAAATACATTTATGAACACGAGTTACAAAATGAAGCAACCATTATTCCGATAATTTCTGAAATTACCACAACTTCACGCGAGCTCAATAATCTTAAATATAAACTCTTAGATAAATTATCTAAATTAAAAACTGCTAAACCGTCAAATGATTCAGAAACCAGTTCAGAGGATTCTGAACCAAAAAACATACACATAAATCTTCCAAAAATTGAGTTGGAAAAATTTAATGGTGTATACACACGTTATCCTGCTTTCAAACATCAATTTGATGCAGCAATTGATTCAAATAATTCACTCAGCCAATGTCAAAAGCTTCAGTACTTAAAAAGTTTTTTGACTGAGGAGCCTTTAAACTTAATTAGGCACTTAGATTTGACTAATCAAAATTACCAAGTAGCCATTGAATTATTAGAAAGTAAATATTATAAGTATAGAAAAATTGTTTTTGATTTAATAGATAAATTATTAAATTTAAAAAATATCACATCTCCTAATTCAAGGTTTTATCAAAGTTTAACCAGCACGGTTAGGCAAACCATTGCACAATTAAAAAATTTAAGTATTAATACTGATCAATGGAATCCCATACTGGTAAGACTAGTGTCTTCCAAATTAGATGCAAAAGTACATCAGGACTGGTTACTCACGTTAGAAAACCATGACGAAATACCGAGTCTAGACACACTTTTAATTTTCATAGAAAGACAAGCAGATTCTTATTTAGATTCGCACAGTTTTAATATTAACAAACAAAAAGTACAATTTAAAGAAAGCAACAGTGCAAGATCTTTAAATGTACAGGCATCTAATAAAGACCTAAGTTGCAAGCTTTGTTTAAAACAGCATGGCTTGTGGCAATGTGAAAAATTTAAAAAGCTTTCTTTAGAAGAAAGGTCAAAGTTTGTAAATCAAAACAAATTGTGTAAAAAATGTTTTTCTCCTTCTCATTATGTAAATGATTGTAAACGCTTTAATTGTCGTTGTGGTCTTAAACTGTCTCCACTTTTACATTTTTGCAGTAATTCAAGAACGAACTCTTCACTGAAATCGGAGGGCGGAGTGGTCCAAAAAGACCCAGAGGATAAAAAGGCCGGAGAACAAACTGACACAAAGTCTTCCTCCAAGACATCAGGACACTGCGGAGTGGACGGATCCACAACGTTATTAAGCCGAGCTCTCATCAAAACACAAGACATTTCTGGACGTGAGGTACACATTCGTGCTTTCATTGATACCGGAAGTGAGATTTCTCTAATCTCAGAGGAAATTGTTAATCAATTAGGTTTAGAAAAACAGAACGCCCTTTTGAATGTAAAAGGTTTAAAGGGCCAACACGTAACTTCATCTAAAGGTTTAGTAAATTTGAAAATTGGTTCAATTGTCGATGATAGCTATGAATTGGATGCACCATTCTATGTTGTAAACAGCCTAAATTTGACTATACCTTCAGTCCCTTTAAAAAGAAGTCAATTTAAATTTATTAGTGGGTTACCGTTATCAGATGGTACGTTTAATACACCCCACACCACTGGAGTCCTAATAGGAGCAGATTTATTTTCAAAATTAATGCTAAACGACATTAGGAAAAGTCAAGATCAAAATCTTGTAGCACAGAATACCTCGTTAGGTTGGATTGTCTTCGGAAAGGCCGAAGCATTATACAAAAACGATTTCAATTTTAATAATAAAAATACTTATGCAGCAGCAACGTTAGAAGAAATTAATTCTAATGTTTTAAAGCTGATGGACTTGGATTCGACGCCAGACCATGCAGCAGATAGCATTTCAAATGCAGAGTTACAATTCCAATTTAGTATTAAAGAGAATGGAAGTGGCCAATTACAAGTGGCACTACCTTTCAAAATTGATCCCCCAATTTTAGGTGACTCGCTGCACAAAGCTCTTACCATGTTAAAAAGACAAGAAGTTAAATTAAATAGCAATCCTCTATTAAAGGAAGAATATTTTCAGTACTTTGATACATTAAAAGAATTAAATTTTATTGAATTAGTAGGTCCTCTTACTATGCATGATAAAACAAAAAACAATCAACAATTTTACCTCCCACATTTCGGGGTATACAAGGGTGAAAATAGTCCCCTAAGAGTAGTTTTGAACTGATTTCCAGCCCACCTTACAAATTTAAAACTTTCGTTTCTAATAGGATTACTGAAATACAGAGTTTAGATTTTCCTCACTCCTGGTCACATGTTCCAACAGCAGAAAACCCTGCAGACTTGGGCACCAGAGGGGTTTCAGTAGAAAAATTTTTAAACACAGAATTTTGGAAAAAGGGTTACAAAGCACACTTTTTATCAAACCCCACCCCATTTAAATTCCTCAACGAGGTTAAAACCCCAGAGGAAGAAAATAAAAAAGAAGTTGTAAGTTTTGTGCACTCACTTCTCAAAAAGAAGAAGTAATAGATAAATATTTGTCACAATTCTCTTCATTGGAAAGATTAGTTTCTCACCTTTCAATACTCAAAAAGTTCTGTATCTATTTAAAAATAAAAAGGGAATATCCCGATGATTATAAAGAAAAGTTTAAAAATTTTAAAACTATACGTCCTTTGGATAGAGAGAATTCATTATTAAATTTGATTAAATACAGCCAAATAAGTTTTGTCACAGAAATAACTAGCTTAGAAAATCAGGAGCCGTTAGATAGAAAATCTAACATCCTAACTTTAAACCCATTCTTGGACAAATTCCACTTGTTAAGGGTAGGAGGTCGTTTAGAAGAAGCTAACATCCCCTACAACCAAAAGCATCCTTTAATAATATCGAAAAGTTGTTACATAACTAAATTATTAGTTAGGTCTTATCATTTAAAGTACTTACATGCAGGCCCTAATGTTATTTCGGCCTTGCTCAGACTAAAATTTTGGATAGTACAAGGGAGAAAGTTAATAAGAAAGGTTTGCCGTGAATGCATTACATGCTTCAAACAGAAGCCGCTAACCTACACACCCTTAATGGGAAATTTACCTGGTGATAGAGTCAATCCTTCACGACCCTTTGAAAATACAGGAGTAGACTTTTTCGGCCCATTCATGGTCCACTTAAATCTGAGACGAGGTTCCAAGCCACAAAAGGTTTACGTTTCCACATTTGTGTGTTTCGCCACTAAAGCTTGTCATTTCGAAGTTTGTACGGATCTCAGTACAGAATGTTTCTTAAATGCTTTAAAAAGATTTATTGCCCGCAGAGGGGTTCCCAAAAGGATATATTCAGACAATGGAACAACATTTGTCTCCGCTTCCAAAGTTGTCAGGTCGGAATTGAACCAATTGATTTCAAAAATGAAAAATAATGAAGTAATGAAGTTCTTATCAGAGAATTCAATCTGTTGGTCTTTTGTACCCACCTACAGCCCTCACTTCGGTGGACTTTGGGAATCATCTGTGCGTGTTTGTAAACAATACCTTAAAAGAATTGTAGGACAGAGCTTTTTAACGTTGTTGGAGCTAGAAACTCTTTTGTGTCAAATAGAATCAATTTTAAATTCAAGGCCTTTAACCCCTCTCTCCGATGACAGTGAAAGTCTTGAATACTTGTCACCTGGACATTTTCTAGTTGGTCAACCTCTTGTACAATTACCAGTATTAGAACATTGTCAAGAAAGAAATTGTAAATTAAATCAAAGATTCAAATTTTTAGAAAATTTAAAAGCCGGCTTTTGGAAAGCTTGGTCCAATAACTATCTAAACACTTTACAACAACGGTATAAAGGTAAAACCAAAATTGTAAACCTTGTTGTAAATCAATTAGTTCTTATACAAGACAAAAATACACTGACTAACCAGTGGAAGTTAGGACGTGTACTGGAAGTTTTTCCAGGCAAAGATGGTACCGTGAGGGTGGTTAAGTTGAAAACCCAGTTGGGAACAATAACAAGACCAGTTGTCAAATTGGCCCCATTGCCAATAGAAATTTAGTTTATAAGTTGATAAACAAAATGATTTTGTCTAACCAAAACAAACACCATTAGTATTTAAGTAATTAGTTTTAAGATCATTAAATTTTTTTTTTAAAAAAAAAAAAAAAAGAAATGTTTATCATATGTAAAGTGACAAAGTCCATATTCTGAAAACATCTGTGAAATGTCAAAACTCACCCAGCTGTCAAAGACACTTTAAAAAAACTTTAGTTTTAATTCGTTAAAAGAGGATCTTTTAACAAAAATTGGGGAGTTATGTTCAAACTTAAGAGTTTTCAGCCTTTTTTTTTATGTTAATTAATTTAATTAAAATTAATTCAAATAGTTTTAAGTTTTCAATTTATCAAAAAAAATATTATAGAAATTTGTTTTCATTTTCCTATTGTAAAGGATATTTTAATATCTTTATTTAAAATATTCTAGAAAAAGATTCAATTTCACAACAAAACTGATATCTTTTCAATCAAAAATTAATTATACTGGCAGTAATTCAATACTTTGTCGTTTCAAAGGAAATTTATTTAGAGAAAAATACGAATTCCAGTCGCTTTTAAGCAAGCCTTTCGAGAGAACAAAAATACAGTCATAAAAAATGTGTGACGTTCACCAATCAAAATCCTAGTTTTGATCACGTGACCGTCTGGGCCCTCTTCACAGCTAGTGAAACCGGGCGAGCTCAGTTGGTTTTACGCTCTGCCTTCATGTAGACCGAACTCGGGTTGCTCTGCTCGTCTTGTTAAGCGAGAGAGAACTCTACTGCCTGCGCGGCCATTGAACAGCCCATTATACAGTGGCTGGTTCGTTGTGTCCTTCCTCTTACACTGGTCGGACCCATAGGATGCTGTTCTTTGCTTTTTAGCGAGAAAGATCTTCATTGCCTTGCGAGGCCATTTTGAACAGCTCGTATACAGTAGCTGGTTCGTTGCGTTTTTTCACCCACGCTGGTGTTAATCCGCCATCTTTAAATATCTTGTTTGATTAATTATACGCTAATTATCAACCTGAATTGACGGGTTCAAAGGAACTCCAGAGAAAAGGATTTCTCAAATTGCTTTGTTTCCAACTAATGCAAGATTTTAGTGTGGAACAAGGACGGATACATCCTCTTTAAGAGAAAGGCTTCAGCTAACGTTTTCAATTGACGAAAAATAATTTCTTTTGGAACAATCGTGTTGAAAAACAAGCTAAGTAGTTTAATAATTATTTGTAAAACTGTTTATATATTAATCATTAAATATTAGAAATATTTTTCTATTATATTGAAAATAATTCACTCTTTAATTCAGAGTTGTATTACTCAATTGATATAATTATCAATTAATTCATGAAATATTGCTATGTTACAATTAATATATTAATTATATAAAACTGTATTTATTTTATAAAACATAATGTTACTATAACATGTGCATTTGATATTTTTCCACTGCTGATTTATTAAAAGAAAATAAAAAGTTGTTATTTTGTTTAAATATTAAATTTGAGTTTTATATTGCTTCCTCCGCCATATTTAAAAAATAAGAAATAATAAGGAGTCTTCCATCTTTGAGATATATATTTTATTTTGTTTAATAACCAATCCTGTTTTTAATTATTATTAAAAACAAAATCACTATTTATTTGAACTTTAAAAATAAGAATATTTTCCAGAACATTTACCATTTTTCAAAGTAGTTTTGATTACTAGCACATTATTCGAACCTGCGGTCAAACCAATTCATTTAACGGTTCCTTTTTTTTTGAAGTCTTTGGATGCGAAGCGCTATTAAGGGTGGTTTTTCACTAACGCTTCCTGGCCCGGTATACATCCTTCTTAGCAAAGGGGTTGATATCCAAGAATCTGTTTGCATCAACCAAAGCGTTCTGAGCTAGACTTCACGGGAAGCAAGTCCATTTAGGGTGTAAACACGTTCTTCGATATTAGTCAATTGATTGAAAAATTAATTGGCCTTAAGAATCCCGACCCCAAACAAACATATTATTTTACCTATATCTTATTTTGTTTTCGTTTTTAATATCAATCAATGTTCTAATTGAAAAGATTTATTTACCTAAAAGTAGCAGTGTTGATGATTCATAAGGAGGTTGTCTTCTGCTTGATGAAAACATTCAACAAAATACTTCAGGAAGTACAAAGTACATACTTATATGAAAAGTCAATGCGATATGCTCTCAATTTGGCATTCGTTTTGTGAAGTGACTTACTATTCACCAAAACGAATTTACCTACATCTAATCGGATATTTGAACTCTTCAGAAATAACAGAATATTTATATTAAAATGACTAATGGTCAAACTTTCGGAACTTTAGTATCTAACAAATAAATTATATAGAGACATACGACATATCCTTATACCATTATATAGATAAATGTTTATTTGCATTAAGCAAAGGACAACCTAAATGATTTCTTCTAATAAATTAATGTTATTTTTCTTTAAGTAGAGAAATGTAATAAGTGATTAGTCATTAATAGTATTTTTCTTAATCGATGTTTTTAATCTAACTATTAACAGAAATTAACAAATAATACTAATTTTATATTTGTATAGAATATCGTAAAAAAATTATTAATTTTATAAAAGATATTTCATACTGAATATAAATAACAATAATTTATGATTGTGTAAATTGTACCAGAGGCGAATGTGGGTCAGTGGCTAGAGTGTTGGGTCGCTGACTCGGAGATCGCTGGTTCGAGACCGAGTCTCGGCAGATAGATATTTGCAGCCGCCTCCTCTTGGAAAGTCATGGCAACCTACCAACAGTATAATTGCCAAGTAACCTCTCCAAATTAGCCGTTCGGAACCGGCGTTAAAAAGTAGTTCCCGCATATCTGTGTAAAACAACTAAACACACTCTGCACAGGTATATGTGGAGAGGCGCCGATACCCGTTTCGGGTATGGCACTCGAAGAAGAAGAAATTGTACCACATATTTGTATGTTTCGCCTGCTCAGCCTTTTGACCTTAAAGGAAAGATTGCTCTGTATCTGTACTAGTAGTATCTACCTACTAGTCTTCACCTCCCTCTTGGAAGTCCAATCAATCGACAATTTTTTCGTAAACTCAATTAATTTTGAATGAAAAATCTTAGAAAATTCAATCTGTTGCTCAAAAGTTTTTTTTTGTTGGCTAGATTTGGAATTTCTGGCTTCAGAATTTTATAGATGAAAAAATAAAGAAAATCTGAAAAAATCCTTATTATATGAAGTTATCTCTTGAATAGTAGTTAATTATACATCTCTATGAAAAAGAAAAATCACTGAATTATTTACTACCTATGTAATACAATAATTGACCGTCAGAAAAGTTATTTTTTAAATTCAACACGAAACATTACATTTTAGAGCTTGATAAAGTCTCGATAAACGGATGAAACCTTGCTTTCAAATTAATTGTTGTAAAGCAGCGATTCTTAAACTATGGTTCGCGGACTCCTGGAGGTCCTCGTATCATTACCATAAACCATAAAATATGGTTAAAAACAGTTCAACAAGACGATGAAAGGGCAAGAAGTGCAGAGCAATAAAAAATGAATTTTTATTATTATTGTGTTCTGTGATTTTTATTAGGGATGTTACGGTGGTGGGTTTACTGGAACCGAAGATTTTAAATTAAATTTATCGGAGTAGAAGGGAGATGTATTTAACTAAATGTTAAGGGCAGGCCTAATGAAATAATAGAAATATAATTCAGTAATCAATCTCTTTAATCAGCCAAATATAAATAATAATACACATACGTAAGTAACATGCAACAATAGAAAAATATTTTATTTTAATTTTTTTTATATATCAAGAAGGGGTCCTCGGAATACATTAGTTTAAGAACCCCTTTTAAAACAATTGGCTAAAAACAGAATCGCAACGATAACATTTTTACCAAATAATAATATGAATATGTTAGTTTACTTTTTTATTCTCCTTAAACTAACGACCCATTAGATATTAGTGGTGACATTTTACCAGTAATTATTAATTCTATAAATCAGGGTTGGCCAACTTTTCTGTATATAAGATCTACTTTTTATCTTAAAAGTGTGTTGCGATCGACTTGTTGTCATAGGTGTAGTCTAAGGGGGAAGAAGGGGTGTGAATTTTTTTTTTTATATATATTTTCAGTATAAGGTGCATTCCAGTGAGGTATGGGTAAATAAGTAAAATATAGGTTCAAAAATATTTTTTATTTTTTAAATCGCTTATTAAGTTTTCGAGATATAGGCTCATGAAGAAAATAAATTTCCAGACCCAACTTTTGATAGCAGCATTCCGTACATGCGGTACCTAAAAAATTTGATTCTCCGACACTTTTTCAAAATAGATTTTTACTAACTTAAAATGCAATTTAATTCTTTTATCAACTGCAATGTACCATATAAGTTGTACTATTTGTTCGTAAATATGAAAAAGTTGTTAAAAAAATGCACAGTATGGCTGATAATTTGATTTCAATATTTCACTTTCGAGCATTTTTTTTTTTTGGGCAAGGAAAATTTATGACATTGCGAGCAATCGATGATCGACCAAAATTGGCCTCGTGATCGACCGGTCGATCGCGATCCACTTGTTGGCCACCCCTGCTATTTATCTTCAAGAGATGTCAGGCCTATCGAGATTTTCGTTAATACCTACAGGACTCTCTCTAATCAAACAATTTCTTTTATTAAATCTACTAGAGTAACCGTTTTTGAAAATTTTTTAAAAACTAAAAAACTATGTACTTACATGGATAAAGTATGTAATTTTTAAAAATAAATAATTAAATGAAAATCTGTTGACGTCACTTGCTTTTAAATTAGTCTCAACCTCTAATTTGAAGATTTCTTAATTATTGGGTCAAAGGTCTCGCCGTGAAATTGCTTAAACATTCACATATACTTTTCTACAAAAGATCTTTTTTAGTTTCAGACAACCTTGAAAGATCTCTTCAAATCTCAAATTTTCATTTTTACAGTTAGAAAAACCTCCCTTTTTATTTATTTTTGTATAATAAGTGAAATAAATATCCCCACTCTGTCTCATATAATAATAATAGGATCAATAAAAATGCATTGCTAGAGAAGTCAGTTCGTGCTCCTCTTATTTATTCAAGTTATAAATTTGTTTTCAGCTATCTAACATTCTACAAATTAACAGTGCATAGCAAAATTTAATTAACTACTTAGAGATAGAGATCATGCGCTTAATAAGAATAAAAAAATATCTAATTATATCTCATTACTATCACCCTCCTCCATCGTCAGTAATAAAAAGTTTTATTATTTGTTCTTCCCCGTTAGGATAGAAGAATGAGGAATTTGTGGAAAAGATAGAAATTGGAGGAGTATGCGTGGGGTCTTATCTCGAAAACAGCTCCACATAGATTTTATTTGCTAATAGCCTACCGAATACATATATTTTTTCAAGAATAACTATTATTTATTTATTTTTTTATTAATCGGTAGCAGGCAGGCAAAAACTATTTTTGGATTCAATCAAAATTATTTCATTTTTATTGAGATTAAAAATGTCTCTGACGTGGAGAAAAATCTGTCTATGTGTCTGTTAAGATACGATGACTTAAGAACTAAAAGTCGTGGAAAGTTTGTTCTTGTGCTAAAATATTCACATATTCTTATAGCTAGAAAATCATAAGATGGTGTCATCTATTAAATCCGATGGAATGGAATATTTTTAATTATATGTCAGCGGGGTTGTTTCTCACCCCCTCGGGAATCGAACCCGAGTGCCAGTAACAGCAATCCGGGCCATCTGGCTCACCTGCGGGATACGAACCAGCCAGATGGCCCGGATTGCTGTTACTGGCACTCGGGTTCGATTCCCGAGGGGGTGAGAAACAATCCCCTGACATATAATTAAAAATATTCCATTCCATCGGATTTAATAGATGACACCATCTTATGATTTTCTAGTAAATTTGAATCTATTACCATCGGCAAATTAATATCTTTCATATTAAATTAGGAAAAGTCATTCCATTACCCTTCGAATTTTGAATTTCTTCAAAATTCGAAACACTCAACCACCTTTATTTAAATTATATGGCATGGCTATATGTTTAAATTTAGAATCACTATATCGCGAAATTTTACAAATTAAGATAACAATTTTTGAGTAAAATATTTTACGCGTTTACTTATGTCAGAGAGGTTCGTATCCCGCAGGTGAGCCAGATGGCCCGGATTACTGTTACTGGCACTCGGGTTCGATTCCCGAGGGGGTGAGAAACAATCCCTCTGACATATAATTAAAAATATTCCATTCCATCGGATTTAATAGATGACACCATCTTATGATTTTCTAGTAAATTTGAATCTATTACCATCGGCAAATTAATATCTTTCATATTCTTATAGCGTTTTGCAAAAAATCAACGTTTTGAAATACTTTTAGCCAAAACACCGAAAAATGATATTTTGACCTATTTTTGAGGTGCCATTAGATGTGGGAAAGCAATATTTTAAATCAAAATATTGTATTTTCTTTAACGAATAAAGTTTCGTGCTAAAAGCAAGAGGGAAATTGGGAATCAAGAGAAAGATTTTTCCATTAATATAATAGAAAGTATTTTGAATCAAAATATTGTTGTTTTATATTAATGGGGACCCAAAAATAAAATAGATTAAAATACCCTTTTTCAGTCTTTTGATCAAAAAAATCTCAAACTCATAGCACTTAAGCCTGGTTAAAAAATCAAAATGAGCCATTCAATTTTAAGATATATTTTAATTTCCATGTTTTTCATTTTGTTTCAGGTAAGTTGATTTCTTTAGACATCAGAGAGACTACATAAAGTAAGATTCTCGACAATTTTTTTCACTTTTTATTACAAATTTAAGGAATCAAATTCAAAGTTAAAGCTAGAACTTTGTAGTGAATTGTCATTTGAAAAAATTAGATTAGAAAATATTTTAAAAAATAATTATAAATATTAATTAATTCTGAATGAACTCATCATATATTGTAAAAACATACTAAATCTATTAGTAATCTTGACGCTCACACCTATAAGTATTAGATTTTCTGATTTTTTTTTTTATTTTTTAATTTTTCGTACTGGGGTAACGTTATTTTCAAAACTGGAGTAAAGTTATTTTGAAAAATATGTTTTTCTATCAGTCTGTGTCTGTATGTCTGACTGTATATCTGATACCAACGATGACTCAAAAGCTTATAGAATGTTTATTTTGGTGCTCAAATTCTTTACTCTTTCTCTACAAAGAACTGATAGGATTTTGGACCTTAGCTTAAGAACTTAAATAAAAATCAAGACACACTGAACACTTGTTGCTAGAGAACTGAAATTCGACATAAAAATTGATTACGCCAAAGTGAATTATTATACATCTTTACATCAAATTTCAGCTATTTAGATTAACCTCTTTATTATTATTCAGTTCCATTATCAGAATTAGATGTGAAAAATCAGAGGAAAAAAGGAACAATTAAACACTGTGTTAAAACATGCGATCAATTGCAACGTTTCGCCAATTTATTGTGGCTTCATCAGGCTCTTGATCAAATTTTTAAAACAATTCATCATTTCTTTTCTTACTAATTAGAACACATATATATACCAATATGAACACACTTATTTATACAACACTATTAATTATTTTGAGTACCAATGGATTCAAGCAGACCAACTGTACACCTTCGACTGATTCAAAAGAATGAAGCCATAATAAATTGGCGAAACGTTCCAATTGGTCACATGTTTTAACACGGTGTTTAATTGTTCCTTTTTTTCCTCTGATTTGTCACATCTAATTAACCTCTTTGTAGGAAAAAATTTCTAGCTTCAAAACTGCATAAAAGTTTAAAAAAATCGAATCGTTGTAATCATTAACTCTTGAACGGTTGTAGCTAATGAGTTGAGATTAGGCAAAAAAATGATATTAAAAAGCTGTTCCTTTGTGCCAAGTTTCAGTTTTCCATTCATTCCTTTTACAAACAAAATCTGAAGATGTTTAGATACTAATTTTTCAAAAAATTTCCCTTTTTCTCCAATTTACTTGTGATGGTTATTTTAATATAAAGATCCGTAACGTCATTCAATCATTTTCTGTATTTGCAAAAATGCTGAAAATTTATCTTTGAAAGCGTGAAGAAGATTCTAAAATAACAGAATGATTATACGTTCGAATAAAAACGGCTTTCTTTCTAGTACTTATAGGTAGGTGTGTGTGCATTTCGTTTATAATTTTTAACGTTTTATTCAAATTTACATAAAGTCAAATATAATTATTATAATTTCACCAATAACAGGTACAAATAAGACATAAAATGCTATTATTACACGCTGACTATTGAACTGACTAATCTGACGTTAGGTAATATCGTATTTTTTGTTATTAAATTGAATCTAGGTTTTATGAAAATCACAATGCAGCAGCAGCTAAAGTGTTTCAAAATGAATTTTGACTTTTCTCAAATTTATTATGATTAGAATAAAAAAAACACCCTTTCCGAAATATCTAGAATTAAATAAAAGTTTTTTAACTCAATTAAAGAAACATTTCACTTAATAATTTTTACAAAGAAACATTGATTTGAAGTCGAGACTTTTAGGGCCAGTTGTATGTCGGTTGATAAAGTCTTTGTAAAATTTGACAAAGGGTAAAATTTTAGAATTCACCGAGAGGTGAACCGCGACCTAAAATCGTGTACACCTACTTCCACTTCCACTTTCATTTCCAAGTGGAAGACAATAGATGACAATAGAATATCTAATGAATTCCAAAGTAATTCCAAATAATTCC
The DNA here is from genome assembly GCA_024734495.1 of Forficula auricularia. Classification (NCBI taxonomy): domain Eukaryota; kingdom Metazoa; phylum Arthropoda; class Insecta; order Dermaptera; family Forficulidae; genus Forficula; species Forficula auricularia. The sequence goes on from JALMQS010000807.1 coordinate 384,715, forward strand.
AAAGACGATGTACACCTAATCCCAACCGCCGTCCACCCCTCGAAACTCACCTTGTGTCCGACGGGATGGCCAATCAGATGAAAGTGTCAGACTTTACCAACCGACATACAACTGGCCTTTAGGGATCTAAATGTCTCTTTAGTCCAAAAAAGTGTGTTTTTTTAATCTTTGTGTTTATACCATATCGAGAGATCTTTCTTAGGAAAATCTATAACCTCTATTATAAAATATACTTTAAAATTATATTTCAATTCATTTCCATAGTTTAGGAATAAAAAGTGAAAACTTTTTCTAAGAGTCTATACTCTCTCAAAATTTGCAGATGATCGGATGAAGGGAGTTCGGGACTATTTATCATTTTTATAATAAAATTCTCCTATTTTTACCATCGAATCATTGATGTATTAAATATTTATTCCCGAAATATGAAGTTGATCGTCTGTCCCATTACCGAGAAATAAATTATTGAAAATTGTCATTTAAACATGGAAGTAAATGGATCGAGCTTTTAAAAGAGCTGTAACTTCTATACAAATTATATCATTTTCAACAAATTTAGACGGATCAATAATTTAACTTTTATTAATCAAATGATATATTTTTCAATAGATTTGACAGTCTAGTTAATCAGTTATTCATAAATGTAAAAATAAAAAGTTATTTTCAGCCAACAGAATATAACAAAAGCACTAGTGTAGAATTCCAACTCTATTTCTTGAAATCGTTTTTGTGATAAATAAATGTTTTTATAATTAGAAAAAATTAATCTCAATATTATTTTTATTAATATTATCAAAACAGAGAAAATTAACCTCATTATTAACAATTTTTTTTAATTTAGTATCCATAAGTTGTCACTGTGCAGAAATACAAAATTTTTTTTCGAAGATTAACCAGATAGATAAGTTGTCCCGAACTCCCTAAATAGGTATTTCCGGTTGATCTTGAAATTTGTCATTATTCCCTCAATCTCTCACTTGTCAGTTTCATTTGAATTCGTTAATAATTCGTTCGTTAGTGCTGATTTAGAAATTGCGATTCGCGATCATTAATATTAATAAATGCTATTAAGAAAGAGAGAGAGAGAGAGAGAAAGAAAAAGAGATTCGCTATTAATTTAGTAATTCTCGGCGTGCACTCTCTCTGATGAAATCTACACCTCTGAGCCAAGGTAATTTATTAATTTCATGCCTTCTCACAATCGCGGGGATCGTTTTTTCACCACCATCTTCATTTAATCGTTTCCACCACTCATTAGTTAAGATGTCATTTCAATAGGCATCCGTGGAATAGAAAATAAAAACATAAAATCGCATTGTTCATTTGTCGAAAATCAAGCAAGAAAGACTAGCCCTTGTGATGAATTTTGCACTTAAATGGGTATTCTCTTAAAAGTTATTAATTATTAAATCGCCCAAGGCCAATTTTCAAAAAAAGAAGCTTATAAAATTGAAAAACTTCATTAGGACGATTCAAGTAGTTTTTGGAGACAGGCTGAAAAGTGAATTTAATGGATTTTGATGAGAAGAAAAGTTCTTTCTTATACCAAAATGTTTGTATTTTCAATACAGAGAGCTGAATAGATTTTTGACTTTCTAGCTTTGGAACTTACGGTTTGAAATTGCAGAAAACGTAATTTTGTAATCATTTTATTGGGATTTTTATCTGATTCCATAATAAAGGGTCTATGAAGCCTAAATTTAACCGGGGGGAAACGAGTTTCAAGACTTTAGATTTTTAGAAGGTAATACTTTTGTTTGGTTAGTATCTATTTATTGATGTTTGAAAATTGTGCAGTTCATGAAGCTTTATAGACCGAAAGCTAATGAACATTTTGGACGATTATTTGAGAATGCAAATAAGATATCCCAAACTGTAGTGTTATCAGCACACAGCCAGAAAGTAAAATTCTTACTCGCCAAATCCAGTAGTTTCTAGTGGTAAATGACCTCTGAATATGTCAAAAATATTCTAAAATCTTAAAAACTTTAACGTAGAGCCTAAATTTTACGCAGCTTTCAAACAGAGGTGACAAATGGATTGCCTATATTCAGGCGCCTGGTACGTACAAGGGTAGAATTTTTCTTTCTGAATAATCTAAATGTTTTTAAATATTGCTTAGGAATAACCTATACAAATTTAAGTATAAGTATAATATAACTATATGTCTATGTATGGACCGTTCAGAGGCCAATCGAATTTAACTCGTCAGAACAAATGCCATGTCAGTATTAGGATCCGAAAAATTTAACGCCGTGGGGTTTGATTTAAGAAAATTTTTTATTAATAATAATCTTATCTTATCTTATCATATTATATTAAACGACGAATTCTTGTATATATAGAATCATCTTCTTGAAAACGGCTCTAACGATTTGGATGAAATTCACGGATTAGGGGTTTTTGTGTTAACAATTCGATCTGTCACGGTCTCATCTTCGGTTAAGTTGTTTTTGATGGGTTTTTTGTTAATTGAAATAATTATTCACAGGTGGTTGTCTCAATAAAAATGTATAATTACATTTTTATTCAATTTCCTTTTAATAATTAATTGGTTTTTTAAATTTTAAATCCCACTAATAAATCATTACAAATATTATTATATATTAAAATTAGTCAATTTAATTAATTAAATAGCTGGTTCAAAAAATTGTTATTTAAATAAAAAAAACTTAATTATAGTTATTGAAGATGGAGAGATAGAATTTAATACTGAATTGATGGAAAGGCTTCTCAAAGATAAAGAAAACTACTAATTCCGATTACATTGGATTGAATTGGTATTGAATTTTTTACGTTTTGATTATTATTGGTAACAATTGCTGAAGATATGTAAGAATCGATTTAATACCAGGTCTCACATTTGGGAAAATTTTTTTGATAAGTTTTTTAATGAAACTAATTATTAACAGGTGGTTGAATCAAAATAAAACAAATGGTTGATTAAATCAAAAACAAACACATGCATTACCGAGCATCGCTGTGTGTTCCAGGTACTAATATTAATACCTATTAATAATACTTCCGTAGACCATACACATTGACAGACAAAATGTGGATCACAGGTTCATAAAACATTAAATTTCGACTGAAAACTAGAACTTGAAATTTTCGTAATAGTTCCACTTTGTAAATGAATAAATAAATAAATACGACCAAATGAAAATGAATTGCCGACCAATCGTTCATTGACTCTCTGTTGGACTTTTGTCTATCCTAGAACTGGAATTCTTAATAGATACTAAAAAAGAATCGGGAACGTGATGAAGATTTTAATTAAATACTTCATAATAATAATAATAATTTTTTTTCTCTGTCATCATTTCCAATGACGTCATGGTCACCTGTAAATTATCTTCTTTAGAAAACGATATAAATATTAAAAAAAACTTCTAGTGGTTTGTGTATTGCATACTAGATCTAATATAAAGTGAAAGATCAAATTTCTCTGCATACAAATCTTACTATCAATTTAAATTAGGCATCCTACTTTTTTTTTTTATAGGGACGCATTCCTTCACTTTATTAAGGATCAGGTGGTTTGTCGGGAAGTGAAGAGATGGAGAAAAAAAAACGAAGATAAAATGAAGATATCTTACTTTTAACACTCGTAAACATATTGAGAGATCGGATTTTATTCATTTAGCCATAAAAGAAAAAAATAATATTATTCGTTTTATTTAAATTAGAAGGAACATTTTTATGCCCGCTCTACTTTTAGAGTAAAGCACATAAATTATGGATTTTAAAAATAAAATTCGAAACTAATATAAAATTAAACTCAAATTTAGAGCTTATTATCCTCAAGTTATTCAAAATATAGTAGGTATTTAATCATAGAGAGGTTGTCATTTGAATGTTTAGTTAAATCACACATAATTAATTATAATTATTTATTGAATACGAACAAATAATACAATAAAACTACGACGTTTCGATCGACTATTATTGTATTATTTGTTTCGTGTTCAATAAATAATTATAATTCATTATGTGAGATTGCACTAAATATTCAAATTTTACTCAGAATAATCACAAAAATAAAAGCTTCAACAGCTTCATTGCTAATAAAGATATTGTCTTCTGCTTGATACAAATAAACATACCCACATATACCAGGTGTTTAGAAAAAGGGTTCCAAGACTTCAGGACGTGATTCCCCAGAGCAAAATTAGATTAGGTCCAAAATGCTTCATTTTCTGTCTGGCCGCCATTTTTTTTTTTTTTAACTTCTATCTTAATAACCGATGTAAGATATCTTTATGAAATTTCGTACACATGTGTTTAACTACATTATCTACTATGTAAAGAAGTACCTAAATGTTATCTTGAAAATGTCGGCCATTATTTTGGAATTTGTCCTTATTTTTGTGTGTTTTAGATAAATCCTAATATTTCAAATACAACAAATAATACTTTTATTTTTATTTTATGGCTAAATAAATAAGAGGCCGTCCATAAATTACGTGACACGAATTTCAAGATTTCCTCCCCAGTCACATTCTGTCACATTTTCATTGAGCCCCTCCCCTGTATTATGACGTCACACTATCACTTTTATACCCGATTAAAAATCAAAATAAAATATTTGTAAGCAAATAAATATCTTGGGGGAATGAATCCTTAATTATAAGAATAAATATGAAAGTAAAAAGGGTTTATTTATGTGAAAAAAATAAAGTGTTTTTGCTAAAAATTGCTTGCTTACAAATTTTTGCCCTGATTTATTTTATCAACATTTTCAGGTTGGAATAATAATACTCTGAAATCGAAAAAATACTACCTTGATCAAAAAGTTTCAAGAATTTATTCAGACAATCAAAAATACAAATTAATTCATCAAAATCGATATTGTCCCATTTAAAGTACTCCCCATTGACTGCAACGCACTTATGCCAGCGCTTGATCCAATCCTCGAAACATTTTTTATACTCGGTTTTCGGTATGGACCATCAGAGCCGTATATTTGAAAATTTTTAAAAAATTTTAATTTGACTTTTGTGTATTCACAATTTTTAAATTGAAAGTTTCTTTTTGTCGAGAGTAGCAGAATTTTTATAAATTGAAGGAGACAATAAAATATTAAGTATTAAAAATTTATAATTCCAGCAGTAGACACACTCTTTGATTGTCTCCTTCAATCACAATCTTTAAGATCCCCGGGTCCCCCTGTCACATTTTATCACAAATTTGAGTTGCCCCCTCCCCCCTTACTGTGTGACATAATTTATGGGAGACCCCTAAGATGGCACACATTTTTATCATTATTCGGCCTTGATCTGAAATTGTTCCATCAAATCTCCATTGTAGTGTAATAAAAGACTGTTTAATTGGAAGTCGTATGATATGCTCCCACCAGTCTCTATATCGTTAATGGAAATGGAGAGCGAATTTCCCGATTAGGGCCTGGTTTTCGTTTTCGCACATGATATGACAGGTAAAGAAAGCCTGCGACAGACTGAGTAATGCAGATGCTGAGCTGTTATGCAAGTGAACTGAATTGCTTCTAATGGATCGATGGTGAGTCAACTGTGGGCTCTTAGAACTGTTCGGAATGACACCAGACACCAGCCTTTCACCTCTGTTGCGGCATCCAACCTTCCAACTCTGACCTCTCAAGCCTCAAGCTTCAATAAGCCTCAAGCCCCCACCAATAAAGAGGAGAAATAAATCGACCAAGATTTCTTTTCACAGGTAGAACAACGAAATATAGAGCGTGTAAATGTAAACGATCTTTCTATTTTATTACCGTGCAACGTTTTTTGACCATTTCTAATAAAAACAAAAAGAAAAGGGGAGAGGCAGACGATCTCGAAACCAGGCCAAGGGTGAAAGGCAAATAATCTTTTGCGAATATTAAAATATGTGGACAAAGAAAACAATTTAAAATATTGATTGAAAAAAACGAACTGGATTTTTTTTAGATTTAAATTGAAAGAGTTTTTATTGAAAGGATGAGAATTTGAAAGATCGTGAGTTCGAGGGAAAAAGTGCTTTCTTGTTAAAAACCACAAAAGAATATCACCGAGGAGTATAATAAATAAATAAATAAACAACTATGAACAAATTAGCTAAATTTAATTAAACTTTTTTAAGGAATTTTGGGACAGCAACTCTATCTGGTTGATCTACAAAAAATCTTTTATATTTCTGCAGAGTGACAACTTCTACCTATTAAATTTTTACTTTATTTAATAAAAAATTTGGTAACGCACAGACTAACTAACAGACTAACAGACATTTTGACAAAACAATTATTACTCTAAAAATATAATTTTTTCGATGTTCACTTATTAGGGCTTTTTTGTAGACCGAAATGACATGGTTTCGCCCAATTTTTTTAACTAAAATTGTTTCAACCGTTTTTTAGATACTTTGAAAAAAAGAAGCAAAAAAAACACTTTTTTCATGCACGATTATAATACTTGACCATACCCTGTATGGTAAAGTGAAAAATTGTTAATAATGTGGTTAATTTCGAATACAAATCTTTGTTTTGATAATATAGGCCAGTCAAAATCGACAATAAATTCGCAAAACATGATGTATCTCTGATTTTTAGTATGTTGTTTAGACCCATTAGGGGTATGTATGCCCAAGTTTGCAATTCTCAAAAAGTTGTGGAAAAAATTTTCCACACGAAAAACCGTGAAATTTTCGGACTTTTTTCAGATTCTGCTCTATATCTCCTAATCCCTGCATTTTTCGTCAAAAGCTATTCTATATGTTTTTTAAGAACAATAAATTTGTGAGAAATTAAGCTTAACCGAAGCTCTCTAGATCAATTGGTTACCTAATTATGGCACTTTGAAAATAGGCCAAATTTTCAGAAAATTTTTGTTTTAGACCCTTTTTGGACAGAAATTGCATCAAAACCATTGATCCTACAAGTAAAACTTATAGAAGATAATTTGTAGGCAATTTAATTAGGTTTAAATTAAGTGCAGTGCGGGGTCTCTAAGTCTCGTAGCTCTCTGAAAATCTAAAAAAATAAGTTAAAATCGCATTGGATCATGTAAAAAATCATTAGCAATTTTAAATGGGTCAACTTTTTGATTAATGTTATTAGAAACCCCACAAAAAAATCACTCAAATTCATTCACTATAACTGAGTTCCGAGGTTTAAATCTAATTTGACTGGACTAGTACATATATATGGAAGATCATTTTGGGAGACCTAATAAAGAATCTACTTATAAATATAAAGATTCTAAAATTTCATTTTATTTATAGGAAAATTTACAGTGTTTAATTAATGGTTATTATTCAATAAATTATCACTTTTTTAATAAAAATTTACTTTTTTTCTGATATATTTCAAAACTGAATTTTGATGAAATTTATTTAAAATTCGACAAATCTTTCAGATATATAAACGTGTTTTAAAAAAATTAAGTGATTATGCATATTATTATTATTATTTTTTTTTCGAGGATTAAATTATAAAAAATTGATTTCATGTTCTTTAAAACTTAAAATTGATTTCTTTTTCACTTTTTTTTTTTTTTTTTTTTTGGGATGGAATAAATTTTTAATCAAAAGTCGTCTTCATTAAAGATTGAAAATTAATCTTCTTGGTAATTGTAATTTATTAAAGACCGACAGATCAAAGGGAAACTCTGATAAATTGTTGCAACGATTTCCCGATGAGTGAAATGATAAATATATACCTCCTTATTTCTCCTCGAAGAGGGGATTTTTTTTATTTCATGATTTCAGAGCTATCATCTCTCGGAGCAAAACACGAATCTTAAGATGTATATAAACATGAAGAAATGTAGACGAAATGGGGCGGATGGCCAGAGAGAACCAAAACTAGCATTTAGTTTAGTACGTTGTCACGCACACTAACACTAACACGCTCTATTTATCTCCTGATCTACAAATTTTCATTCACAATAACAAATCCAAATCTTAAAAAAAAAAAAAAAAAATTAATCTACTCTTATTAAACGAGCAAAAATTGTATATTTATTTATATATGTATTTGTATCTTGGTTCTATTTTGAAAACGGCCCTACCGATTTTGATTAAACAAAATCTATTAACAAGTTTTGAGGATGAGAAAACGATCTGACTAGGTCTGGACCTCATCAAAATTCATCTTAATTGATTTTTTCTTAATTAAAGTAATTATTGATAGATGAAAATCTCAATAAAAAAAATTGATTTGACGCATGTCAGATTAGAACCAGAGACTTCTTGCATCAGAGGCATAGACTTAACCAGTAGACCATAGAACAATTTTAAAAATCTTTGCTTTTTACTTTTACTAAAATGAATATTTTTGAATTAGACTTTATTATAAGTGTGAAAAATAAGTGAATATATTATATATAGCTATGTATTTTATAAATAGAATTTATTGAATAAATTTGAAATATGTATAATTGAATTAAGCTGAAAGAAAGACAACAATTATTATACTATATATATATTGTATTTTTTTTTTAATTTGAAAACGGCTCTCAAATAAAAATTGACATTTTTATCAGAATTTTAAATTAAAAATAATATTAAAATAAAGCTTTTAACTGAAGAAAAAAGTTACCGAGCATCGCTCGGTGCCTCCAGGTATGCTTTTTCTATATCAGATATTTGTTTTATTAAATACTTATCTACTGATGTCCCTGGTGACCTACATTCTACATTCATTTTTATGTTAATTAAATGTTAAAAATTAAATTTGTTAAACCAGTATGTTTGTTGCTAGTTAAATACACCAGGCTTTAATTTAGTGTTTTTACTACTTCGAATTTTCTCAAAATTGACTTAATTCTCTATCTTTAATAGGAATTGTCTAGTGATGAGCAAAACAAGACCAAGACCAAGAACAATTCTGCTCATCACTAATTAATATAGGCAGAGGGTGTGTTTGTAAAGTCTTCTATAGAAGTGTTTAGAAAAGTCCTGATCACTTAAAAAAAATATTATTATTTTGATTTTGAGTATTAATATTAGTGATGAGCAAAGCAAGACCAAGACCAATTCTGCTCATCACTAGAATTGTCCAGGTTTTAAGCTATGGTCCCGGCCAGTTTGTCATTTGTCCCGATTATTTAGAAACAATTAAAAAGTGCCGAATATATACGAAGTCGAAAATTTCATACTCGAAAAATGACCTTTAGTTAACATGAAAACATTAATTGTGAACTTATTTTTGAATAATAAATTATGTTCAGTTAAAAATAATTATAAATTATTAGATAATTATTATTTTTTGTTAACTATTACATTTTTAAATCATAAGTATCTACCTACGTAGCTGAATATACTCCTCTCTTTAAAATTTGAATTTTCATTTAAATCGCACATAATTGATTATAATTATTTATTGAACACAAACAAATAATACAATATTTATAACTACTATTTGTTCGTGTTCAATAAATAATTATAATTAATTATGTGTGATTTAAATAAAAATTCAAACATTAATCAAATTAATCACAAAAAAATTTTAAGAAAAAATAAAACCGACTTCAAAAAAATTAAATCCAACAATTAAAATACACTAAAAGGTATAAAATAATTATTATCTTATTTAGTTACAACTAAACGACGAAATATTAACATGAAATTACTTTTTGAAGTCGGTGCCAAACAAACTATACCTATAAGCGAGCGTACCCACCAAACGTACTAAGTAAGATCCGTCGAGTGCGATTCATAAAAGGTATATGTTTGACACCGACTTAAAAAAGTAATTTCATGTTAATATTTCGTCATTTAGTTGTAACTAAATAAGATAATAATTATTCTATACCTTTTAGTGTATTTTATTTGTTGCATTTAATTTTTTGAAGTTGGTTTTATTTTTTCTTAAAAATTATTTTTATTTTTCTCTTTTTAGTGATGTTATTAATAGTGATCATATCATCAGAACTTGATCAAATTAATATGGCACCATCCCTAAGATACCCCTTTCCAATAAAAAAAGAATCATCGAAATCGGTTCATAAACAAAGAAGTTAGTCCTGAACAAACAAACCTAAAAAGGTCTAATACCTTATGGAAAAAATGGGAAGTTAGACTGGACCCAATGCAAAATTTTTTCAAAATCGGTCCACAATTGGCGGAGATATGAGGTAACATAGGCACAAAAAAAAAAAATTCATTCGAATACTCTATTCCTCCTCCTTTTTTTGAAGTCGGTTAAAAATAAAAGCTTCAACAGCTTCATTACTAATAAATACTCTTTCTAAAATCCCATAGAAGGCGCTCAGTTTTCTAGTACACTCTCAAAATTGTTCCGGTTTGAGAAAAAAAACTTTATGGTAACTCTATCTTAAGGTAATAATAATAATGTATGTATCCTGATTGAGTTTTTTTAGTGTTCAATTGAATCGTAAAATGGATCGGCTTATTCTACGATCGTTCTCCAGTATTAGCACCCTATCCGAATTTTAGAATTTTATACTTGAAAACAATCGCTTAATAATATTATCGAAAAGTCGTAGTTATACGTATTGTTCCTTGTGTTAAAAAAATAATTATAATTAATGACGTGTGATTTAAACAAAATTTCTACCCTTAATAAATTTAATCACAAAAATACAAGCTTTAACAGCTACATATCTATCATATTAGATAATAAGTATTTTTTAAATTTATTTATTTATTTATTTTTATTTATTTATTTTACTTACTTTCAATTTTGTTTTGATATAAGAAAGCAAATAAATGTGGTGTGCGCACCTGTTTATTTTTTTTTTAATTTTTTGAAAGTTCTCAAATGTGAACACTTAAATTTGATGTTATCTTCTCCAGAAAAACCGCCTGTTCGATCGATTAAATAATCTCCCATTTGAAGAAGAGCTTACAAATGTCTTTCTAGTGGTTTTCTTTTCGGTGGATTTTAAATTTAAATTCATTTTCTCATATCAAATTTCGTGTCTCGTATTTAAAAGAAACAAAACAGGTCGTTGGAGTGGCGACGAATTTAAACGTCTTTTTTTTCGCTTTGACATTAATGCCTATTGACCATAAAATGATGGATCAGAAAGGAGGATTCTTTATCTTAGTAAAAGAATTTTCCAATGAGGGGGGGGGGGGCAGGAAAGCAAAATTGAAACGCGAGCTGGTCGTGTTTTAATCGGCGTTCGGATCCCGTTGGATGTGACCCTTGATCCGGTTTTTTTCCCGGGGGTCATCAAGGGGCCAGCCCCCCTGGGGCTCCATGCAAATGGACGAGACCGAGCCCCCCACGTGCTTTATCCCGACGCCGCCCACAACCGCCGAGAATCGAAGCCAAGGCATCTTGATAAAACGTCGGTCGCTTGGCCAAAACAGATCCATCTGTTATGTTCTATTAAAAGCCACATAATCAGATGTCAATTAATATTCAAAGAAAAAAATTTCAGATCCACGTCAGATAATATCAAATAAAAAAAAAAATTCAAAAGAGAAATATTTCAAATTTTGGTCTAATCTACAAATAACATTTTGGATCCTAATTCTCTCACTTTTTTCCCCCGTTAGCATTTTAGTATAAAAAGTACAAAACATTATTAGTATTGACGATCTTTTGAAGATTTCAATCTTCCATTCTCCATTGTTTAGTATTTAGTCACTGAAGCACCGAGCGATGCTCGGTAACTTTTTGCTTCAGTTAAAAACATTTAAGAAAAAGTACTTGCTTACTGTAAAGAACTTTAAAGTTTAATTTTACTAAAAACTTTATATAAGCTTTTTGGTGGACCTCAAGGTATTTAAATAGAAAATTAAATTTGACTAAAATTCGTTAGGCCATTTTCAAGATATTTAGAAAAAAGTATAGTAATAAAGTACAGTGTTTGTGTACCGATATGTACCAAAAATTAATCAGAGCTTCATTTTGTTAAAATAATGTCATCCAAATCGTTAGAGACGTTTTCGAGAACCCTATTCTATATATAAGTATATACACTAATTGTTCATATAATAAGATAAGATATTAGAAGAAATTTTCACAATTTTGGGGTATTTGTACCCTTGAGAAATAACACTGTTGATGAAGGACAAACCTTCGAAACTATAGCCTGTAACATTGAAAGTTTCTTTTTTGCCGAGAGTAGCAGAACTTTTATAAATTAAAGGAGACAATAAAAGAGTGACTTTGCCCTCTTAATCAGTCTACGAAACTATAGTCTCGTTATACATAAATTAAAAATTTATTTTTCCAGCACAAGATACATTTTTTTTATTGTCCCTTTAATATATCTATTGTAATAATGGGCTTGCGCGACGACGACGTGATCTCTCAGATTGACAGTGATTTAGCTTTAAATAAATACGAGGGAATTCAAAAATTATTTAAAATCTAGAACTTTCAAACAAAAATACTAGAAAACTCGGAGACGGGGGTTATAAATTAGTTTATTATACCGGAGGGGGGACATCAGAGTCCAGAGGGTGTAGCCCCATAGTCAGCAATTTGCCCGCCGAAGGCTGACTTCGCAGCTGAAATACATATACTATGCTTATTTGCATCAAGCAGAAGACTAGCACGTTGTTTCTCCTTATTAGTCTAATTATTAATTTCTTTCGTGTAGAGGAAGCTCTCTGGAATCGTTTAAAACGAAATTAAATAAATTCGGTTTTATGGGCAGAGGCAATTTGTCACGGATGGTTTCCATCCACAGTTCAACCTCCTCCTGATTGCCGATTTCTACGCCTATCTAGCTCTCTTGGTGTCAAATGTTAAGGATCTTTATAAATTATTCATTTATCAGAACAATTTATTAATTCCATATATTTGTGTAAAGGAATAGCCTAGGCTTTCTTGCTTGGACAATCGTTATTTATGCCCTAATTATTACATATCATAATTTAAAAATTATAATTGTCTGTCTGCAATTTATTTGCTTTAAAAAAAGGTCATAACAATAAATATATCAGCAAAAATGTTTTACACTCTTCTTCCTCTTCTACATGGGCACAGCATGTGCAGAAAACGGGCCAGCCATCCAGCCAGCCACTCAGGAGGACAACGCCATTTATCTAATTCCTTTTAAATTCACTTACATTTTTTTAAAATAATAATTCCTAACTTTTTTCGAATTCATAAAATCGTGTATTTTATTTGTATTAAAACTGTTTTCTTTTTTTCTTTTAATTCTGTTGAGTATCTTGGGAATTTATTTTTGTCTAAAAGAGGGTATATTTTAAATGTGAAATTAAAACGCCCGGGTTTCATTTTAAATCATGCCATAGTTACATTTATTTTCCTTAAATTTACTGAAAATGTCAGAGTGCTTTTTTTATCAATTCTAGATGTTTATTGGATAAAAAATACTTGGTAGGTTTTCACATTAGATATAAAAATAAAACGATTGTTTTTTGGAGAATCTTTAACCTCGATATATGTATATTTCAGGTGACTAACTCATCTTCATGTGAGATACAGATAAATCTCTAAAATGAATTCGTTTTATTTTTGCATATCTTAATGTGAAACCTACCGTTGTTATCAATAAATTTTAAAATGTTTCACCAAGTACCAACACACAAATTACTTCAAAACTCCTGAATGTTTGTTTATTTGCTATCGATACATGAACCTGAACTATAGACATCTGGTGGTGAGAAACCCTGCACTAAATTTGTAAAAAATACACTGATTAGATTGGGATTTGCAGTAAAAAATGAGAAAAAATTAAAAAGCAGAGTAATTTCGCAATTCTTCTTTGCGTGTTTGATGTCTTCAGTTCTTTATATTATTCACACCGCGCGAGTTGTCGCGCAACATAGCAAATAATTCAATTCAGATTGTTTTTTCGCCCGTGTAGCGCGACAAAATGGAGAATCAGAAGCTAATAAACTTAATTTTTAAACGAAAATATTTATGGAACCAAAAAGACCCGATGTACCAAATGAGAAATTTAAATATGAAGTTGTGGAATTATTATGGAAGTCAAATGCTCCGGGGCCACGACTTTTGGAGGGTGGGGTGGACGTTGGTTTTTTTTTCTTACACTATACAGTAAACAATTGGTTATCTGGGAGGACCATAGGAAAAACAAGAAAAAATAGACTATTGACCTATCTACAAATAAAAATAATCTTAACTTTTAATGAAAAAATTCTGGTAAACTTTTATTCACACCCTATAGCAAAATAAATTTCGTCCTGGATATGAACATTTTTTAAATTTCATTACATTACTGTGTTTTATTTTAAAAAGTTATCCAATATAAACATACAAATATTTATCGGGGGGTCAGATAGGCTAGGCGGTAGCGTGACAGCGAGCTAACCAGTGGACCCGGGTTCGAATCCGACTCGAGGCAACCAGCTAAAATCTGACCCCCGGGGGTAGAGACAAATTTTCAAAAAAAAAAAAAATATAACTAGTATCGTAATTAGGCTTATGGCTAGAAAGGCCGAAAAGCCAAAAAACAAACAAAAAAAAAAACAAATATTTATCATTTATTCCAACATATGGAGCATTAGGTGGTCTTTATTTTTGAAATTTTCGAGATTTTTACGTGCTCATATGGTTCGAAATAAATAAAAAATATCCCCAAGTTTCAAGTCTCTATCTCGATTTTAACCTATGCCGCACATGATGCAAGTTTCCCATCTGAATAACATAGGGTTTTTGGGATTGAACGAATAATTTTTTATTCCGGCCAAAGCGATTGTTCAAAAAATTTGAAACTCTGTAAACTTTATCCTTATATTAGTAGTTATCCTTAAAAATTTTTACAGATTTTTATATATTATAATTTTGGAGTTACAGCTAGATAAAATACTTCTATATCTTAGTGTTAGTAAGTTATAGACTCCAAAATTATAATAGCTAACAACCTGTAAATATTCTGAATGATTGGTACTATTTTAAGGATAAAGTCTACAGAGTTTTAAATTTTTCGAATCATTGCTTTGGATGGAATAAAAAATTGATCGTCAAATGCCAAAAACCCCATGTTATTTAGATGGGAAACTTGCAACGCTGTGGAGCACAGGTTAAAATTGAGATACGTCTTGAAACTTGGGAAATATTTTATTTTTGTTTATTTCGAATAATATGAGCCTCTGTCAGCGTAAAAGTTCGAAAATGCCCAAAATAAGGACCACCCTAATGGAGCATTATACATTAAAAGATGCGGCATTTCTGCTGCTAATTTTATTCATAACCTTGCTCTAACATATACAGCTGAAATATAGTTTAAATTTCTTTTCCTTTTTGAGATTTATACTTATCACAACTCACAGATAAACGTAAATGAAATTTGTCTCATTATATATTTACACTAGTACTATCATTTACTAAACCTATAAGGATAAAATGAAGTGAAAGTATAATGAATGAATTTCTTAACAAAAATTCAATAAAAAAATTGTCATATATGGATGGTTTTTCTAAGATTTATCACAAATGCTTTTGTTTTTTAAATTTTTTTAAGGTAATTTCAATGGGTAGATATCATACGGCCGTACCTGTACGTACTCGCTAAATACCTCATCTACATGTATTTAAAAAATCAACCTGAATATGCTGTCACATGACTACATCAAAACGACACCTTACAGATAGATGAGTTTTCATTTCTATGTGAATTAGGAATGAAATAAATATCTCTAGTGTTTCTCAAGTCTCCTTTCGATCCAAGAACTTTCCCGCATTCCCCGTATATATCTATATACATACAGAATTCAATCTTGTTGCTTACATCCCACCTGTGAAGAATGTCAAGCATTAAAGGCAACGTGTAATCTATATTTCCGTATTATGATACCAGCACAGAGCACTGAGCTCTGACTGGTTCTGCATTCTCGGAAACCATTGTCCTTTTCAGTTCACTATTGCATTGTACTTTCCATTCAACTGTTTTTGTATTAAAGCAATTCAAAAATAAAGTATGATAGGTATGCATACCATGTTGCAAATTCTCAAAATCCTTTTGAAACACTTTTCAAATCTGCGAATTCCGTGTATTTATGATAATAAAAATATAAAAAATTGAGGGTATAGTTTCGATGGTTTAACCTTCAACATCACTCTTTCCAGATTATAAGTGAAAATTTAAATTAAATCAGTTTTAATGTTGAATATAAAACGAACTGTAATTCTTTAAGGGGTTGTTCCATGAAATTACGTAACACGAATTTCTAGATTTTTAGATCCCCCGCCCCCCTGTATCACATTCTGTCCCATTTTCATTGAGCTCCTGGTATTGTGAGATTGTGATGTCACACTATTACTTTTATACACTATATTTTAATAATTGTAGAAACTTTTTGTCTTGATTTATTTTACCAACATTTTCAGGTTGGAATAATAATAACCTGAAATCTAAAAAATATATTTGAAAATTTTTTAATTTGACACTACAAATCTGAGATGGCCTCTCCCTATGTGACGTAATTTGTTGGCCCTTAATATGAATTACATATTACTTACAAGGTTTTGATATCTGTATAATATTAATTTACCATGTTTTTATTTTTGTTTCAGGTAAGTTGAGATCACTAGACAACAAATAACTACTGCTTAAAGTAAGATTTTCGTCAATAATTTTTTTTATCTTATGTCAAATTTTAAGAGGCATGTTAATATTAAAAACTATTATTCACAAAATTAAACGCACAAGATCAAGAATTACAAAATAACCTAAACTTAATTTGATTCAAAACGTAAATAAAGCTAATTTTAAAAATTTAGATGACGAGAGTCATAATGGCGTTAACGACTTTTAATGGAAAAGTTACTTAATTTCGTTCTAAATGTTGTTGTTATACCAATAAAAAATAAAATAATAATAATTATAATTTAAAAATTCATCTCAATAAAAATAAATAAATAAAATAAAAAATTTCTTAAACTTAATAGCTAATGAGGAGAAAATGCCATAAATATATTTTTTTTTCCATAAGATTTCGTTAAAGTTTTTTTTTTCAATTCAGATTAGTAGGTATAATTATTTATTGATAAATGTGAAATATATTCTCATCCTTAATCGTTGATGAGGTTTTTTTTTGAGAAAAATATCGAGAAGCATTAACTTATTTATTGATAGTTTAAAGATATGGTTGTTAAAAGGTTAGATATGTATATTTTAACTGTCAGTAAATGTGTTATAAGCATTTATTTATTTATATATTTAAAACTTTCTAACTAATTTGAAGTGAATTTCGTGAATTTGATGATCCAGTGCAGTTTTTTTTTGATCGTCCTCTCGTATATTTTCAATCCTATCATTTTGCTAATTTAAGGCGTTAACGGCAATCATTTCTAGAAGGGAGCTGCGAAAAAAATAGGTCTTGGCCTTTGGCCTAGAATGACGCCATTTCGTACTAGAAAGGGGGAATGAAATTTGAAAATAAATAAATAAATAAATAAGGCTTGGTTCTCGGAGAAGTCATATGGGTGTGTTGACAAAGCAACAGGTAGATAGATGAGTGACCAATCGGTGTTGCCCTCAGGCAGGATATCTCTCCATTTCTATCACGTGACTTTTATTTGCTTCGCTAAATAAGAGTCAAAATAGCTCTTGAACTAAATTTAATTATTAAGAAAGAGTTTTTGATTAAATATTTAAGTAATTTTAACCCTGGAAAAAAGATATCGAATTTCGGTTTTTCGCTCTTAACTTCTTCAAAATTGATCCAAATTCAATTTTTTTTTACATACTTTTTAGAAAAAATACAAAAATATTATTTAAAGTTAAATTTTAGGGAACGAAGAAAAGATTATTTTTATTATAGACAAAAGGATCAGCCGGGGCTCGAACCCGGGATCTTTCGTTCGAGCCCCGGCTGATCCTTTTGTCTATAATAAAAATAATCTTTTCTTCGTTCCCTAAATTTAAATTTATAATTAATTGTCTTTACGACGGCCTCGTTGTGGTCGCGCCCCGGGTGAAGAGAAAATTATTTTCGATCTTTGGGGTCTGCGATCGATTGGGAGGCGCTGGAATATTTAATTATTTAAAGTGTTTTTATATGCGATTTATGAGTTTGAAAATTTTAATCTTGTTTTTTAAACTGTGTACTCATCGATTTTTTTTGATAATTTTTTATTTTAAACATATATTCATTCTACAAATTTGAGAGACCGGATTGATAGTGGGCCTATGATAATTACTATTTTGTTCAATTTAAATAGATTTTATATGCTCTTATTTTTTATTTTAATTGATAATTATTTCTCCGGCCTATTTTTGGCATTTGTCAGGGCTGCGAGATGGCCAATCCAGCCCTGTTGTTTAAAAACTGTTACTTAATTATTATTCTAGGGTGGAGTATAAAGATCTACCACATTTTGAAGAGATATAAAAAAATGAAAAAATTTAACTAGAAAAAAACTGAATATATTTTTGAAAAGAATATAAAAACATTTTTTTAATGTGTTTTAAACATTATTCAGAAGAAAAAAGGGGGTCAAAGATGAAAAATTCTAGCCCTTTGGACCAAACTCAACCAAATTTTGTATACATATTCTGTGAACCCTCAGAAGGCTAGAAATGCAAAGACTAACCACCCAAAATGGGGAGGGGTGGCTCAAAAATGAATATTCTAGAACTTTTGACCAAACCATGTTTACAAAATTTGGTTAGTTTTTGCATGTCTACCCTTCTGGGCGTCCACAGAATACGTATACAAAATTTGGTTGAGTTTGGTCGAAAGGGCTAGAATTTTCATTTTTGACCCTCCACCCATTTTGGGTGATTAGTTTTTGCTGTTAATGTTTAAAACACATTAAAAAAAATTATTTTATGTTCTTTTTAAAAATATATTCAGTTTTTTCTAGTTAAATTTTTTCATATTTTTATACCTCTTCAAAATGTGGTAGATCTTAATGCCGCACGCTGTATAAAACAACTTTTTTTTTAAGATTACAAGATTTTTAATCTCATTAATAGAATCAACAAATCTATTTGTTATGTAATGGAAATAAAAACATTGGTTATTTCTTTAAAATATAGGAGTATTACCTACAGATCCCTTACTGGTCCAAAATTTAAATACATATCTGGAATCTTAATAGACTAGTTTTTTTCAAGTTGATATCCTGTACAACGGAGAAGTAAATGAAAGTCGTGTGGTGTACATTAGAGTTTATTTTTTATTTCAATCAATATATGAGATGATTGTTATAAAACGAAAAACTTAGAAAGATTTACTACGGATATCAATCACAGTGCCAATAAATATAACTTTGTGCTTTATTTGTTGGTCTTTATGACTATCGAAAATACGTAGGAAGAGAGCGAGAGGATCGAGACCATTGAACAAACAGGCAATTATATTGACGTTGGGATAAACGGAAAGGTGGAAGAAAAAAATGAACCGATTTATATGTTCCCAACTAAGTATATATACACCTATAGATCTGTGTGTAGTTTTATAGCAAAAGGTTCTTCTGTGCTTTGCGATAATAAAGTGGAGGCCGACGCGAGAGATAACCGGAGCACAGGTGGTTAACGCTAAACAAACTGCTTCTTCGAAGGAAAAGGCATCGGCAAGACAAAACCGCTTTTTCAAACGCGGCATCGCTGATTGTAATCGGCTATTCGAAGGGCGAAGGCGGCAAACGCGAAAAACCCTTTAAGACATTACAATACAATGAGAGAGGGCAAGCAGATGAGCAAAAACTTATGGGTGTATTAATGAATCACAAAACACAATCGTAACGATTCGATTCAGAATATATATATTCTGATATTATCTTTTTGTTTAATATTAAGTACCTGGAGGCACCGAGCGATGCTCGGTAACTTCTTCATTCAGTTTAAAGCTTTATTTTAATATTATTTTTAAATTAATTTAAAATTCTGATAAAAAGGTCGTTTTTTATTTGAGAGCCGTTTTCAAATTAATAAAAATACAAAAATATATAATATTCGCCCACTGTACCCCCCAACTTCTTACTTCTTCATGGCCTTTGAGAAAAATGATTAACCTATTACGACATTGTCTGCCAGAGTACACTTTTGTCGAAATGAGACCTGACAGAATTGGATTTTCTACCTGAGAATAATTAATTTGATTACGAAAAAACCCATCAAAAACAATTTTGTCGAAGATGAGACCGTGACAGATCGAATTGTCACCCCAAAAACCCCCTAACCCGTGAATTTTATCAAAATCGGTAAAGCCGTTTCCAAAATAGAACTAAGATACAAATATATATACAAACAAATAAATAAATATACAATTTTTGCTCGTTTAATAAGAGTAGATTTAAAATGATTTACAGAGATTATTAGATCTCAACCAAAACATTCTGTGAAATAATACCTTGCATGCATCTCGTAAGAGAAAGATTCGGGCAAAGGAATTAGATTGAAAAGTTTTTGTTTGCCGAGAGTAGCAGAGTTGTTGATTCACAAAGAGAAACAAAGAGGTTGTCCTCTGCTTGATGCAAATAAACATACACACATATATATCGAAATGATATATCTGTATATATATATATATATTTATTTGTTTGAGACTATAGTTTCGAAGGCTTGGCCCTCATCATCAGTCTTTTTAATTATAAAATTATTTTTTCATTAGATCAGCATCGCGTGGATATTGAAAAAATTTGAAAAAAAATTTCTTTTCTTCTAAGCTGAATAGCCAGGTAGAATTAAAAACATTTTCTGGCACACATTCATATATATATAATATATATTAAAATAACAAATATTTATAATTAACAAGACTGATGATGAGGGCCAAGCCTTCCGAAACTATATTCTCAAACAAATAAATAATAATATATATATATATATATATATATATATATATATACAGATATATCATTTCGATATATATAGTGTATATGTTTATTTGCATTAAGCAGAGGACAATCTCTTTGTCTCTCTTTGGAAAGAATTTCGAGTGTACTTGTTCATCTTTTATTCCTTGTTTTTAATAAGTGGAAAAATCTAATTAAATAAAAAAAACCTCTTTTCCGATAATTATTCCAATTCCATATTTCCAATCTTCATTCCCCCTTTTCCATCAGAAATTGATAATAAAATTCAATTCACAAATAGAGAAATTATCTCGAAACGTTAGCGGGTTTTAGATGAACGTTTTAAGATTGTTTTTTTATAAAAGATTTTATTTATTATAATTTCAATTATTTGAACATACGAATTGGAGATTTCCGTTATTTTGTCATTGATCATATCATCAGAACTTGACCAAACTAATATGGTACCTCCCCTAAGGTACCCCCTTTCCAATAAAAAAAGAATCTTCGAAATCGGTACTTAAACAAAGAAGTTATGCGTGAACATACATAACAAAAAAGGTCCAATACCAATGAAATTTAAACGGGACCAATCGGGAACTAGACTGAACCCAATGCAAAAAATCTTCGAAATCGGTCCACATGGTAAAGAAAAATAAATGTTAAAACAGACATTCCATTGAATTGATAACCTCACCTTTTTTCAAAGTCGGTTAAAAACAGGCCAAGTTCAAAAAAGTAGTGAAATCTACTGTGCAGACAAATTAAATTCGCCAAGAATAATTAAGTTGAGAAAATAGTAGTTTCAATTAAAATACATTCTTTCCATTTTGAATGACAATCTAAATTTTTAATTTAGATTATTTTTATGAAACTTGGCTTGTCACGAATTTAGTTCATTAACCCTTACAGTATAATTCGTAACAGTCCAGTTTCATGAAAATAATATAAATTAAAAATTTAGAATCCATAAATTTAGATTGTCATTCAAAATGGAAAGAATGTATTTTAATTGGATTTACTATTAACTTAATTATTCTTGGCTAATATAACTTGGCTGCACAGTAGATTTCAATAGTTTTTTGAACTTGGCCTGTTTTTTCACAGAATGTTTTGGTTGAGATTTCTCTGCTATTTGTAAGCTACGTGAAAATCAAGAATATGTATACACAATTTGGTTGAGTCCAACGGGCTAGAATTTTCATTTTTTACCCTCCCCCCTATTTTGAAGTGGTTGAAATTTAGAAAGTTTGGATTTTTGGAATTTTTCCTTTGTTTGTGTCACGAGCAGGTGAAATTTCATGATGTTGGAATGATTGGAAGTACCCTAAGGGCCTGGGTTGTATGTCGCAAAGTAAATGCTTTTACCACTAACAAACGGTAGATGGTAAATGGAGGGACTGGGATGGCCAATCAGATGACAGGCACTGAAAATGGCTCCACAGTCCCTCAATTTACCATCTACCGTTTGTTAGTGGTAAAAAGCATTTACTTTGCGACATACAACCGGCCCTTAGGTTTTGATGACCTGTCAGTGAGTGAGTGAGTGAGTGCCAAAATTAGCTATTTTCTCAGGTCCATATCTCAGAATCTTTTTAAGCTATAGGTATTATTAAAATTTGGTACTCTCTTCAAGATAGATTACATAATTATATGTATTCAATTTCAGCTTAGTATCTCAAATGGGTTCCGAGCTGTAGGGTTGTCGAAATGGTTCGTGTAAATAGTGTACAGCGTATATGACCAAACCAATGTTCGAACTTGGCCTGATATAACGCATTCTTATCTCTAAATAATGTTAGCCTAAATATTTTGTATTAAAAATTTTTAGATTTGATACTTCGGTGGTTGAGTTGTTGTATATCAGGAAACATGTTTCGGCTGAAACCATTTAGATTACACATTTCAATGAGATCAGAATGCATCAAATGTGCATTCTGATGTGTTAATCATATTAAAAGGTGTAATGTAAGTGGTTTCAGCCGAAACATTTTTTTTGATAACGATTTTCCGCTCACTTGCAATGATTTTATTAATGTAAATAAACAACTATTGTATTAATTAAAATACATAATGGCGTCTAGGTGTCAAAGAAATATCATTGAGGCTATGTTTCTTCAAGTAACCAAAATTCTTATTAAAAATAATCTAAATTCTATATTTAAGTAAATATTGTAAATTCACTTCTCTATTTTATTTCAATTCAGGTATACTTTACTGAGATATTTATTTATTATTGGATCAAATGTCAATCTAGAAGTCTCGAATTAAAAATATTTTGCATGAAAAAACATAACCTCAAATTAAAATGTTATTTTCTGAAAAAGAGGCCTTATGTAGGTATACAATTACTTTAAATGTACATTAATAAAAACATAAACAGTAATTAAATACTTAATTTCTTATCTAGACTACTATTGAAAGAAAGAAAAGTTCTTTTATCATTAAAATATCTAAGTATTACATTTAAAATTTACAAAAATCCAAATGCCTAACAAACCATCTATTCTTTATTTAATAGAAAGTATTGGATGTTCAATTTAGTACTTCCTGTCTCTCATCTTGAGTTCTAGATAAGATTATCCATTTTAGGTAAGTTGATCTGATAAGACGTGGTTTTAATAGAACAAGTGTCATTGCTTAATCTCGCTTTCCTTCCTGTTGCCGAGCTCTTTGATCGGGTTTCTAGAAATCAATAGATACCACATCAGGGATATTTTATTATGTACCTACCTAAAGCATAGTAAAGATATTTATTATAATTGAAATTGTGAAGGACGATTTTCAACCTTTTTTTCCTTTTGTTTCTAAATTAAAGAAAATTTTGAAAAATTTAAGAAACTTTTTAAAATTTAAAATACTAGGCAGGTTTCACAAAAAAAATTATACTATAAATACAATATCTCTATTCTAATATATATTATAGTTTAACATAATTTTTATTATCATGAATTATCAATACGCTCTCGGGGAGTATTTTTGCAAATTTTTCAACATAAATTATTTTTAAATGAATTTATTGAAATTTTAGAATATTACTATTTTTTAAATACTACATGAGAGATTACGATGAAAACTTGTGTCTAAAAGAGAAAAAAAAAGAAAAACATCCTATGTTCTAAGAAGGCATTCTAATTAAAGCCCTTTAATGATCTAAGTAGCTAACTATATGTCCCTAATATTTAACCAGAAAAATATTTATAATAAATTGAAAATTTTGAAATAAGTCCAATGGCCAGTTTTATATCGGTTTGTAAAGTCTTTGTTAATTTGACAGACGGTCGAAACTTAATATTCACCAAGTGCCTCGAGCCGGATGGCCAATCAAATGAAAGTGCGTGTCATCTATGGCCGGGCACTTGGTGAATACTAAGGTTTGAGCGCTTGTCAACTTAACAAAGACTTTACAAATCGATATACAACTGGTCCTAAGATGTCACTAGTTTACTGTCTGTCTCTATCTGTCAGTAATTTTCAGTTCGTCGATCAACATTAGTATTTATTTCATTCAAAATTTTGCTTATTGATAATTAGAAATGGGTGAAACGTGAAGAAAAGTAAATTTTAAACATAATTTTTTCAATGTTTCTGGTTTAATGTTAATTTAATACTCATAATATTAACTCGAGAAAGAAAGCTCATAGAAAATTCCTTCTGTTGCCTAAAAGTTCCTTTTTTTTGTTTTGTTTTTTTTTAACAAAACGAAAACTGGATTAGATTTCGAGTTTTCAAGTTTTGAATTTTTAAGATTAAATAATTTAAAAATTTTAGATTTCTAGATAAATAAATTGACACGTTCTGGTGTGGCCAACCACTTGACTTTACCATACACTTCTGGTTGAGTTTGGTACAAGGGCCTAGATTTTAATTTTTTGACCCCTAATTTTGGCGCTAGAAAAAAATATTTTCGTTATTATAGGTTAACTTTATAGTATATTTCATTTTTCTTGTTTTTTTTGGTTTGAAAATTTTATAATTTTAAATTTTAACCCCCCCCCCCTCCCCCCTCTTTGGGTCGATATGCACCAAAATTTAATCAGCTCTTAATCTCAATGCACCAAGACTACGTGTGAAATTTGGTTTTGATATTCACATTAGTTTTTGAGCTAGTTCGTTCACAAAATTTGGTAACGCACAGACTAACAGACATTTTGATAAAACATTTATTATCTCAAAAAATATAATTTTTTCGATGTTCACTTATTAAAGGTTTTTTTTAGACCGAAATGCCATGGTTTCGCCCAATTGTTTAAATCAAAATACTTTAAGCAGTTTTCGAGATATTTCGATAAAAAGAAGCAAAAAAAAAATACATTTTTCATGCACGATTACATTACTTGACCATACCCTGTATGGCAAACTAAAAATTATATCTGTATTTCCTGCTCTATGAGGAGTATTCATTGTCTCAGAGCTAAGCGTTGTAGAATTTTAAGATTAAAAATGGTGAAAATTGAATAATTAATGGGTGAGCTCTTGTAGGCATTTAACTGAAATTTGGCTCAAATAATTGTAAGAATAAGCTACAACTTCGTACTAAATTAAGCTTTTTAGTTCATACCTTTCGTAAGCTCATAAAGATTTATAGACGCGTTGCCCAGTTTTTACTTTTCCTTCATTTAATTTAATACTTTTAATGTTAAATTTTATTGTAGCGTGTTAAGTGAGAGTTATGTGGTATGTATAGATTAGGTTAGGTTTTATTTTTAATATTTTAGAAACGTATCGAAAGTATTTGAAAAATTGGAACAAATTGTCAACTATAAAGAAAAATAATTACTGTATGGCATTCTTATGACTTCATAGATTCTTTTATTATCATCAGGCATGTTGTTAAATGGTCAAAGTATTTATCAAAAGAAATTCTTAAAGAAAAGATCTTGTATATGATTTCTTTTCTCCGAAATAGATCAGCACATAATCTATAATGTGTTTGAGAATATGGACTAAACCCTGAAGAGAAATAGCCAGCCCATGTGATGTGATGTGATGACTCGAGGAAACCTCCAACCCAGACACAAATGTATCGCTTCACTGCATCTTATTATAATGAGGTTTGTCCCAAGGCTATCTATCGAAAATATCCGGTAAAAAAACAAGAAGAAGCGCTGATCCGAGACCATCTTTGGATAATTTCTTCTTTTTTTCTACTTTTATATTGATTTGAAGAAGAACATTGATGATTCTTCCACGTTTAAAAAATAGATTTAATTTTTATAATGTAAATTTAAATAAATCGCTTAGAGCAGAAGCAGATTAACCACCTGAGTATCAAAGTAAATATTTGTACCTATTTTTGTGGTAATAAGTTTCCCTTCATCATGCTTCTTTTAATTCTATACATTATTAACCACTCTATTGAAAAAGTATTCTATTTAATTTATTTTACAACCTGATAATTATGGACATATAATTTGTATTATTTTCTTTAATGATAAGTATGAATTCTTTTACAATAACTTAGCGTAATTTTACAATATTATTTATTTATTTAATGTGTTATACCGTCAATAAATAACCATTTAGGAGTAAATATGGTATCTATATGGATACATACGACGCTATTGTTTTACTAATTATTTTTTTATCTCTTCTCTCTAATCTCATATTTTATTTATTCGTATTTATTTATTCATCATTTCACTCAATTTTTAAGACAATAAGCTTCATTTTCATAATTGTTTTTCATCATTAGTATAGTTTATTTGGATCGATAATTAAGAACCAATGATTTTCATCTCAAAAGACTTGAATGCGCTTTTAATATTGCATGTAATATTTTGAATTCGTATAACAATTCTTAGCTAATTTTACTTACAATAATAATTGGTTTATTTTAGCAATGTTTCTTTTGAGATTAATTAATTTTATTCACCGTAATAATTATTTAATTATTTCTTCGATCCTAATGTAACGAGCTTGTGATAAAAATTGAGCAAAATTTAAAGGTGAAATTGGAGGAAAACTTTTATGAAACAAGTCTGATTTTTTGAAAGAATATATTTGAAACGATTCTCAAAGGATAAGTCAACAGAAAGCATGTGATTTTTTGATTTGTTTTTAATTTAATCAGGATGTGTTGTATGCTTTTATATGTCCAATATATCTCATAATTTATGATTACGAAGAGATTATTGACTTTATTCATTGCCATTGTAGTCTATATTGTTGTTTAGAAATAATATTAAATTGAAACTTTCTTTTTGCCGAGAGTAGCAAGAATTTTTATGAATTGAAAGAGACAATAAAAGAGTGTGTCTTCTGTGAAATTATAAATTTTTAATTTATTTATAACGGTACTATAGTTTCGAGAGCTTTGCCCTCTTCATCAGTCTATTACAATTGATTCACAGGAATTAATGTATGTTATATTAACTATAGACTCGTTATAAATAAATTAAAAATTTATAATTCCAGCAGAAGACACACTCTTTTATTGTCTCCTTCAAATAATATATTAATTACAATAGAGGTCAGACACTAGATTCCTAGATTGTCACCTAAAACATTGATAATTTCAGCTAAATATTCGTTTGTTATAAATGTTTATAAAAAAGCACTGAGAAATTAAACAATTATGTGTCTTACCTGTAACAAAGTAAACTAAACAATTTCTAAGTGGATTTTCTACCTAGAAATTGTAATTTTTGCAAGGATTGAGCATTTTGGATTATTGCACTATAATAATGAACTTGATTAAAGGCCAAACTAGCCATCAAATTATAATTGTTTTTAATCTTTTCATACTCTATCTATATTCTGTAAAACGTATACTTTCCAGTTAGAGTAATGTCATAATGAATGATTTCCGTCAATTTCTTTTCTCTCTCTGATCTGATAATTCCATTCTAGTTAACCATCTGTTTAGATGATCTCACAAGATAGACAATTTTCTTTTTTTTTCTCTTATTATAGTGATTTACTTATTTAATTATTGCAATGGATTCTTGTAATGAATGGCCTCTGTTGCGGGTCCTCCTCGTCGCAATTTCTTCTTCTTGGGAAGCCCACCCTGGCTGAATTCGTTTTGCTGATTTTCTTTAAGACTTGGCTTCCGAGCTACACACATCCACTTGCCCAGTCAAGACTCGCTCAATGAAATAAATTTATGATTTTTTTCCTTCTGGCGGACTCGTCGGTGCTTGAACGGCGATTTATCTGCAAGAGATCGAGATTTATCGCGATATCAGCCCAGTCGAGGTCGGCTCATTGTCTCGAAACCAGAGCAACGGCCAGCAATGCTTTTATATCTTACCAATTCTTTTTTTACTCTTCTTCTTCTATCCTTCTAACGTTTTATTTACCTACGATCTCGCTCCACTTTAAAGACAATAAGTTTTGCGTTTTGATTTTTATAATTGTTTTTCATCAATAACCGTCCGGGTTCAGCGTAGCGAATCGATATTTAACGGCCATGACACTTGCCTTGCTAGAGACTTGAATGCACTTATGACATAGTGATGGCATTTCTATGCTAATCTGCCCTGGGATAAATAATCCCAAGACCCAAAAGGAATCGTCCTAGAACGCATTCACATTAATTAAACACGTGGAACGAATATTATTATCAAAATAAATATCAAATTTTATTGTATTCACTCCAGGACTCTCTCTAATCATTAGAAACGAATCAATAGGGAAGAGAAAAGTTTCTATTATTGCGATTTCAATCTTTTAATTCCGAGAAGATTAACAAATCTAAATATTCTTTAGTGGTTATATATATTGTAAACTAAATAATATAAGTAATCTAGATGCAAATTTATTCAATTTTGTTTTTTCGATCCAGTTGAGGAATGTTATTTTGTAATAATATTTGAGTCAAAAGGATTGAGAAAAGATTTAATTAATAGGCCCAGTTTTTGTTCTTTAACAATAAATTTAGAAATCAAATTTAAGATGTATCTTCGATTATAATAAATATATTTGCTCATTTATCAAAGTGTATCTTCTTCAAGTTCCATACTCGATTACGAGCGTCGGCGATTACTATCCTCTCTACGGTAATTTTTCTGGGAAAATTTTTACAGGGGCTGGCTGTTTTCCATTGTCTTCCCCTGAAGGAATAAGATTATAGCCGGTCAAATATTTGCAGCGAATCGGCCTTGAACCCCTTGAATTATTTATTATTGTTTCATTTAAATTTCATACTATGGCTACTCTAAGGCCCGGTTGTATGTCGCAAAGTAAATGCTTTTTACCACTAACCAAAGTAGATGGTAAATGGAGCAATTGGGATGGCCAATCAGATGACAGGCACTGGAAGTTCCTCTCATCTGATTGGCCGTCCTAGCCCCTCCATTTACCAACTACCATTGGTTAGTGGTAAAAATCATTTACTTTGCGACATACAACCGGCCCTAACTGTAGTAGGTAATTCACTGAGTCTTGAAAAAGTTTTCACTTTTTTATTCTAATTTATTTTTCGAAAATTAAATATTTGTAAGCGATTCATTAGTTCTTCAGGAATGTAGTAGAACTTTCCTTGTTTTTTATTTCATTTTATTTTATTTTTTTCGAATTACCCATCTTCCGTAGTAAATTGTAATTGCTTTCCATACATAAATCCAATTGAAAAACCATTATTTTTTTTCCATAAACGTTCCAATGAAGATGTCTTTTTTCTTCTTTTTTCTGTTTGAATTCTTTCAGTTAATTGTAAATTTTCTCGTAAATCGCTATTTTACAATTTTATTTTTTTATTCATAAAAAAAAAAATACATTGAGCATTCTAAAAGAATATTAGCAATATTATTAGCATTATTATACCCTCGGGTCAATTGACCCATTCTATTGATGGGTCAATTGACCCGAGGGTATAATTTTTGCCGAAGAGGAAGAAGAAGTTGTTGCATTTAGCCCAGTGCGAGTGAATTGCTTGGGATAATTGATGGCCGGCTTTTGCTCTCTTCTTCTTCTGCAGAGCATGCAAAACGGTACGGAACTTGGCTCGCTCGCTTATCCAGGCCTGGATCGACACACACATCACATACACATTTACAAAGGCAGACAACACGTTTTACATAGTCGATTACATTGGCTGGCGGCCTGCCGCCTACACACTCGCTAGACACATATTGTCCACACACTGAGCTCGATTAATCACCTAACGGCCATCATTAATTGAAGCGCCATTACCATTTTAATAGGCTACAATTAACATAGAGTGAACATAAATAGTTCAAACTCACCCTTGAGCTTGCATTCTTGCTATTTTTTTAATAGTATTTTATAATATTTCATATAAAATTACATGTAATAAAAATAAGCTGACGTGTTCTGATGTGGCCATCCACTTGACTTTACCATACAACCTGGCCCCTCACTTATATTTAATATTTAATAAAATTATTTATAATCATGTAGGGGAGGGCGGTTAGTTTTTCATTTTTAGAGTTCTGGGGTCCGACTGATTATGTATACAAAATTTGAATGAGTTTGGTAGAAGGGCCTAGATTTTCGTTGACCCCCTCTCCCCATTTTGGGAGGTTAGTTGTTTTGCATTTTTGGACTTTTGGGGTCCCACTGATTATGTATACAAAATTTGGTAGAGTTTGCTCAAATGGCCTAGATTTTTCCACCTCCCCCCCCCCCTTAATTTTAGGTTGATATGCACCAAAATCTAATCAGCTCTTAATCTCAATGGACCAAAACTACGTGTGAAATTTGGTTTTGATATTCACACTAGTTTTTGAGCTAGCTCGTCCACAAAAATTTATTAACGCACAGACTAACAGACATTTTGACAAAACAATTATTATCTCGAAAAATATAATTTTTTCGATGTTCACTTATAAGGGCTTTTTTTGTAGACCGAAATGCCATGGTTTCGCTCAATTTTTTTAATCAAAATAGTTTCAGCCGTTTTTGAAATATTTCGAAAAAAAGAAGGAAAAAGACACTTTTTTAATAAACGATTACAATACTTGACCATACCCTGTATGGTAAAGTAAAAATGATTTCATTCAGCTATATTAAAGCAAATTATATTTTTGAAATTTCATCAACACCTATACAAAATACTCAAGGTATTTGTATAATTGTTTTTAAGGAAATCACAATAGGGTGTCATCTCTTAGATTCGAGATGGAATGGAATAATATTTTTTATTTATTTATTAGACTATGCTCTGAGGCAGTACAACAGCTAATTTGATACAATACACTGAGCAATAATATAAATACAACAGCAGAAACAACAATTAATATGATAGAAAACACTAAAATCTATATTCGTAGACAGAACAATATAATATACCTAAGAACATTATATTTTGGTTAACACTTCCCAAATGTTACTCAAAGATTTAAATCTTCATTTGTAAAATTCCACGTTCTAATGATTCTAAGTTTAAACACATAATTTATATATTTATAATTTTCTCATTAATATATTAAAGAATAATTAATCGAATCAAATACAAGAAACATACGATTACATAGTTTATAGTTTAGTCCAGGGGTCCGCATACTTTTTAGAGATAGGGCCACATGTGAACATTGAAAACTATATGGGCGGGCCGGATATAACATATTATTCGGAAATTATTTTAATAATACGCTATTAAATTATATATCTATGGCATTAATATTTAATATAGTGAATATTTGTGAACTCTGTACTAGGATGGAAAAGTTTCAAGGGCATGCCGTAGTTTGGGGACCCCTGGTTTCGACAAAGGTGTTTCGAATTTTGATTTTCTTCAAAATTCGCCGGCAATGGAATGACTTCGAAATTTGAAGAAACTGGTCCATATAAAATAATTTGTATTTCTACCGTCTACGGTAAAGAAAAGGTTCCATGTGTATTTCAGAAAACCCCAATTGTATTTCAGAATTCTCAATTGTTTAGCTGTTTATATTAGATATGTTTATTTTCTTAAAGTCAACTGAAATACATATAATTTTGATATTTTATTATTAAATGAAAATATTTTGTTTTGCTGAGAGTAGCAGAGTTGAATCATAATGAGAAACTAAGAGGTTGTCCTCTGCTGGATGCAAATAAACATAGGTTCACATCAAACAAATAAATTATTTATATATATAGTAGGTACATTGGTACATATTTATATTTGATACATATATGTATGTTTATTTCGAATCAAGCAGAGGACAACCTCTTTGTTCTCTTTTATGATTTAACTCTACTACTCTCGGCAAAACAAAATATTTAATAATAAAAAAATCACAATTATATGTATTTCAGTTCACTTTCAGAAAATAAACATAGCTATATAAACAACTAAACACTTGAGAGTTTGAAATACATTTACGATTTTCTAAAATTAACTTGAAATTTTTGAAATAAAATTAAATAAAAAGGTGTAGTACATCTGTAGTATCTCCTAGATGGAATGTACACCAATACCTCGCTTTGCGTTTTTTTCTAAGTTGCGTCGCAGCTTAATTAGTACTAATTTTCACTGTGCGACGTTAGATTTTCGAGGTTGCGTTGTTTTGGGTTCGAGACTTTAATTTTTTTTTGAAATTTTCTTTTTTTTCTAAAAGATGGCACCACTTTTGTTTCTAATTGCGCCATGCCATCAAGACTCGGGGATTCCCTTTATAACTGAAAAATAGAAATCTCCGAAGAACAAAATTTAACCTCCAAACAAATTTCAAAAGCAATGTGTTTGATTGACGAAACTATGGAGATTTTTTAAAAAAACGATCCTGACAGCGGAAGGAGTTTTAAAGTGTCCCAGGCGGTAGCTACGAATATCAATTGCTACAAGGAAATTTATTTTACGTTGAAAAAAAAGCTGTTCAGCAAACATTGGACCAATTTTTTGTGAAAGAAAGCCGACTTACGACAACAGCCACTATGGACTCATCAGACAGTGATTAATTTTAATTTTGTTTTTCATAAATTAATTGAATAGTTTATTTTGTTTTAATTGAATACGTTTTTTTTTGTTTTTTGTATGTATGTAATAAAATTTTATATTATTTTTGTTTTTTAAATGTTTACTTTGTTCAATTTTCTTTTTAAAAAGTAGTATTTTCGTAACCCTGGAACCTATCTTCGATCTTTACATGGTTTGCTATAGAAAATCTTAATTCACTTTGCGTCGTGTTTTTTTGGAACGTAACCCCGACGCAAAGTGAGGTATTGGTGTATTATTTTTAGTTATATTATATTAATAATAGATAGATTTGCCTATACGTTTTGTAGTGGGTGGTTGTGGACTAGGAAGTGCTCTGCTGGGAAAGAGGAGTCCCCCTTGGTCGAGTGGGGGAATCCCTGGAGTCTGCCAGCGGCGTGGACTCGCGTGCTCAGTCACGTGCCTGCATTAGGCATTAGCAGCGCTCAATCCTCAATTCTCTCCATTTCTTCTTGATCGAGATTGCGCGTGCCAACCGCTTGCTCGCCATCAGATTCCCACAAGAGCACAGAGAGAAAGACCAGAGCCGATCCAATTGCTATAGAATGCGATCGGAAAAACATCTTCAAAGTCACATCGGACCAATTTCCATTCCCATTTCTTTTCAATTTATTATGCATATCTAATTATAGGCATATCTAATAATCATTTTGGAAATTATACCTGGGAATTTTTTTCTTGCTTATTACACACTTTAGGCTTTTGTCTTACTATATATACAGGTCAGGGATGGACAAAATGCAATTTTTTGAGAAACAAAAAACAAAGTACAAATTAAGAAAAAAAAGTCAAGTGCGAGCCAGGGTTACATATACACTGTGAGATAACCTTGTAACCCTCATAAATATAGCTTACGACTAGGGCGTTAAAATAATAAGAAAGAAGCCTCCAAGTGCGAGTCGGACTCCCATACTGTAGGTTTCATACCTTCTAAATTCTAAAGTAATTGAGATATCTACTTTTAATCGGCTTAAACGACCTTAATTGCACATTTTCAATGAGAAAATCTCATCAGAATGCCGGACAGATACCACCAAAGCATCAAATAATACAATTAACTCTTATTTGACCTAGATAAGAAGATAATATAGATGTGTTTGTAGAAGTTTTTTCATAATTTTAGGTTTAGTAATTTACAAATCATGTTTAGTACCTATAAAAATCAGTAGTATTCGATATCGTCATAAACCTAGTCATTTTGAAGTGGATTAAATTAAATGAAAAAGAAAACAAAAATAGATAAATAAAAAATTAAAAAAAAAAAAAAACGCTAAGTGAGATCTAATCGAGGGGTGAACCGCAGTTGGAATTACGTGTACACGTCTTTGGAATTATGTGGAATTATTTTAGAATTCATTAGATAATGCCCCTTCATCTATTGTCTTCTATTTGGAAATGAAAGTGGAAGTGGAAGTAGGTGTACACGATATTAATAACGTTTAGGGAAAGCGGTGTTAGTTTATAGTGAAACATATTAAACACAGGAATTATTTGACGGATTATAGTGGTGTTTCACAAAAAGGAAATGAAATTAAAAAAATAAAAAATAAAAAAAAATTTTAAATTATATTTTGGAGATTTTTTATTTATCTCTATACATATTTCGGGCTATAAACCCTTCATCAGGAGATTTAACAAAAGAGACAACATTAGGTCGCGGTTCACAATGGATTAGAATTTTCTAAATATCCTATGAGAGAATTAATAATTTATAAAAAAAATTGATTAGTATATTTCAAATGAAAAAAAATTCCGATTTTTATTCCATTTTTAAATCAATATATTTATTTCGATAATTCGTTTCTTCGAATGCTAAAGAGATAAAAACCCTGGTCGGACAATTTATCGAATTTCTCTTTAGTTGAGTGCTAGTCTTTGTGAGTGCAAGTTCGTTTTCTACTCTGTGGAATATTAATTGAAGAATGCTCATGCACTTACAAGTCACTGAGTAAGTAAATACTTTCTATCATGATTCTTGCATGATACCACCAAAGCATCCAATAATGTAATCAACTCTTATTTGACGCTGATAATAGATGTGTTTGTAGAAGTTTTTCATAATTTTAGGTTCACTAATTTAAAATTTAACATCTCAACATTGAAAATTATTTAATAAAAAAAAAAAGAATTTTATGTTTAAGTAGTTATTCATAATGTTATTATGGTAATTAGTTAAAGCCCCTTCATCTATTGTCTTCTACTTGGAAATGAAAGTGGAAGTAGGTGTACACGAAATTAGGTCGCGGTTCATCCCTCGGATCTATCCACCCATAAATAGAGTGCATCGAGTCTTGAAAAAATGTTCACTTCCAATTTATTGCATAAAATTCTAAAAAATTTAAATTAACTGACAATTTATTCATAGTTGGACAATTCGTATTAATAAATTACTACTAGTAATAATAATAATTCAGCCCACTATTAAAGTCTTCATTGTATGCCATTTTTAGAATAACAATATCGTAAATATTATATCAGATAAAATAATTAAAAATTGAATAGTAATTTTTTTAGAAAAAAATAATATTAACAGCGTTTTCTATTGGGTTTCAGTGCAGCACACTGACGTCATAATATCTCGTATAGATTATGTTTATTTAAGTTTTCAAGTCAACCGTTGGTCCAAATGCAGAAAAATGTGCATTGAATCGTCCAACAAAAAATGCTGTGGAATTTTCCATGAAATCTAAATTTAAATTTTGAAACCAATTCCCTCCCCCTTTCTTGATTTGAAATTCTCCGTTCAATTTCTTTTACCATGGTCTTTTATGATTGAGTGACATTTGGTCATCTGTGCAGATCGAAATGGAGATCTAATTCTTCACGCCGGAGCCCCTCGCCCTGTCATTAAGGGTGATTTCCCGCAACAGGTCACATGGCCCAGAGCACCACGCGTACTCTCCATTTTGGACACGCTCGAGTTTTACTTCTTAAGAGTTCCAGAGCAGAGCAAGGAACAGACAGAGAGAGACAGAGATGGGGTCAAAATCTCGATGAGGAGGGGCGAGGGGGTGGGGGGAAATGGAATTTAAATTATTATTTTTTCCTTTATGTTCATTCTGGAATTGCAAACTGTTTCGATCTTCTCACGATGTCTCAAGATTAAAATGCACTACTGAGCTCATAAGACTTTCATTTAATCTTCTATTTATAGGGAATTATTACTAGCATTTTAATAATTCGAATTCGAATTTTTAAACCCATTTACCTATATCATACCTATACTCTTAAATTTTGAATAAGTTATAAGGGGTTCGAAATGAATGAAAAAAGTAAGAAAAAAAAATGAAAATTTTACTCTAACCAAAAAATGTTGATATGAAAGAATGATAGAATTTTTAACCGACTTTAAAAAAGGAGGAGGTTATCAATTCAACGTAATGTCTGTTTTTTGTGTTTGTTCGTTGATTTCTCTCCTACAATGTGGACAGATTTCGATGAATTTTTTTTATTGGAAAGGGGGTATCTTCTAATTGCTCCAATATCAATTTAGTCAAGTTCTGAATACGACCAATGACAAATCTTCAATTCTTTTGAGCAAATAATAGAAAAATCTTTTTAAAATACCAATTTCTACTGAATATGGGTGTAGAAATTTTGACTCACTGATACTAATTACTTTTCAAAAGCTACATTTTGCAGACCTTTGTTATAATCTTGGATAATGCTTAGATTCAGAAGCTATTTTTTCAACTTTAATAAACACTGGGTATTTACTATTAGGTATACCTATCTAATTTTATTTCGCGTCAAATTTTAGATATATAAACATTGCACGGAACTCTAATCGATCTTAGAAACGAGCTTGACACGCTCGGGGCTAGTTCTGTCATCCTTTACCTTAATTTCTAATTTCCTATCCTATCAAGACTCAGTGGTCAGAGGAGTATAATTAAAAACTCTAGCTAGGGCCTATGTTCTGCAGTAATTGAAAATACTTCATTGGTGATGATTTTTAGTGTTCCTAATATTATATTAATTAATTAAAAAGTGCCTATTCAATGAGTGGAGAAAAGTTCCTAATCCACATACTAAAGCATACTAAAATCAGTTGATCCCAATCCAGAAATACTTTGGTTCCTGAATTTTTTTTTTATTTTTTTTTAAGAAATGCAAAGATCATATGATCATGTACCTTATATAAAGGCATGCTGAAATCTCACATCCACAAATTTATTCGCTCCCTGTTCATAATTACAAGAATCATCATTTGTATTTGCATATTTTAGCATCAATATCATTAAAACAAAGAATTTTAATTTAACGTTTAATCTCTAGAATAGAAAGGTTATATTTGTTATTAATTTTAATTTTATGTTCGAAGTCGTATAAAATTCAATTATAATTTCAAATAAATCTTTATAATCATTTTATTATATGTTTGATTATCATATATTCATTTTATTCATAAGTTGAATTGTTATTATCATCATCTTCGCGGAGACTTTAATGCTTCCAATTCATAATTTAATTGAGAAAAGAAATTAAGTCATTTTTTTATCAATCATTGGCTTCAAGTGTTCTTTATGATGGTTCTAGGCAGACATTCCTGAGAACGAGCATGACCATAGGGCATTTTCTTCAAGGGTGGGGAAGCTCATTGATGTGGAAAGATAGCGAGTAGCTTCGAGATGATTATTATTGTCTTGTTTCTAACAGAAGTTCGCTGGCTGTTGCAGCTTGCATGTTACCAATAATAATAAAATATGAAAATCAAAGTCATAAACGCGGAATGATTATAAAATTAAATGCAGCCTTTCTCTCTCTCTCTCTTGCTTTCGGGGAGAGGTCATCATCGTCTCGATTTTCTTCTTTGGTTCGGCGATTGCTGGTCATCGTCAGCGGTTGAATGTCCTCTTCGTGGGCGGGAAGAAAAAAAAGACCAGGCCAACCAAGAGAGTTGTCGCCGACGTGGTCTCCAAGGAATCGCTTTAAACCACCTTGCTGAAGAAGAAGAAGAGCAGAGAGCCTTCCACAGAGCCTCCAGCATTTAAGAGAGGCCGCTCGGAATTATTGAACCGTTGCGAACGATCGCTGACTCCGGACTTGCGGGCGTTTTTTTTTCTTTAAGCCCCGGAATACCTGCGGCTGTTACTTCGACAAGTCAGTGTTTCTTGTGCAAATCACCCTCTGGCGAAATCCAATCTTCCTATGGTCCATAATTAAGAGGTCGTCTTACTTGAGTAACTTTCAAACACTTGTCAAAATGATCGATACGTGAGCTCAAAATTTGCTACTCGCAATTGCATGATAACTTTATTTTATTAGAAACAATAGATTACTTTGGGAATTACAATAGAACAATAATAATTTAAAAGCGTGGACCCTATACAAGGGATGAATTTTAAACGATTTATCACACTATCCCTATCTATCTATATATAATTAAGGTTTTGTCTGTACATTGGTCCAAATCCCGCCAAGTTTTGGTTACACTCGTTTCAAGCAAAGTTATGTACGAAAACACCCTCAACAAAATTTATGTCTGTCTGTATGTATGTTTCTGTGGGTTCCGCGAAAATTTGCTCACGATTTACGTAAAAACGGCTGAAGGGATTAGCTAATATGAAATTTCATATTTGAATCAGATGTGTTCTAACTTAAATTCATTGCTATAAAATGTTTTGATATTTTGACCCTAAAGAGCGTTTGGCGGGGGCCTCACCAAAGGAAATGATCAAATAACTCCTAAACTATTAACTCTAAGGCAAATTTTGTAATGAGCAAAGTTGTAGGGGATGTGATTTCTGACAACTTTTGTTTAAAAAAATTCCCCCAAAAACCACTGCCCTTGGACCAAACTCAATCAAATTTTGTATACATAATCTGTGGCCCTCTAGGGACAAAAACTGGGGGCAGGGTGGTGGTGGGGTATTAGGGTGGGGCCTTGCAGATAGTTCCATATAAAATTGAAGTACTTTCCAAAATTCAATACACTAACATCAAATTTAAATAATTTGGTAATTTTGAAAATCATCCTTAAAAAAGCTCAGATTCAGTAGTTGACAATATCTGGTGTTTTCTTTATTTCTTAGTCAGCTAGATTATTTCTTTGGGTTCGCCCTGCTATCTATCAATCCTAGATCGACGCCCCATATGTTAGTTCCCCCATTTCCCGAGTTAACTCTTATCTTTTGAGTAGATTTTAATTATTCTGATTACCGCCTAGACAGGCAGACACTACTAACTGGCTCATTATTAACAATAAGCTTTGCGTAAAAATAATAAAGTGCTTTAATGTTTTAAATTATACATCATTAAAAGTTAACTCTTATTAACTTTCTTTACTAATGCTTAATAGTTAGTTCATTCATTTCTTTAGCCTGAATGCCGACCGAGGTCAATACCTAATACACACTCACACCGAAAAACACATAGTTGGATGTACTAGCTTAACCCCAGTGAAGAAAAACGTTCATAATTAATTTTAATAGGTTATCCTTTCAGATATTTTAAATGGCTTTATACATTATTTTTCGAAATATTATTAATATTTTTTTTAAAGAAATTATATTTCATATTTTTTTTTTACCATTGAAAAACATTTTACTAATATTTAAAAAAATATTTAGAGTATTTTTCAATAAAATTCTTTATTTAAAATTGGGAGATAAATCTACTCTCCTTTTAGTCCAGTCCATTTGGTAGTTTTACCTGGAAAGTTTTCCAGGAGTTTTCAAAATGAGTATTTTTATAGATTTTGATGCGCTCTTTCAGAATTTCAACTTTTCCATCTCGTATCTTTGCCGTTCCCGCCGCCATATTGGAAAAATGGCGCCTAAAAGCAGTTTTTTGACAATATATCCTTTCCGACTCATTTCACGATAAAAACATTAATATACAAAATGAAACTATAGAAGATTTCCTACAATTTATGTAAAACTTTTTTTTTGTAAAATTAATAGTTATGGCGTACGAGCGCCGAAAACCATTATACATCTACACCAATCCGTGACATTTAATTTTAACTGATTTTACATTTGTGAATTATAAAAAAAATTGCATTTTTTTCTTTATAAAATGAAACCCACTCATCCTAGAAACTTGATTTTTATCACTTTCTCCAGGAAATTTCGTTAACTTGGATCACTTTTTGTTAAAACCCTTAAATTTATAGATATCCAGCATTTTCCATGACACTTTTGAGGATTCGGATCATATCCTCTCCTTGGTGTTTTTAAAAATATAATTGTAAAATTGATGAAAAGTTGTTCCCGAGACGTTTGACATTTGATGGATTTCAAAATTATAGGGTATAGATAATTACTGAATCTTTATACTGTGCAAGATAATATTCAGAAATCCTGTTATTGTGAAAAATCTCCATTTCTAAAACTCATCGTTTATATATTTTATGTACCCTCATCTTCAATTGTTTGATTACATGTTTTGTTTATTTCTATTTTTGTTGATTACCATGTATAATACCGTAAGTGTATGTTCGTAGAACAAATTGAATTTTAACTTTCGCGACAGACAACGCTGTTATTATAAATTAGAAAAATTAGACCTATCTAATGCCACTTAAGAAAAACAAAAAATAACTTCCTTAAGTGCCTCTGAAAGTTAGTATTTCTAACTCGTCGTCTGGAGGCCATTAAGAGAATTGACTTCTCCGGGTGTTATTATCGTCCTCGGTGACATAAATGACGAAATGACGATATCGCGTGGGAGGTCATCCAAGCCTAGATCTTGATAATAATTAATCTCTGATTCGCTTTGTTCCACGTTCTTCTTTTCTTTCATCTACATCTATCATCGCTGTTCAGATGTGCATTCAAGTCACCAGCCTTATTCATGACAACTCATTTTCGGTACTTACTCTCTTCCTTATATCCACCGCATTCCTCACCCGTAGCCTTGCCGAAGACACAATAGTCTCCCACGGTGGTCACCAGTTGACAAAGCTGATGATCATCATCATTATAATGATGATGAAGAGCTCAATTCAATTAATGCTGGTGAAAAAATTAACCTTTTATTTCCGCTTAATATTATTCGGACGTTATTAATCATATTATTGAAGTTATATTTATAATAAATTTTATTAATATAATAATATATAATAATTTGAGTATTGATAGTGTAAGCATGGGCGTAGCCAGAGGGCGGTCAATTCACAAAGCAAAATATTTAGTGGGAATTTGTTTTATTAAAACAAATAGGTACTTTGAGAAATTAAAAAAAGAACATGATTCTTGATTAAACCTTGATGGTCCCCCTTAACCTCTCATTTTCGGATTTTTTTAAGAAAATAAAGTTTTACTTTTCAAGAAATTTTAATTTATTCTAATAGTATATTATATACAGAGCTCGAATATAATATTTATTTTTATATCTCTCCTAAATATTACATTTTTGTTAAATTCTAAGGTATTTTTTCGCCTCTCTATTACAAAATATGACATAATTTTTTTTTTTTGAGTTTAGAGTTCCTAGTCAAAGTATTTTTTAATAATGTGATGTTGTGAAATAAAAAAAATTTCGTAAAATATTGGGGAATTAAAAAATTGCAGCTGTTTTTTGGTATTTGCAAGTGAAAAAAATTCCGATATATTTTTCGATATATGTATATCGCAAGGCATATATTTTGGAAATATATCGATATATCGTTGCCATCCCTAGAGCTGACTGCCCGGAAAGCATGCTAGTTCTCAGGTTCGACTCCTGAGGGGATGAATCTCCTCTGATATCGCAATTTAATAATATTTCTACTAAAATCTTAGAATTTGTCCTAAAGATTGATTGAATTCTTTCTCTTTTAAAATGTACAATAATGATATCCACCATGACAAAGAGGCAAAAATATCTTAAAAATATTTATATCTAATAAAAAATGAAGTCAAAATATGACAAAATGGTCATTATTTTTTCAGAAATTGTGATTATATTTTCGGAAATCTTGATAGATATATTTTTTCACATTAAAGATTTAAAATCTGCTCTTTTATTTTTCGAAAATTTTTAGGGAAATTGCACAATTTCTTTATATTTTAGAAACAAAAATAAAAAAAAGGTCAAATTGTATCAGATATATTTTCCAGTAAGTATATAAAAACCTTAATGTTTTAAAGAATTATGTCGGGCCGGATTCGTTGCAGTTCTGGACCATGGTTTGGACAGCCCTGATCTAAACACTAGTTTTGTTTTGGGAACAACTCATCCAAGTCTAAATTTCCAGTTCACCTTTGTTTTCCCTTTCAAAAACCACGACTAATAAACCAGAACACAGAGAGAGAATTTGTCATTAGGCCATATTTAGCCATATAATATTGTTCTTTGAATTTTCTGAAATTCGAAATGGATTCCAATATAGTTTCTCTGTTGTTTCTTTTCGATTTCTTTTTTTTTATTATTATTATTGGCATTTGAGGGCGGACAAATTCTCTGCCCCTTCACTTAAATAATAACATGGCGGACTGGTCAAAAGAGCCGCGGCAGCCATTGTCTTAATGACCTCGGATCAGCCTGATGAGAATTGTTGGTGGTGGTGTCTGCAGACCCCCGGGGGAGGTGCAAGGGGACCAGAGGGGGCGCGGGTATATATACATTCAGACTCTCATTCTGGCACGTACCACATTTAACAAATTTAGCTCCTGGACTTTTCAATCTGGGTTTCCAGACGGGTGCGTAATTAAAATTGATGAATGGCCAACTGGAAACTTATTATAGGTATCTCTAGATAGAGAATGTACAATAAGAATAGAGCAATTCAATTTGAGATAATAGTTATTAGTATTATTAATAATAAATATGCAGATTTAATTTGGTATCCTAAAAGGAAACTAATCTTATATTGATCTTAAAACTAAAATTTAAAATGAATATTATTATGTGTCAAAATAAATTACATATTTATAATTTTGCTTTTTGGAAGACTAAAAATGTCAAGATCTACTATATATATAATATATTAGGGTGCTCCTTATTTTGGATATTTTAGAAAATTTACGCGGACAGGAGCTCATATGGTTCTAAATAAATAAATAAAAATATCTCCCAAGTTGCAAGTCTCTATCTCAATTTTAACCTGTGCCCCCAGCGATGTAAGTTTCTCATCTAAATAACATGGGGTTTTTGTCATTGAACAATCAATTTTTTATTCCCACCAAAGTAATAGTTCAAAAAATTTGAAACTCTGTATTCATTATCCTTATAATAGTAGCTACCCTTCAGAATTTTTACAGATTTTTAGCTATTATAATTTTGGTGTGTATAACTTAGTAACACTAAGATATAGCAGTATTTTATCTAGCTGTAACTCTAAAATTATAATAGCTAAAAATATGTAATAATTCTGATGGATAGCTTGTAATATAAGGATAAAGAATGCAAGGTTTCAAATTTTTTGAATCCTTACTTTGGCCCGAATAAAAAATTGATCTTTCAATAGCAAAACCCACA
Organism: Forficula auricularia; assembly: GCA_024734495.1. NCBI lineage: Eukaryota > Metazoa > Arthropoda > Insecta > Dermaptera > Forficulidae > Forficula > Forficula auricularia. Next base: position 427,677 of record JALMQS010000807.1, read on the forward strand.
TGTTATTTAGATGAGAAACTTATATCGCTGAGGGCACAGGTTATAATTGAGATAGCGACTTCAAACTTGGGGAATATTTTGTTTTATTTATTTCGAGCCTTTATCAGTGTAAAAATTCGACAATACCCAAAATAAGGACCACTCTACTATACACCAAGTGAATTTACCATACCCTTCCTCTTCCAATATTTAAATAATTTTCAAAATTTATATATATACCTACATATTCACATGTTATGTATTTCGGAATAGCCATTTTCCAGTCGTGTTCCTTGCATCCCAATGAAAAAGATAGACAAGGCCTAGAAGGAGATACTTGGAAGCTTTGACGCTCTATCTTCCCTATAAACACGACCATTCACTTTAAAAGTATTATGGCATTACCAAGATAGGCATCATCATTATCATCATCGAGTATATGGCAAAGCTGATCAAACAAATAAATAAACATTTAAATATCTACTATCAAAGAATTGTCAGTTTTTCCTGTGAAATCATGTTTTCTAAGAAATCATTCGCGATATGTGCGTTGAAGTCTCCAACGTTTAATAAAGTTCTGACAGGGATTATATTGCAGGGATTAAACTTGGCGTACAAAATGTTTTTTTTGAGTTCGTAGATTGACCACTAAATATATTCTTTTTCATAAAAAAAATCTGGCATGTATAATGTAATTAAAACGATTAATTACTACTCTACGCTACTTTTATAAATCATAATAATCTGATGCTTATTCTGGTGCTTTATAGTCACTCTTTCAATTTATTATAAAAAATTTATGCATAAATATTTTATATGCTTCTGCTCTGTTTCCTCAGACCGTTAAGTACTTAATTTTTGGACATCCGCGTAATCCTCACTATCAGAGCAATTAATGTTTCAAGTCTCGTTTCATTTCCCTTTATGATCTTACATTCGTTCAGATATTATAATATGATGATAATAATAACCATTACAAAAGCAGTCAAATAGATATTATGAGGAATTAATCAAAAATTATTCGTAAACATTAATTGTTTCAGGTTCATAAAATTTAACATCGCAACATTTAAAATTATTTAATAAAAAAGAGAATTTTAAGTTTAAGTTAAGTGGTTATTCGTAATGTTATTATGGTAATCAGTTCAAGTTTGCCGAAATGAGATTTCAAACAAAATTTATGATTTTTAATTTAGTATAATAATTTTTATAATTGAGTGATTATCCTTGTTTAGACTCTAAAATATTCATTATTTTTTATTAATATTTTAATTTAAATAAAAAAAAATTATGAATATTCAATTTGTTAAGTGACTTGATCTATTTTTTAATAAAACACGAAAATTTTGTTAATAAGTTTAAGTTATTCTATGCAAAAAATTTTAAATTTGATTCAAACATTTTTTTTTTAATCATTTTGAAAACCTTAAATTCGAACTAAACTATTCTTTCAAACAGCTAGATAACTTATCAACTGGAGGCACAATATAATTTTTTTTAAAATCTATTTCTATTTTATTCAATTTAGGAAATATCATTCGATTGGCCTTCGCATTTTGAAGAAATTCAAAATTCAAAACACTCAAACAGTTTTTTTTTCAAACTATATGACCTGGCTATACTATGTGTTTAAATTTAGCATCACTAGAGCACCAAATTTTACAAATGAAGATTTAAATCTTTGATTGATATCTATTAGATTCGAAATGGAATAAATTATTTTTAATTATATGTTATATTCACCCCTCGTGAATCGAACCCGAGTCCTAAAATTGGAAATTAGAACCAATTTAATACCCTGTGAGTTGAATCAATCTGGCAAATGTATCGCGCAAAATATTCATAGTAAATTAATAACAGAAATAGTAGAGAACTGGATCAAATAAAAGAGGAAGAGTTTTTTTTATTAAATGGACCACTGAGGAAGTCAGAATAAACTGAGGAAACGTCTGGCCCATTTAATAAAAAAACTCTTTGTTTTTAATTTTATCCAGTTCCCTCCTATTCATGTTACTAATTTAAATCTTCTGTGGTCTAGTGATTCTAAATTTAAACACATAGCCATGCCATATATAGTTTATATAAATGTGGCAGGTGGTTCGAATTTTGAATTTCTTCAAATTTCGAACAGCACTCGAATGAATTTTCTCAAATTGAATATAAGAATTTAAATTGCCGATAGAAGTTTACTCTAAATTTCAGAGGTCATCTATTAGATTCGAAATGGAATAGATAAATTCTAAATATATATAGAAGGATTGCTCTCACACCCTCGAGAATCGAACCCGAGTGCCAAAATTAGCGATCCCCGGGCCAATTGGCTAGGCTGTGAGATACCCCTCTGACATATGTATCGCACAAGGGCCAGTTGTATGTCGGTTTGTAAAGTCTTTGTTAAAGTTGACAAAGGGTAAAACCATAGAATTCACCTTGTGCCCAGCCGGATGGCTAATCAGACGTCAAGCACTTTCATCTGATTGGCCATCCCGTCGGGCACAAGTTGAATTCTAAGGTTTTAACCTCTTGTCAACTTTAACAAAGACTACAAACCGACAACTGGGCCTAAAAATATGTCACTCCAAATACTAGTAGATGACAATCCATCGTGATTTTCATTGAAATTTAGTCTTCTTCTATCCCCAATATGAACTCTTATATCCAAATTGAAAAACTTTTTTTCTTATTCTTAAACACAAAAATCGTTTTTCTTTTAGATTTCCAAAAAAATAATTAATTAAATAAAAAAATCCAGAAGCTAAAAATTGTAAGAAAAACGTTTCTAACGACACGAATATTATGTTGAATGAAACAGAAAAACAGCGACAGAGTTGAATTTGTTCATTATCCAAGTCATGTTTCTTAGACATATTTTTTCTTTTTTCAATGACCTCATGAAAAAGATCGTCTAAAGAAGTTGGCGATAAAACGACCCATAAGTCACGAGAAATAAATATCCGGATTTTTCTTTTTTAAAAAAAAAGAAAAAAAGCGCCATCAATCATCATACACGCATGCTATTAGTCTCGCAGTGATTGAACGTTCATTTGCAGTGCCGTTGTTTGTCATATTAAATTAAATTTTTAATGACTTGTTGGGTGTCATTTAAAAGAGCTTTTAGAAATTAATTAAAATCGGTTGTTGTTGTTCGTGGAGGTTGGTCATGGATGATCCCGCGACCGGAAGGAGAGCAAAGTGCAATTAAAAAATCCAAAGTAGAAACAGAATTGATCGAGATGTTGATCTTTGGTTGGTTCTTAAGGCGGGGGAGTGAGCGGAGGCTCAAGTCCCGTTGGCCAGTAATTACCCACCAGCAACCGAGCAATGATAACTCAATAGCCATTCATGTTGTTGTTGTTGTTGATCTTGCTCTTGTTCTTTGGCTTTCTATTAAATCCAAGTCCAGATCCATAATAGGGGTTGGATTGTTATTTTATGAATCAAATAAATTAACTAACCTCTACTATAATTAGCAACTAGATATAGGGTTTTAACTTCAAATTCGGACTTTTCCATATCAAATTAAGGATATTTATAAAACCATAAACCATATTTAATTATAGCTTTTTACCTGAAAACGTTTACTGGAAGTACCAAATGTCAATCTTGAAAGGTTATAGTTAATGAGCTGAAAATTGGTACGCAAATATCTTACAATAGACCAAATTTTAGCTTTTTACCTGAAAACCTTTCCCGAGAGTTAAATTAAATTAAAACTTTTTCTTAACTATAATTTTCTTCTATTTTTTCAACTGTTTATTAATAAATTCTGAATTTGATTTGA